>NDFZ01005053.1:19965-258220 GCA_002192655.3 Mamestra configurata
AAACGTTGCCCCACACTAGGAATTTCTCCTGTATCGTGGGTGCGTTTACAAACATACAAAGTCACATACACAAACACCCAGACCCGGAACAACTATCTGTAGGCCATACAAACAATTGTTCCGTGCGGGAATCGAACCCGCGACACGCAGCGCAGCAGTCAATCGCTCAACCACTGCGCCAACTGTGCTGTCAAGCCAACTGTGCTGTCATAATTACTAATCAGGTACAATTTTTTAATACTTATAATTATATAATCAGACTTAGTTCTCACTTTCATGTTTTTTGTTTTTAGTTCTTTTTTGTTACAAGTATTGGACATAATTTGATCCACTTTTTGTCTTTCAATAGCTCTGTTATAACGCATTTTATACTTTTTTACTCTATTTTCTAATAGACGTAATTTTTCTTTTAGTAGATTGTTCTCCAACTTTAGATACCTTCTATTCTTATTAGCTATTTTCCTACCAGATTCGGCTCTTGATCTAGATGTGGACGTAATGGGACTGCTGGGAGGGGTTTCATTCTCAATAAAATTTTCAGTCTGTTGATGAATGCGTTGCAATGCTTTTTTATTGTCTCGATATCTTTTAGACCTTTCTTTCCACTGTTTTCTAATTATTTTCTGAGTACGTGGAGTAAATTGATTAATAGTTTTTACCTGTCCATGTCCATCTTCCTTTTTCCGTTGGTACCTTTCTCTGTCTTTCCTTCTTCTTTCTTCTAGCTGATGTTCTGTTAACTTCTGTCGATGTCGTCTCATTGCAATTTTTACTTGCTCCCTACGTTTCTGAAGTTTTTTTACCTCTAACCTGTTGTCCTTTTTGGATGCTCGGCGTGTACGCGGTGCCATGTTGTAGATATAGCTAAAATTAAAAAAAAATGAACTTAAAGTTTACTTTAAGTTCATTTTTTTCTAGAAAAATCTAGAAACCAAAATTTTAATCACCAAAAAAACTGGATTTTTCTAGAAAAACAAAAATCTAGAAACCAAAATTTTCGGTCAAATAAATTTCGTATAAACGTGTGTACAAAACGAAAATTAAGTTTTTTTCAAGGTCATTCTGTACAGACGTATGTACAATCAGCGCTCAAGGGGTTAAAGTAGGTATCCTGTTTAATTTTGTTTTTAATTTAGTTAATTAGTGAGTGTCATTGATATTTAAAGGAATTATATTATAATAAATCTAAAATTTCGTCACTTCGGTGATATTACACCACATCTGTTAAAATCACACAGATAACAGATGTGATGATCACAGAAATGACGAACTTTAATATTTGCGGCCATATTTTTTTACTGTTCAAGTTCAGACTTGCTTCTGCACTCAATCGCGATACTGACATGATAATACATACGTGCTTAGTAGTTTTATGATTTTATTAATATGTCTTACCTTAGTACAGCTAAAACAGATGTGATGTGCGAAGTTTTACACAGCGAAAACCCGAATCAAAACATTTTTTCTCAAAAAACACGGATGAACTTTTTCTAATTTGAAGCCGGCATGCGAATGACAGCTATGTGGTGTTGCAATATTATAAAAATTAACCGAACTAAACGAATATTGCTAGATACTTTTTTCTAATTTTTAATAGATAACAGAAGTGATGATGATTTTGTAACAAAAGTAGAATCAAGAGCGGTGACGAATATACTTTACTGAATTTAATTTGCTTAACGCAACAGAAATAGGACTATATTTGAAAGCTACTAAAGGATATATAAATAATTTTCGCCCACTAATTGTATTTTTTTAGTACGTCCTAAGTCAACGATGTGTAAATTACACAGATAACAGAACATGACGGAAGCCGTTAAAAAGAAGTTTTTTAATATTAATTTATTATTGTATTACATAATGTGATATAGTCAATTAAACTTGAGGTAGATTTCTATCAAAAGAGCTATGAATGAAACTCTGAATTCCATTTGATTAATTAATATACTCAATGCACACTTTTTTGGCTGTAGAATAGAATGACCCNCATGACGGAAGCCGTTAAAAAGAAGTTTTTTAATATTAATTTATTATTGTATTACATAATGTGATATAGTCAATTAAACTTGAGGTAGATTTCTATCAAAAGAGCTATGAATGAAACTCTGAATTCCATTTGATTAATTAATATACTCAATGCACACTTTTTTGGCTGTAGAATAAAATGACCCCTCTAATCCAAATCCAAACTATTCAGGGGCCATCTTTGGAATTATGTGCGATTTAAATCCGAGATAATGCGAAAGCGTTCATACAAACAGTACTACGGCTACTTCGGTCCGTCAATATTTCTTCCGAATTGAAGACTCACGGTTAACGGAGAGAAATTGTATGACGGAAGTCGGATCTATTCGTAGTACGTAAACTACCATAGAATTGGTTGTATGACTACTTCGGATCGTATTTTCATGGATTCAGATCGGATGCAGTGCATAACCGGTTTAAAATTTAAAATTAAAATTACAATGGGCGCTTCTTCCGCCTAAAATAATTTTCTCGGTCAGTGATTAAATTTTCATTAAAAGGGTAAAGTGGTTATCGAGATGATTTTAAGAGGCGTTGAGTGGTTAATTGAATGAAAAATGTGGAACTTTGAGGGTTTTATAATCTCTTACTTTTCTCTCTTCTTTCTTGAGTTTTCTTATTAGTTTAATTAGAAATGACTTCATTAGGCTGGTAGCGCGATCATCATTATTAATTAATATCGTAAATATTATTTTTGCCCACTACTGCGTGAGTTTCACTCGCGTTTAGTAATCAATTTGCCAGCCTTTTTAACCGACTTCAAATAAAGGAGGAGGTTCTCAATTCGGTTGTATTTTTTGTTTGTTACCTCATAACTCCGTCATTTATGAACCGATTTGAAAAGTTATTTTTTCATGTGAAAGGAATGTTTATGTTGTTTTGTTATATACAAAGATACAATAAAAAACACCGACTTTCGAAATTAAAATTATTTTGTGCTTTGTAGTGTTTTATTTTTATTCGGAAGTTACTATTAAGCTGAGTACCAGTATTTTACACGAAGCGACTGCCTATCTGATCTTCACAATTCAGTAGAGGGTGGGTAAAGCGAAACTACTTGACAAGTCTAGTATCAGAGCTCAAATTTCTTCCCGAGCCACGGAGGAGCCGACCGCGGCAAGCGTTGCTTAACTTCGAAGGTCGAACTGAGCGGCTGACATGATGTAGCCACGAGCTCGTTTCAGTCACACTTGTATTTATGAAAGATCCAGTAATGCTATCCTCTCAACATCTCACCGTTGACATTTTTGGTGAAATGAGCCTGACGTGAACTGTCAGCTTCGGGTGTAATGACAGTTCAGCTTCACGCTCACTTCACTTATACCATTGCGATGACAATTTAACAGAATAGACTTGCAGCTACCTCTGTAATTTACCGCATTCAGTTGGCTGGCCTCTGCGGCAAAAATATTTAGAGCTTGGGGCACATTCAACGGTTTGCTATTTATTTCAAATCATATTATTTTTAACGAATTTCAATCATAACTAGCTATTATAAACCTTATAGTAACTGTATGTTAGCTCAGAAAAACAACACACAGTCACTTTTGCTTGAATAAATTGATTGAAATGACCTCAACCCCAGTCGCTAAAATAAATCGTCGTAGGTACCTGTCCAGGGACAACGACCATTTATTACAGAATCGATAAAATAAAACGATCTACATAACCTTGAAAAATTGCGTCAAACAGCAATTTATTACGACTTATTAATGTTTGCTACAATTTAAACGCAAAACCTTGTAATGCGTAAACAGATTAAAATTCGATAGATCCGCGATTGATTTCACATGGTTTATTTGCTTTGAGCTCGCAGTAAAACGAATAAACATTAATTCTATAAATGTTTTTTGAACGTTTCCAAACATAATCATGACGGTTATTCCGGATGAAAAAGTTTCTGTATTTGGACACGTAAGCAGTTGATTAGTAAATAAATTCATACATAAATACCATAAAATCACGCTTGTTAATTTTGTCAATGAGTAAGGCAGAGGTGTCTCAAAATAGTACATACATGTATCAACATTAGAGGTATATGTATGTAGTCCTGGGTGAACATATTGCTTGAAAGTTGCAATAAAACTAAAATAGATTATTTGCAAAATAATAAAAAATCCTCCTGACCGATTTCGGCCATGGCGGCCAATCTCAACCGAGAATGGCCATCGGCGCGGGACATATTAAAGTGCACAAGTGCGTGCGCTAACATAGGTGCACTCCCTCTTCCATCACTCTTATATTCCGAAGGAACGGCAACCCGACACGACCGGAAAGAGATCTGGCACAGGACCAACGGCTTAACGTGCTTTCCGAGGCACGGGGGTGTAACACCACCAACTTCCAAACTCCGGGCTGTTACTGGGAAATTCCTATTCGAAAAACCCAATTACACTTTTGAACCGACCTGGGAATCTAGGACTCCACGCTCGGTAGTCGCGCTTGCACGCAATAAACACATAATACACAGTCTGCCAATTACTACTAACTCATGGCCAAGGCAGCCAATTACAGACAGGTTTTGAGTTTTTTTACTATGCAGAAACCATTAATTTAAACATACCTCAATAAAAGGTAGAGTCTCAGTTTAATGAAGGATATTATAATTATGACAGTTAGTTTTGTTTTGTTTTGACGTGAACTCTCCAGTTTATTTTGAGTCGTAGGTAGCTCAATATTTACGGAAATAGTTTTATTAATTTTAATATTTATCTACGATTTTGTGATCGTTAATTATACCAAATGATTTTTAGGAAGTTAACTTAAAAACGTTTATTAATATCTACATATATACGACTTTGTGTCACTTTATGCAAAACATCAGAACTTTAATAGTAGAGTGCTAACATTTTAGGAGCCATACCATTTGCATATTTTATTACAATTTCTTATTATAAGGTTTTAGTGCACTGTGAACTTAATACATTGTGCACTTTGTTATGCTTTAAGTTCCTGTTGTAAGAAATCTTGATGGCGTAGACGACAAATTGGAATATTGTTTGTAACCCAAATTATTGTTACTTTAAAAAATATATATTGTGCGTGTCCGGACTGTCGTAAATTTTTTTTTCTATCTTTCTATAGTGTAAGTCACTTTTATAATCCATATCATAAATTAATCAATTGATAAAAAATTCTGATATCCTGTGCGATAATCACTATATCGAAAGAAACGAGACAGATTTAGAAGCTATGCGGTCACCCTTGCCTTGAGAGTGGAATTCCCTGCCAGAGTCTGTGTTTCCTGATAGCTACAACCTGAGAGTCTTTAAGTCAAGAGTGAATAGGTTACTTTTAGGCAAGCTTACTTCATCCTCGACCACATCATCGCTTACCATCAGGTGAGATAGTGGTCAAACGAGTGCCTATAAATAAAGAAAAGAAAGCTTCGCAAATTATCTGGTCTCACATGCTATAGAGCCTCTAGACAGAAGTCTCAAGAACCGATGGCCGATGGTCCTGAAAGGCTCTATCTAGAGCAGTGGTTCCCAATCTTTATTTGACCAGGGACCACTTTGATTTCTTTGTTGCTAGCAAGGACCAGGAATCAAGAAAAAAATAAACTATGTTAAACTAAAAATAAACTTATATCATATAGACATTCAAAACTTGTGGTATAACTATGCTTTGAAATCAAAATTAAAAGTGTTGTCATAGAAGACACATTTCTAAAGAAAATTAGAATCAGTTGGTATCAATGACATTTTTGAGGTAAAAAGAGTGAAATTTTAAACCTTTACGGATGATATTTTGGCCCTTGCGGACCACCAGTGGTTCGTGAACCACAGGTTGGGAACCACTGATCTAGAGGCTAGTGAAAACGCGAAGAATTAGAAAACTTTCCAGGAAGTGGACTAATGATCTGATGAAGGCTTTGAAACTAAATAGGGATTGTACTACCTTTGCAATATTTTATTACAAAAGACTACGATCACTAATCCTTTTTCAACCGACTTCCAAAAGAATCTCCTTAACGGCAAATAGTACAACTACTAATTATGGGTATAATGTCACTTAGTTGTGGGGTATCACCACTAAAAAGTAAAAATAAAAAAAACTTTTTTACAAAAAAAGTTCAAAGTCGGTTTTTTTTTGTAAAAAAGTTCTTTTATTGTTATTCTATAAATTTTATTCCAATCGTCCCCCAAGTTCATTAAATTAAGGCACACTCCCTAAGGGTAGTAGATAACTAGTTCAAGGGAAAATAAATTAATAAAAAATAAAACTCGGCGCCTGGGGAAACAGGAACCTAATAAATCAACTTTTTGGCCGATTTTGTATAATTTATCACTTTTTTAGTCCCAGTGGAGGTAAAGCTACCATTGAGGTCAGCCTCAATGCAAATATTCCCACAATTAATCATCGATCGACATACCAGGTTTATTAAAGGAATGCGCGTAATAATATGTACTAGCTTTTAAGTACTAGCTTTCGCCCGCGACTTCGTCCGCGTGGAATAGTTACTTGGGGCAAACATTAGTTTAGTAAAGTTTCAGTCAATGCTATTGAACAGAGAAACAATAGATAGATAAAAATATAGATAGTTTAACAAATGTTCAACGTGATTCTCTAAATTGGCATAACTTTTTTATTTATTAACCGATTGACATAAAACAAACACTAAATGTTATGTGAAGTTTACCACAATGTATAAGTGACCATATCTAAATCGGATAAGCCGTTCCTGAGATTAGCGTGCACGCACAGACAAATAGACAAACAGATAAACAGACAAAAATTCTAATAAAAATTGTTTTGGGTACTATTTGCGTTGATATATGGGGTCCCAAAAATATTTTTTCTCATATATTTTCCATGTACAGACAGCGATCCGTTATATTTTTATTATATGTATAGATAATCAAAAGGATTTTATTTAATAATTAATCAATAAATAATGTATGACCAGCTGGTTATTAGTTGTAAGCTACAATGTTGCAGTAATTGTTACATGAACGATAATCTTGAATGGCCAATAATGATAAGTTATTAAAGGATTTGTTTAATGTATTCTGAGTTATTGATAGGCTGATGTAACACTGTCAGTTTATAGGTATTGTAATTAAGAAAATGATTGTCGTTGCGGTTATTTTAACCTGCGGTAGGAATGTCACGTGGCCATATAAGCGGATGTAGTCGAAGAGTTGTAGGTGGAAAAATAATATTAATAAAACAAATATTCTTACTACTTGCGGAGACGGATGCGGTACGACAATTAACTCGCGGAATTTCCGTAATTTTGGAGCCAGAAACGAAGTTGTTTTATAACCCCTACATATGTTGTTATGGTCACGATGGTAGATCCTGCTATAAAGACGCGTCATTTCCATCATGATCCCGTTGTGAAAAAAGATTATATTCGACCTGTTTAGCTCCTCCTCTCTCACACAACCGAATCATGATGGAATTGGCACGTCATAGTATGCCCTTAGGCAATAGACAAGTGGCATTCTAGCAGCGGTAGCGTGGCGAAGGCGATTGTTTAAACATCAAAATGTATGGAACTGACAAACGCTGTCAAAATGTCACGTGATCAATACCTTTTATTTAGGAATTTCGAAAACACATTCGCTAATAGAGTGGCATTTTGTCTAGTCATGAAAACTGAGGACCCATTCGCATCTCAGTGACAGATTGACAGATTGCGACTGAGATGCGTATGGGAACGTTGCTTAAAAATGAGTAGAATTGGCCCTCCGTAGTATTTAACCCTAGGTTGCCATGAAAGTCTTGTATTAGTAGTGTATTAGTTTGCCGAGCTTGTAAAGGTTCAACACATACGCAAATGTAGGAACGAGGGCATCCACAATCTAGATGTGTCTTTCATCACGAACTGTCTTGTGCTTCACGCTTCATTTCACTCCAAGTAATTTCGATGCTCGTCGCTTCTACCAACACGGTGTGACGACGCATGGTTAGGCGGGAATGTCGACGCTTTTATAGATCACGTTATGGGTATGACTGATCTAGGTACAGATTGTAGAAAACACTTATATTACACAATTATACAGGTACGTAAGTACTGCTTAAAATTTCCGATCTTTTACGGAGATAAACGAGCCCTGCCCAAAGACAATAGCAAGGTCGCATCTTTTTCCGTGTGCAGTTTAACATTGAATCGACAATTTGTACTTAACAAATTCGATAAGCCTCACTTGAGTCACACTGCATCAAAATAAAAGGGTTGAGGATGAGCTTAAGAACATCCGGCTCAAAGGACCAAAATAAATGTTGGGGATTCACTTAATGGTGATGCCGGGGCGATTCCATGAGGGATGATCATGAAATAAAACCGATCACCGAGAATGTCCATTTAACACTGATTTATTGAATTAGTGTACTTATATAAAGTACCTTTAATGATAAGTACAAAATATTAAGCGCGCAGAAGGCACGACGCGTGGGTCTGCAAATTAATGTACGATTCTGTACACCTACCTTGTGTTGTATGTAAATATATGTACATAACTACCTGTATTCATACAGGGTGTTCTAGTAGAAGTGTGTGTTCATATTTCAGGTGTTCTGTAGCTCCTAGGTATTTAGAAAAGAACGATTTAAAAAAAATATATATATGACTTTTTTTTTTACTTTTTCATAGTATAATGAGGTCCGCTCATTATACTATGAAAAAGTAAAAAAAAACGCTTTTCAAGCAGTTCCATGCAGCTGGTGGCATCGAATCTTTGATTGAACTAAACTCAAAGCAAAGTATTTTTTTTTTTGATATTATTTCTCTACTGTTTAGCAGATAAAGAACACTACCCTGAAATATGACCACGTACTTCTGGAACAACCTATATAATGTATTTAAAAGCCTACATTGCCATGTCATAATTGAATGGACTATGTCAACAGTGTTTGTATAAATATACTGCCCGTTACTGAATGGAAGATTGATGATTATTATAAATACTTAAAATCGATTGTCACGAGTGTTGATTCATACAGAGTCACATTCGAAGACAGTTTGAAGAAAATTGAGTGAAGAGTTTCTTGATCCTTATTATCGAAGATATTTGTTTTTTAAGAGGGTCTGATCTGACATGATTGTGCCACCCTCATAGCCTTCACAAAAAACGACTAGTTTCGCTTAATCGCTAATTGAACTACTACTACTAGCTCACCAAACGAAACGATCATGGTCCAAAAAGATCCAGAATACTGGTTAGTGAAACCTTTCAACGACCAACAGTAAATACGTCTCGATCAATACTGAAGTTCCTTCTAGCAAACCTCAAAATACTTCTTCATTGAAACCAGGTCGCGATCTCAAAAATACTCATGTCAAAAAACAAACGCCCCGATACTTTAATATGGACCCCAATTCTCGATGCAGAATACAGCGGTCTATTTCAATTCGCAAAGTGATCCCAGTCTGGGTGCGAGAATAGAAAATGTGAACTTTAGAAATATCTGACCTAACTAAAACCAACTTTAGTAGTTTTGTGTTTATACCGAGACAACAATATCTTCGGCTTGGGAAAGTTTAACTTCAGCTTTGTTCCGGAGTTTCGCTATGTCAGAATATGCTGTACGGTGTGGCTTGTTATATTTTTGTTTCTGTTAAGCTGTTTTGTTTGGAGGAGTTGAGCCAGGAGAAGTTTTATGACGTCATTTAAAATGGAACAAATAGCACCATTGTCTCATTTAAGGGGTGCGTTGAGTTCATTTGCAGTCGCATCATTTGCGCATTTAGGGTTACATGTCTTAGACACGGAGCGAACCAAAGTCATCATTTGCCGGAAACAACACGAATCGTATTCCGCCAATCTGAAACTGAGTTTTTTCTTGCGGCGTTGTAAAACCCAGTAACACATTGAAGTCATTATTTCTGCGGGAAATATTATCTTCAACTTGTGTTGATTTCCTCATCTAGATTAATTTTAGAAAAAAGATTAACGTGTAAGAGTTATTTTGTAAGCTATTTTCAAAATAAATATCATTTATCATTTGCACTTTTTTTTTCCTTGATTTTCTATTGAAACGCTTAAATGTGGATTTCTTTTGTAGATTGAAGATCTCTATTTAATTAACCACAATTTAAGTCGCTTTGTAGCAAAAGGAAACCTGATGAAAATTCCTGACTTTAAACAAAATATACAGCTTGCAGGAACACCGCAGAGCCATTGAATGGCGATAATGAGCTTACAATAGCCGCGAACTTGTTGCAAGTCTATTAACCCACTAAACAGAGAAGCAATTAGTAGTATAACGAACGTATTTAGGTACCGTCCGACAGTGTTTGGTCGAGTAAACAGGTTTCTATTAATGTCCCCACAAGCTGTGGGAAACTGTCTGTTGTGCAAACACCGAACTTTTATTAGTTCACAATCGAAGCTGTTGGAAACGTCGATCGATGGTTTCTTCTACACCAATCGATCGATCGTCGATCGATGCCATCGAAAGATGGTAGAATGAATTAATCGACGTCGATCGATAATTTCTACTTCTTTCTTCGATCGGCCAAAACTACCACACCAAACGATTGTTGTCGATTGATGACATCGATCGACGGTCATTTTATTATTTATCATCCGGTGTCCGTCAAACAGCCAAAGCTACTAACACCCTTATTCCTCAATGTTGGAAAAGAGAATTTCGTCAGTGAAAGTTTCCTAAATTACCTTATACAGGCTGTTCAAGAAGTACGTAGTTCTATAATTTAATGATGGTGCTCTGTAGCTGCTTTACCGTTAAGACACAATTTCAAAATATGGAGTTGATGTTGACTTTTCAACAAACCGAACTAACTCAAAAAAAACGACTAAATAGTAGAAAAAATAAATCAATTTTCAAGCAGTCTGATGCAGTTGCTGGCATCGAATCTATGATTGAACTAAAATAGACTCCAGCAACTGTATCAGACTAGTTGGAAAGTGTTTTACTATTTAGTAGTTTTTTGGGTTAGTTGGGTAGTTGTTGAAAAACGTCAATATTTTGATATTGTGTCTTTTCTGCATAGCAGCTACAGAACACAATCCACCAGAACAACACTGTTGAAGCAGTCGGGTTTTTTATCAGTCAATATTTTTTTTTAAATATTGGTATCCTGTCTTTATTTTATAGCAAATACAGAGCCACGACTTCTGGAACACCCTGCAGATATATTATTTTTCTGTTTTACTGAATGACTCAAACTTAGTTTCGATATCTGTGACATTCCGTAAAGATCTGTTTTCGGGACAGTGTCTGATCTGCAGGAAACAATTCCGCCTGCCAGGGTTGTGGAATTTGTTCAGAAGAGTCACCGCGGCCCTGGAACGCAAAGGGCTCTAGATGGAACACGGATGGGTTTTAGTCAGCATCATCTGACATGCCCTTCCGCTCCACCCAGAGCGGAAGACGTCATTTGATGATTACGCATCCTCAAAAAAAATAAAGTACCAATTCCGCCTGCCAGGGTTGCGGAATCCTGCCAGGGTTGTGGAATTTGTTCAAAAGAGTCACCACGGCCCTGGAACGCAAATGGCTTTAGAAGGAACACGGATCCCATCCTTAAAAAAACAGGTACCAATTCCGGGCGCCTATTGTAAAGTATATATGAATTTTATTTATTTAATAATAAGAAAATTTGCAGTTTTACAAAAAAAATGGCATTGGGTAAAGATAGGTATAAACAGATCCATGAGATTATGAATTGATAGTTCAGCATAATTCTGCAACTCCTGTGCGACACAGGGTAAGCTCCCGGTTCACACTTTCAGGAACTCACATAGCTCTCACATAAAAACTATTCTCTGCTTGTTAAACCTAGTAGCTAACGATGTGGGAAATTCCTTGTAGAACTACATGATTCCCCGTAGTACTGAAACGTTTTAGTGAAAATATTTTTCCGCTTAATTGGAACCTCGCAATGAAAACTGCTTTCCCCGTATTAAACATTCTGGTGCTTATTGCTTGTCGCCAGATCCATATGTGGCGGTTTAATTAAGTATAAGAAATAATATTGAAATACCTAGCTAAAAATGTCATCATCATAATTTTTTACAAATTTAATTATGGAACCAAACACCACCAAACCCATACATTATCCATTCGCATAACTTGAAAAATATCGAGACTGGCTGATTCTTTTTTCTGATTTCGGAGTAGGTCCCAAAGTTAAATAACAATGAGGAGTACAATGACCCTAAAATCCAAACAAGGAAAAACCTTCAGCGGATGATGAAACAACCGCCTTATGTTGCCATTTAAAACCCAGCAACGATTAAAGAATTTACTGCTATTGAATCTAAAGTACCAAGATTTCCTATAGGTACCTACGCTCACACAATAAGTAACTTTTACTGAAACAATCCAGTTTCCTAGAATCTCGCTCGCACTAAGGTCGACCAGACATGACGAAACACCACGCCTTCGATATTGAGATATTATTAGGCTTAGTTATTTAAATATTTTGAATATACATGACCTACCGCAGTATTTTAAGTTATTAGTTTGCATAATAATATAATCACGGAGAGATAGGTGAACCGTACCTTCCAGTAGCGTGACGTAAAAGGCGATTATTTGAAGCGAGGTTAACATATTGTGTAGGTACATTCATACTATATTAATTATGATAGGTACGTAATAACAGCCACACGTGTCAATCTTCTAGGTTAAGCAAAGCATGTCGAGATCAGTCCGTAGATGGGTGACCATCCTATAATACCCAGAATCCTCTGACCTCCATGTCTCGGAAAGCACGTCAAGCCATAAACCCTAGCTGTCGTTTGTAGACCATTGACAGTCGTTCGGGTAGTCAGAAGCCGGAAAATCTAACACCAGTCTTGGTAAGGGATATCGTGGTACCCAATTAATGGATTATAGGCAGATAATACCAGTATTTTAGCTACTGCATCCGGCCTGACTAGAAGTCGACACCACTATTGTTGTAAAAATGCTATGCAGATTGGTTGCTCAATTATTTTGAGTTTTCGTATGGAACTGATATTTGTATAGTGTCAAAACAGTTGTTCCAGGCTTTTGGTGTTCATGCATTTGTAATCAAATGGTTTGTCTATTATTGCACTAGAACCACAATGGGTACAGGAAAAAGAAGCAACGCTTAGCTCAAACCACATGCAATGTTATTTATATAGTAAGTAGTAGTAGTACTCCATCATGGAATTACCATATTACATTTCATCGCAACTCCGATCTTCTTTCAATTCTCCGATCTTGAGGCAGGCTATTTTCAATATTGATTCAGTCTAAATTAAGTGCTAAATTGGTTGGTTTTTGAATATCGTTGTTACTGTATGTACTTTGTTTAATTAAAGTATCAATTTCTAAATGTCAAACTTTATAAACAATCAATTGAATAATTATTGCTATTAGACCGAAATACGGTAACTTTGTTGGCATCTGTAATCCCTACTGCTTAAAACCTGTCTGCCTTCAAAGGAAAAGTGAACAATGTAACTTCTCTTCTTCTTCTTTCTCTTTCTTCTTCTTCTCATTATTGGGCACACTCGTTCCATCGAAAGCAACATTCATTGCTTACCATAAGGAGAGAGCGAAATCAAGAGCAGGTTTATAATAATAAAGAGACCAAATTGCAGCGGCAGCCGACAATTTACCAAAAGTTTTGTTACAACAAATCTAGGGCTAGGCGATGATGATCCGTAGGTGGTTTTTACGTAGGTACCTACGGTTCGCGTACGAATGATGTTATTGTAATTCTTCGCAAATAGCTTCGGCGTTCTACGACACTCTGATCATCATCATCGTCATTCGCTTTGGTTTGATCTTACCACAAAACCCATCACTTAAAAAAATATTATAATTTATTAGGAGAATAATAGTAGCGCAATTGCGAAACACGCCATTAACAACAACAGCTTTCAGCATTCATAGACAAATATTTTTTAATTTCTTCAATATTCATTAAGATTTTGTAAGCTTAGCTGAGGTGAACATGATGAGAACTGTCAATCCATACAAACAAGATGGAATGACAGTTCACTTCAAGCTCACTCCACCTAAGTTTACATTGTGAGCGGATAATCATACACACATGGGTTCAAGTTCATTGTGTAATGTACAATATTGTATGCAGCCCTTCTTCCGTGAGTGATACCTAGTCATGTTTCACAATACGCGTTTTAGTAATCACAGCTATGCGTTCTGAATCAATTGCTCTTCAGTATTCCATCGTCCTAATAACGTACACATCAATATATGTATATCTAACACTGTTCCCTGATATCGAGACCAATCTGTATTGCAAGTTGGATGCATAGTACAATAGACAACAAACTGTATCTACAGTACCAATAAGCAAGAACAGTCAACAAGAGAGATAATGGAGAGAATATCTAAGCAGGTAACAGCAACTGCTTTCTAACAAATATGTTTATAGCTGATCGTGTTTTATTCAATTAAGTACAGCCCTGAGATGGTACATACATGTGATGAGAATGCCTGAAGATCACATGAGCGGACAAGTTGTGAGCATAGACACCGGTCCTAAAAAGCGTGGAAAATCCTCT
Source organism: Mamestra configurata (assembly GCA_002192655.3). Lineage (NCBI taxonomy): Eukaryota > Metazoa > Arthropoda > Insecta > Lepidoptera > Noctuidae > Mamestra > Mamestra configurata. Next base: position 34,470 of record NDFZ01005053.1, read on the forward strand.
CTTACCCGGATTTCCGTCATAACAATGACTTGAGTACAAAAACTTCAGATGCCTTGTCGACCCAGCACAGAATCATTCACATTCAGCATCACCAGGCGAAAAATGGTAAGGAGTGCCTATCACAATTTGGGATAAGGCTAGGCAAAGTGAGAGAGAGAGAGAATATTCAAATTTAATCAATACTAACCTATATCCATCTTCCCATTCGAAATTATCTATGAGTCTCCAAGCAAAATAGCCTTTGGCATTGCTGCCGTCCTCGTTTATATATATATATATATATTGTAGCAACTCATGAAAGTAATCACTGAAGTCACGAGACTCTATCATAATCATCCAACTGACCCCGGACACTCAGATCGTTTTCAGTAACAATAATAGGAATTTTCAAATCGTATGTCTTTGTCAACCAGCTGATCATTTTCCTTAAACCTGGTGCGTAAACCTGTAAATATAAGTTTATATAAAAGATGGCTTTTCTTATTAGAAGTTTCGTTTCAAAGAACGTCTAAGGCAATTTAACTTGTAAGTAACTTTTCTTCTAGTAAGGTATTTGAAATAACATGAATTAAAGCTGTTTGTGGCTATGGATTCAAATTTCTTAGAATGTTGACTAAAGTTCCATTCCTTTAACGCACGAATTACGGTTCTTAATAGGAATTGCGTCAGGCTATCGGGTGTGGGAATACAATTTTTACATCGTTGTAAACCTACCGATAACCATTAAACCTACAGCTCATGTCGAATCCTGTTCTACTTTTGCTCCTATGTCATGATCATAGAATCATCTGCCATTCGTCATTAAAAGAAGGTGTAGTTATCAAGTAGCTAGTATAGTGATTGATGCTGAAGAAGTCAGAACTTCCCCGCAGTGCCGCAAAATGAGTTCAGGTAAAATAGATAAAAATGAATAGTTAGACAGTTATTTTAGGCTGGTAAATAATATAGCAAAAATGTATTCCCGGTCTCAGACTCGTGGAAGCGGTAAAAACCGTATGGTTTTACTTTGTAAGATTCCAACATAACCCTACTTCTCAGGTGCTCTCCGTCTGCACGAAGATTCTTCACACGAAAAAAAAGGGACAGCTTGAGATACATTAATACTATAGATCAGAAAACTTTGTTAGCCCAAACAGCTTCTTAAAAGCATTTATATACTGCCCTATACCATTTGAAACAAAGAGACCAGTTTCGGCCAAGAGACTCAATGCAGTGTTAACTGGTAATAAACTGATAAGGCAGTGCAGTTTGACCTTGGCCTCATTGCCTGCTGCCACAGATTGTAGGAAACTCGTGTCGATAATAGAAAATGGGAGTGTTCGATTGTATCTGATAAGTCCAAGAATCCACTTGAAAGTTGTTTTGTAATTTGTACTTGGCGTTACGAAATTAACATATCGGTTGTAGATAACGTCGACGACAGAATAGTTATGGTGAAACGAAACGGATAAACATAGAATATATACAATCTATCTTCTATCTATACATATACTAAAAATGTAACAAATCGCTGTTTGTACATGGAAGATTCATTAAAAAAAAATATTATTGGGACCTTTAGCATCACAAATAGCACCCAAAACAATGATTGTTAGAATTTTTGTCTGTTTTGTCTGTGCGTTTGTGCACGCTAATCTCAGAAACGGCTTATTACGGCCGATTTAGAAGTGGTTTTCACTTAACATTCAGTGTTTGTTTCATGTCAATCGGTTTATAAATAAAAAGGTTATGCCAATTTAAAGAATCACGTCGAACATTTGTTAATTAAACCATCTATTATTTCTGTGTTCAGTAGCATTAACTGAAACTTTAATAAACTTAAAAATGTCTGCCCCAAGTAACTATTCCACGCGGACGAAGTCGCGGGCAAAACCTAGTACAAAATAAAGTAGAAAATCTATTGTTGCCTTACACAATGCTAGACAAAACTCTTATGGGACAAACTACATAATAATGGTTTTCGATCCACCGTCAGCAAAAAAAAAATAACGATGAGGCTCTAGTTTATTTGAGTGACAAAATAATAATTTGAATCACAAACCTCATCCTTTGTGAAATATAGAAGACGGGACCTGATGAACCCCTCTTCGTAACTAGCGTTGTCAATACGCTCTCGAACTAATGCTGGATAGTTACCAGCCTTGGAGCAAACAGCCCTACGCGATAAAAAAAAATATGGCCAAGTATTTTAAGTGGCCGTTCACTTATCATTAAATATATTATTTTAGATTACTTTTACGATTACTTTTGTGATTGATTATAGCAAGCATCAAATAAATAAATTGTTCTCTAAAATTGGAATCAGAGTCAGTCCCATTATGTAAAGAATGTATGTATTTTGTTCTACAATGTTATAATAAGGGTTTATTGGGTATTGTACGGTTATTGTAGAACAAAATACATTATGCATTTTAAGATGTCTTTCAGCAGCTTCCTGGTCTTCTAAACTATCGTAAGTTTTGGCATACTCCAGTTACAATCCAACGATATTGCTACTTTACCTGAAGTAATCAAATATTATTATTCAGTTCTTTACAGAAAATGGTGTTCACACATATTCAGAAACTAGAGGAAGAGATTATCCGTGGAATCACCTCAAGTCTGGAAGCTTTAAATTTTAACAAGACGTACTACAACCTCTTTGATCTTGAAAAAAAAAACCCGTTGATACAAACGGTAAGCGTGGGCCCGAGCGACCAGCCCGCCAGCTCAACGCGGCCCAAAGGGTCATGGCCATCCGGCTGGCTCGGGGATACCGCACGGTCTCCGGCGAGGCGGCGAGCCTCCTTGCCGGATTACCGCCATGGGATCTGGAGGCGAGAGCCCTCGCGCACGTTTACGCGTGGCGCGTGGAGGTGCTTCGCCGGGGCGAAACTCCGCTGCCACGGCAAATTGCATCGCGGCGGACGGAGCTCCGGCAGGATACTATGGCGGTATGGAGACTGCGACTATCGCGGCCCAGCGCTGGGCACGCCACAATTGCGGCGGTAAGGCCCCTCTTTGAGGAGTGGCTGGAGAGGCGCCACGGCGTCCTCACCTTCCGCCTGACGCAGGTACTTACCGGACACGGCTGTTTCGGGAGGTACCTGTTTCGGATTAAGCGGGAGGACACGCCCGGGTGTCAGCACTGTGAGGATCNGCGAGGCGGCGAGCCTCCTTGCCGGATTACCGCCATGGGATCTGGAGGCGAGAGCCCTCGCGCACGTTTACGCGTGGCGCGTGGAGGTGCTTCGCCGGGGCGAAACTCCGCTGCCACGGCAAATTGCATCGCGGCGGACGGAGCTCCGGCAGGATACTATGGCGGTATGGAGACTGCGACTATTTTTTAAATTCAAGTTTCAAAGTAATTTGGAAAGAACTAAAAAAGAACAATAACATGAACCAATATTGCACAAAATACAGCAAATTGCGATTAGTAGTAGGTGTTTAATATAAATTATCAAATTACGCTAACACAATGTTGTTGAGGATCATTCACCGTCAATCAACTCATTACAAGATCACCAATAATATGAAAAGCAACTCTTGCGTAATCTTCAAAGTAGTCCAAAGTTTCGGATTGCACCATCCACCCAGACCTAAGAAAATTGTTGGCATGTCCCAGTGTTACAGGGTAATGATATGTAAGCTTTTATAAGCTCTTTGAAAAACCTTCGTAGAACATAACTCTTTCCCTGTTTATGTAGTTTTCAGTTCTGTTTGGCAGGATACTAGAATTAATTTTAGATAAATAGATTTGCAGAAGTTTATGGCAAAAGATTATTCTGTTTATGCCCTGCAGATGGACAAAATAACACAGCTATTTTATAGAGATATCGATTAATACAGATGTGTATAAATCGTATGCAATTCATTTAATTTTGAATGGAAGAAGGTAAACGTACCGCGGCCAAGACATAGATGTACGATCATAACCATAATAAAAAAAAGATTTTTGATCATCAGTCTGCATTTGTTTTTAGTGTAATACGCGTAGTGCGTTGAGCCTTGCCTTTAATAACAAAAGTTATATTAGATTTTTATTATAACCAATAATGTTATTCCGAAACATAACTAAATGCATTTAAACGTTCTGAGAATAGTCAATGTAATAATTATCTTTAAGGATAAACATTAACTCGTTTGCTATAGAACAATAATACAGTTTACACAAGGAGTAACACTAAACTATAGGCTATAAAATACAAATCCCTAAAGAAATACATTATCTTAAAGACTTAACTAAAATTGCCTGACAACACTAACAGAGAGGCAACACTAATAGCTGTTCTTATTTCAACGCCAATATTTATTTCAGCAATAATGTTAACTAGTTCACTGATAAAACTTGTCTACCCTAGCTAGACAAGATCTTTTCTTAATATGCTTTCGCGAGTGCAACGACATCATCATCATCACATCAGCCGAAAGACTACCTCATTTTTTTTATGGATGGGAAACCATCAATTGACTTCTTCCGCTCTGGGTGGAGCGGAAGGGCGTGTCAGACTCTTACTGCCTAAACCCATCCGTGTCCCCTCTAACGCCCTTTGCGTTCCAGGGCCGCGGTGACTCTTTCGAACAAATTCCGCAACCCTGGCAGTCTCTGGCCCTAGCAGGCCCCGTCTTCTCTGCTGACATCTCTTTGAGGCGCGCGTGAAATACAACGCGCCATCGACCCCGGCCTGGTGGTGATCGGACAGCGAGCGACCCAACGCTCGCCGTCCGTAGGCCCACGCCTGCGGTGGCCGGGGATCGCCCTGCGACTCCCGAAAAGACTACCTGCTGGACATAGGCCTCGCTACAACAACCTGTACTCTAGTTGTTATTAACCATGATTTTATTCATCACTTTCCTTACCTCAAACAAACAAAGATGGCTCCCTTCAAGATTACTTCACTTGATGCCCACATTCTGCTAAGTGAAATCAGAGGCTGTTCATTGTTCAATTTATTATTTAAATAATTTGCAAAAATTACCTAAACAATGTGTGTTTAACACCTTTGGGAAAATTAAAAGTATTGGTTTTTAATCTTATATCTTGAAAAGTCTATAAAGTAGGTAGTACGTGAACATTGAAATATCTGTGATTAGGACTTGTGTTTATGATGTTATAGTTACCTATTATCCAAAGTCCAAATATACATTTATGGTAAATAATTAGCTGACCACGGTGGTCTATACCTTAGACTAACGCCCAGCTTCTGAAAGGCCAATCAAGACAACTTACTGTAATTTTTTAAAATAAATGTTTTTTTTTTGCTTTGATATGCTGACATAAAGTTGATTTAAAGGCGATGTAATTCCCCAAAAATTAAAAAAATACTCAACGGGTTGGTGAAAAAAATTGCCAAATATATTTATTTCAAGATTGCGGAAAAAATGTAAAGTTCATTATATTTCTGAGAATTGTATTTCTAGGTTTTTTCCAAATCACCTTTTAAACTTTAATAACTGGCTTATGTACGTCAGTAAAATTAATAAAAGAATCGAATCACATATTAATGCACTCGGTTGTATTAAATTTTAAATAACTTAACTCATTCTTGCGTCAATCGATAAAATATTTAATATTTTGCAAAAACTTGCAAGGGTTCGTACTACAAGATTGTACCATAGCGCACCCTTGTTACGGTCAGATTAAAATCTCTAAACATGACTGAATTATAATAATATTGGCTATTATCTTTCTATACCTACACAAGGGTGGAATAGTTGGCTATTCCCAATTCCAAGGAATCGATACGATGTTTACCTGAAAAGCGTGGCAAAGAGACACAACTTAACATTGACGCATTTTTAATGACAGTCTTTGTACAACAAATTCACCTTAGTAAAAAACATTATATGGTTTTATTTAATTATAATACCTATATTAAAATTTGTTACCAGTCGTTTAAAAAACGTTTAAAATTCACATTCATATTTTTTTAAGAAGTTATTTATTAAGGAAAAACTCAAATTTTATTCAATAGACGTATATCTTGCATTGCACTAAAAAAAGATAGGTTATTATTTATTAATAAAAAATAAATATGTTCGAAATTGTATGCCCAGAGAAGGATATTTACGCGTAGGTATGTGAGTCATTGAAGACAAGTCTGATCCACGGTGTGATTCAAGGATGGAATATCTAGACTTGAGAGAAAATAAAACTAATTTCAGTTCCTAGTGACTTTGTCTAATATTTATGTTGAGTTCCAAATCGTTGTCATCTACTCGTACGATTTTGGCATTAAAATGGTGGACCACAACGTAAAAATTATTTTTTTACATTTACAGATTTGTTCAATTTTATCATACGATTTACATTTCATTAAATTTATATCTTTTTTTTGGAAGCTAGCAACTGTTTACAGCAATTATTTTTCATTTACGTCCTACGTTTTCCAAACTGTACTGTGTATTTTTGACGTCACAATTAATCAAAGTAATCATAATTTTAAGACGGATTTGCGTCTAATTTGTATTTATGTTAATCGGATCAATTATACGTTTAACAAAGATTTATAATATAATCTTAACATAGTTGAGAAAATGCATTATGTGTTACCTATTTAAATATTTTGATGTAGCACGATAATGTTTGTGCACGAATACAAAATGATTATGAGACTTATTTCAAAACAGGGATTAGTCGATTTACGATAGCTGTTTGATCATTTTCAATGCAAGTACGAAGCCTGTATTATACATTGTTCGAAAGTTAAAAAATATTTACCATACGTAAGTCAAAACTTGTTGCGACTTTTCGACAGATATCTAAAAACAAAAAGTTTGTTTCATTGTTCTGTTTTCCCACAAATGTGTTGAAAAACGTTGTATGACACAAGTGCGGAAATTGGTTTTTACAAACTCGTGACTCCTTTGTAGAAATCAATTTCATACGCATTAGTATCATAAATAACTATTATTTCTTCTTTATCTTTTTCGACCAACGAGAGAATTGGCTCATTCTTTGCTCCAAAGAGTATTTAATCAACAGGTATAATGTAAATAAATAATTGCTTAAGTATTTTATATTAAATTCAAATAAAAACTCCTCAAGAAAAAAGAAAACTACTACAGGTTGACCGCGTGGCTTACAGCCCAGGCCGCAGACAGCTGAGTGCAATGGAACTCTTGGTAGGTATGCCATCATTCTTTTAAGTTTCACTACTTTTAACTAATCAATCTATCAAGTTGATACATAGTTTGCATTATAGCGTGGGTAGACCCCAGCACGCTATAATCTTATTAAGATTGTCAGTCGATGGCTTAAAAATGGCTTGAAGAACGTCCTTCGCTCCATTTTGCTGACTATTAGTTCAAATTTACACTGTAACTATGCTATGTTAAGGGTATTATTAGTATTTTGGGACATAAAATAAAAGGTAAAAAAAATACTTTGGCTACTTTGCGAACCACGAAATTAATTAATAAAACTAATAAATGCAGCTTATTTTTATTTCATAAATTACACTATTACTATAATTATAAATGATCACAACCTAATTTTCTATTCCAGTAGTAATTTATTCAACTCTAAAGGCGGCTTGATGTAATCGAAGTCAACGAGACGCGTGCGCGCGATGTTGGCATAACTATGCGCAGACAGCTTTGGTGTTCGCGTTTTCTCTGGACTATCGAAATCCACTTTGAATAAGCCGAATTTCGCTCTGAAAAAAAAAAAAAAAATTATATCTTATCATCACTCACCGAATGTGGAAGTGCCAAAAAAGGAACCGCTTATCTTGGTATGGTCATGTGAAAGTGGGCACGCCACAATTGCGGCGATAAGACCCCTCTTTGAGGAGTGGCTGGAGAGGCGCTACGGCGTCATCACCTTCAGGTACTTACCGGACACGGCTGTTTCGGGAGGTACCTGTTTCGGATTAAGCAGGAGGACACGCCCGGGTGTCAGCACTGTGAGGATCGCCCGGAGGATACGGTGGAGCATACGGTGGAGATCTACCCTGTTTGGGCTGAGCACCGTCGTGTCCTCGTCGAGGCGATCGGCAGCGGCAACCTCTCGCGTCCGGCCCTGGTTGAATCCATGGTCCGGAGCGAGGAGGCTTGGGAAGCGGTCACCTCCTTCTGCGAAGCAGTAATGCTAGCGAAGGAGGAGGCGGGCCGCGCGAGGGAAAGGCAAGGCCTTCGCCCCAACCGCCGCAACAGGAGAAGACGCCCCGGGCGTCGGGAGTCGCAGGTCGATGCCCGGCAACCGTAGGCGCGGGCCTGCGGACGGCGAGTATTGGGTGGCTCGCTGTCCGATCACCACCAGGCCCAATTCGATGGCGCGTTGTGTTTCATGCGCGCCACAAAGAGATGTCAGCATAAAAGAAGGGGCCCGCTAGGGCCAGAGTCTGCCAGGGTTGCGGAATTTGTTCGAAAGAGTCACCGCGGCCCTGGAACGCAAAGAGCTTTAGAAGGAACACGGATGGGTTTTAGTCAGTAAGAGTCTGACACGCCCTTCCGCTCCACCCAGAGCGGAAGAAGTCATTTGATGATTTCCCATACTTAAAAAAAAAAAGATCATGTGAAGAGGAGGGATGAAATGCACGTAACTTAAAGAGTTATGAATATAAATGTGGATGAATGGACATGGAGAGGGAAGCCATAAAGATGGATGGATTGTGTTAGGAGTGATATGAAAGAAAAGGGAGTTAGTGATATTAGGACGGTTGACAGGACAGAATGGAAGAAAAAAACGTGTTGCGCCGACCCCAAGTAACATGGGATCAGGGCAGGAAAATGATGACCACTCTCCGAATGTTTGTTAACCTTAAGAACATATCCCTGTATTGTTATGTCTAACAATGAAAGACAAGTAAACCTAACCTATTCATATCACAGTCAGAATATTCAGTAGCGCTATTCTGTTACAATCTCACCGTGATAAATTAGGTGAAAGGTGCGTAGAGTGAGCAGCAATTGGAATGACAGCCATTTCACCCAACTATACACGGTGTTTTTTTTTCAAATTTACCTGGTTCGGTTTTGTATTTAATGGTCTACATACCAAAGAAAAAAAAGTTGTCTGAATCTTACTATTTGAGAAGGCACTAATTGAAATAATTTTGTGTTATGTTATAGTCTGTTCAATAAACTGTTATGTTATATCCAGCTATTTGTTTTGGCACATATTCAATAATAATATTACAAATACAACAATTTAGATAATATTGCAAACTAACCCACAGCAAAATGGTTTATACTAATTACAAAATCGGAGTCCAAACGCTTTGCAAATAGATTAATTGCTCTACATTTTGTAAACATAAACATTTAGAGCACTGGAATTTTCATATTAATTTGCATTCTACTATCAAGAACTGGTTTTGAATGCATATTGTTTGTTTGTTTAGTGTTATTTATTCATGCCCAAACAAGACCGACAGTACGACTATTCATCTAAAGCCGATTTTATTTGCTGAAAGTTACAATTTGACCCATCTTTTGAAGTCTATACGCTACATTATGACTCTAACACGGGATAAATAAATGTAGACTGACTGTTTAATTCATGATAGGTGATATAAAACCTTTTGAACGCCATTGTCACGTAAACATGACAAGCCAGCGCGTGCCCTGTACGCCAAACATCACGAATATGTAACAAAAAGTACGGCGAAATTGTGGCTTGGCGTAGGGGCACGCCGATACGTTTATACTGTGGCATTCAAAAGGTGAAGCAGTATAGATTGGCTGAAACCTTCAGTTACTCAGGAGGTATCGTATAACATTTAAATCAGAAAATTTTACTACATATATTTAACTCCTGTTCCTCTTGCTTGTCGAGAATTAAATGGTATAAGTATGCCAAGGTCTTCAATAACGTTCAATCTACCGACTGGTCTACTACTTTAAGAATGATTGGAAGAGGGCGAAGATCAAAAAGGATGGATGGGTTGTGTGAAAGATGATGCACCTAAAAAGAATATAACTACTGTAATGACAGCAAATAGCGATGTTTGACCTTAAATAAATTGGAATTAAAAAAAAGTTTTTATTGTTTCTAATACAATTGTTCTACAGCACAAAATTGAGGCAGCCCCGGTAAGTTTTAAGGATATTTGTGATGGGGTTACCTCGCAACTACCCATGGGTTACGATTTACAATGTTGAGACATAATGAAAATAATGAATAGGGACTACAGATTAATGATGTCAATGATCATATCGTTTGCGTATACTTACGAGTAACCATCTATCCATTCGAAGTCATCCATGAGGGTCCAACTGAAGTATCCCTTGACATTGCACCCGTCTTCATGTATAGCTAGCAGCACTTGGTAGATATAGTCGTTGTAATATGATACTCTCTCGTAGTCGTCTGTTTGGCCCCAGTCACACACTCCGTTTTCAGTTATAATTATTGGGATTTCCTTTAGCATACTGTAGTTATTTTGGATCCAATTGAGGAGTTTGCGGAAGCCAGGGGGGTTAACCTGTTAAAAGCTTGGATTTTAGAACTAGCTCTTTCACGCGGCACATAAGCAAACAAACAACGTTCTCTTCATAATGGTAGTTTTGACAAGGTTGCTTTATTTCATGATATTAAAATAAAATTAGCTTAACGATAATTAGATCTGTTAAATCTAGACATATCAATAAAATAACAGTTATTAAACCATAGTTATAAAACGTCGATCACGAAACAATAAAATTAAACGAGTTTTTATCCTGGTCGCTATATGCACGCAAGTGAATAATTACATCTAGAATAAATTTACCAATTCACATCGCAGGCGTTTTGTATAATTCTTCATTAAAAATGCCGCCGGTTTGTATAATGCCTAAGATCGCATTTATTTTGACCATGCAGTTAGGGAAAAATAATTCAAAGGTAAAATTATAAAACAGCTTCAGATTTAACCTCTGTTTTATTCAGATAACAAATGAGGTACACACTTTTTGATCTAGGTCGCGATGATGTTTTAATTTTTTCAAAGACTTTCTGGTGTTTGTTTTCTTTCTGTCTAAAACTATCTGTAGCATTCAAATTAGGTAAGTATAATAATAATAGGTAACGGGGCTTCTATTTATTTTCGAGTTTAAAGGAACTACACTTGGAGGGGATGGCGCGGGCTTTGTTCGCTCAGTTTAACTCCAGTCCCTCCCTTCAATCCTAATATATCCGTGTCGGGGTGTCTTAAGTTCCCGAGCTCGCTTCGCTCGCTCTACGTTCAACGGTTAGATCTAATTTTATATAAACGAATGTTAGACAAAAGTTGTTACTTACAGCATTTGCAACTATACAAACTCAACGTTATGTTGAATAAATATAAATGTTGTGTTTCTCGACGAGTGACGTCATTTGAGTATTTTCATATTGTAGAGCAAATAATACCATAGTAAATGAGCTAGTTTGTGCGATTTTACTTCCTGGACCACAATACCAGATGTTTTGATACTCATTTGAATAAAAACATTACTATTATTTAAAAATATTGTGCCGTTTGGAGCTATCACCACTTATATCAGTCTTATTTATTATATCACCATTTTTTTAAATCTTTTTTTGTTTAGGGGCTTTTATCAAAGATCAGCCAGCCCCATCGTACCCATATCACCATTTAATCTTTATGATAGAACATTGACCACGTGTGTCATTTCGGCAGCGCATAACAATTGCATATTTTAACTTTTTGTCATTCGAAATTGCTGATAGAATGTCAATTTGGCTACTGACAGTCATACAGTACTTTGAAAATATAGTCGTATCATTGTTTCTGATAAGTATTTTTTTTTGCCTCATAGCTTTTTTGACGTCATAGTAAGCAAGATGAAATTAAAAAAATGTCGTCTTAATACAATGAGCGAGAACACATTTTATTTATTTATTTAATATGGATTTGCTCTTGACTCTAGTTTAGGTCATAGATGACAGAGACAAAGTTGACGACGAGCTTACCCAGAAGAAGCCTGTTCACTCTAATTTTGAAGAGATTAGGGACAACCCTAATCTCTTCAAAATTAGAGTGAACAGGCAACGAACGCGACGAGGCGGAGTGAACGCATACAAATGCGTTCGGAAACACAGACGCAGTCAAAGAGTTCCACTTATTTGCTGTGCGCATTATAAAAGACGTTTGGAAACGTTTAGTGCGAATTGGTGGAATAGCAACAAGATAGGGATAGTAACTTGCAGTGCGTCTAGATGTCTGATGATAGAAGGGGGCCGGTGGGATGAGGTCGTTGAGTTCCTGGACACTCTCCCCGAAGTCAAGAATTGCAAGCTCAAGTTTTTTTTTCAAAAAAAGTACTCCGCAAGACACAATATCATTAGTGTGGTCAACCATGTCAGCTAAAGTAACATAGCGGACCGCATTTTATAATTATGTTGATGTGTCGACCAAGAAAGAAAAATATCTAGCTAACCTTTCTAAAACCTGAGTGTCCTATTCTGGAATATATGTCTATGTAAGTCGGGCTGGTTTCCGCAACTCGACGACTAAGCGCGTATTTTGCTTACAGGTGGGACAAATGTGTCATTCGATCCACCGCGGCTCCCCAAGGAAGGCCAGCAACGCCTTGCTGTTACTAACTATCTCACAGAGGGTACCTGGGTTTCCGAAGTACTTAGCCCTGCAAACCGCGACTACCTAGTCTGGAATAAAAAGATTCGGTAAGCACCGACCATGATATAAAATGAACTTTTTTGAGCTACGTAATACTGACTCTCTCAAAAATTAATAATATGGTAAAACTCACCGTAAGCCAGTCAGTGTCGACCAAGAAAGAAAAATATCTAGCTAACCTTTCTAAAACCTGAGTGTCCTATTCTGGAATATATGTCTATGTAAGTCGGGCTGGTTTCCGCAACTCGACGACTAAGCGCGTATTTTGCTTACAGGTGGGACAAATGTGTCATTCGATCCACCGCGGCTCCCCAAGGAAGGCCAGCAACGCCTTGCTGTTACTAACTATCTCACAGAGGGTACCTGGGTTTCCGAAGTACTTAGCCCTGCAAACCGCGACTACCTAGTCTGGAATAAAAAGATTCGGTAAGCACCGACCATGATATAAAATGAACTTTTTTGAGCTACGTAATACTGACTCTCTCAAAAATTAATAATATGGTAAAACTCACCGTAAGCCAGTCAGCTCCAGGCACGGGCCAGCTAAGATTTTGTTCCAATCTGACGCCAGTATCCTGGTCCCACGAGGGGACCAGCCAGTCTGCTTCCATTGATGAGGGAGTCATTAAAAAAGTGGTGTAGTGGTTTATAGCGAAGAAGTCTGAGCTGCCTTGAAGGGCTTTAATCTGTAATAAGAAAAAAAAAAAAAACTTTCAAATTTCGGTTGAAGAAACGATAACCTTGCCATGCTTTAATGAAGCATGAATAAAATCCAATTGAATTAAATACAATTTTTCATAAGTATCATAACTGTCTGTTTTAGCTGTAAAAGACTTACAGCTAAAACAGACAGTTCATGCTAAAATAAATAAATATAATAAATAAACAACATACCTACAAAGTATACAAACCTCTTCATCAGAGAAAACTGGGAGACGTGACCGTAAGAACCCTTGTTCACGACTCATATTGTTAATCCGTTCACGAACAAAACTGGGATAGTCACCGACCTCCGAGAATATTGGATGGGCATAAATTGCCAACTAAAAAAACAAGAAAAAATCATCATTCAAAACTAGGTCATAGGTAACTCATCAAGCTTGAAAAGCCCATTTAATTATGTTTCATTGGATTTATATAATTATGTGGTTATACTTTTGTGTTAGTGTAAAAGGATTTTGGGACTAAAACCAAATCGTTTATCGTTCCTTCGAGTATTGAGATATTATTATAATATTATGCAATGTGTAGGTGTTTGTAAACCTACTCATATTCATCATGATTATTAAAAGAACTCACATGCATCTGAAGGTAAACCTCTGCTGCAGTAACATCCTCAGGACTGTTAGGGTCTTTAGGATCGGCCCAAAACGCATCCAGAGTTATAGCAATTTGTCCTAAAACAAAATTAATCGGAAATTGGGTCACCATTGTCTCCACGATAACCCACAAAGGGCTCAAGGTGTTTAGTGAAAGCGATGATGAACATTATCTCCGACAGTTAATTAAAAACAACAATGTTATCCAATTAGTGCAATTTATAACACAAGGAGACGATATTGTGAACAATAAAGGATTAGGCAGTATTATAAAACATAAGATAACAGATTATTACGAAACAATGCAACAATGATAAAGAAAGGGAATTACCAAGCCATTCAAAGTAATATAAATCACAGTACCTTTCTGATAAGGTTTGAATTCCTTTTCATACATGCGGTAAACCCGTGCATGAGATAGCAAAGTGTAGTGAGTACATAAGTAGTCACCAACTCCTCCTGACTTTAATGCTGGCACAAAGTGATCACGGCTATAACCCTAGGGCACAGATAAAGATTACAGGAACAATGAAAGATATACCCGAAGACTACGGTTACAATTTGTTCTTAAACTACGTGCAGCACTCACCAGCTGATCAATGTTAAATTGTTTTGCAAACGAAATACTAATACCTAGATATTTTAGTAAGTCGGTACCTATCCAAAAGACTGTAATAATTATGTTAACATGTCAATATTTTCCTCTTGCTGTAACGTTAACAGAAACGATTTATTCGACATCAATCATATAAGAATATGTAATCTTATCAATATTTAATTATATGCGTTTCAACCCGAAGTGAGAGCCATGGAAACACTACTTACCGATTCCAACATTCGTAATTCTTACGACATAATGTCAATTATCATCATCTATTAAAATTAAAACTAACGGTTATAAAAACATATTAAATGAGTTATAACAACGACGTGTCTAATCTGAGACCTGTTCTAATAATACATGTGTAAACATCGACTTACATTATGTAAGAACGAGTAGATGTTCGTTCACTTTGAGTGACCGAAGGGTTGGCTTTTACCTTTGACAGAGGACAAGCATTGCCATACAACGTGGCAATGCCGTCAGTCTTTTGGGCATATTTCCAGTTGACAGCGATGCGGATGAATTTTTTGACGTCATATTTTAGAGTTTACTTAGTTAAGAATTTTAGGTCTGTATTAATTAAGTATTTATTAAAACAGCTGTAAATTTTAACCAGAAAATACTTACATTATAACATTGTTGATGAGGTTCGTTTATTGTTGTCCACATTTTAATTAAATCGCCGTACAGATTGAATACGACCCTCGCGTAGTCCTCGAAATAATCCACGATTTTTGGGTTGGCCCAGCCTCCGAGGTCCATTAACGGTGTGGGCATGTCCCAGTGGAATAACGTAACTACTGGAGTGATGTTGGCTTTTAAGAGTTCTTCAAACAATGTGCGGTAGTACTTTTTGCCTTCTTGGCTTATATTGTTGTCCAAACCGTTTGGAAGTAACCTGAGAGGAAAATGAAATGAATATTCAGTTACAATTTCGGTAAAATTATTTTGGAATGGTATTAAATTCCTATTCTATAATGAAAAATGGAATTTTGAAAATACTATAGATTAATAAATTGTTACTAAAGAGGTTATTCTATAGAATAGAAGTTGTCACAATTAACCTAGTGGCGAAAGTTATCGGACATGATGGATTAAAACAAAAATAAATGTTTGTTTCTATAAATATAACTTCAAGTTGATAATTAAATCTACTTGGGGTCACTGAGGGTGAACTTGCCAGTTCATTTAATTTTACCATCAACGTAAATATGAGATCGCAATAATAACTATAAAATGTCCATAAATAAGTCCACCAAGACTGCGGATCGTGCCAGCCTGCTGGCTGTGGGTGAATGGGAATCGGGTCTTTGGCTACAGGCACTACCGTCACCCAACCCAATATAGGTACTTTGCTGAGTGACAGTACTTTCCGGATTGCTACTAGTCTGCGTCTGGGTGCTCCTAGCGGAGCTTCACATCGTTGTCAATGCGGTGAAGCAGTCGACCGCCTGAGACACCATGGCTTGTCCTGTAGTAGATGCGCTGGGCGTTTAGCATGGCATGCCAGCATTAATGACATCATCCGTCGGGCTGTTGCCGGGTGCCAGATGGGATGAACATAATGCCTTGGAAGGTGGGTAGGACTTTGGTGTCGGATGCAACATCTGTCGACACCCTTGCGCCATAACTTCTTCTTAGCATGGCAGGCTGCTGTACGTGCAGAAAATTTCAAACGGTTCAAATATAACAACCTTATTGGGAGTTATATATTTGAGCCGCTTAAGGTGGAAACATAAGGCCCATGGGGTCCGAGTGCTCATCGACATCAGCAATAATTTGTCGACTGTTCACGTGACCAGAGGGCTGGGCTTTTCTTCGGTCAGAGAATAAGTATTGATTACCATTAACGTGGCAATGCTGCCAGTGTTCTGGGCACTGTTCCTATTGACAGCGATGTGGATACATTTTTAAGAACCAACTTCCAAATAAAAATAAAAACACTACAAAGTATAAAATAACTTTAATTTCGGAAGCCGGTGTGTTAAATTAAGAAGAAACAACCAAAAAGACCGATTTCCGAAATTAAAGTTATTTTATACTCTGTAGTGTTTTTTTATTTGGAAGTCGGTTGTATTTTTTTTTAAGTTTTTTTTTTTCACTTAAGTACAATTAAACCAATCAAATAGACTTATGAATATTATTTGCTGCCATAGATCTTGTACCACAAAACGTAATATTTAAAATACTCATCGAAGGATATCAGCAAAACTGCATAAATGAACAAACAAACTTATTGGCAATTTAATGGAATAGGATCAAAGTGCAAAATTGCTGTACTTCTAAACTAATCTATCTAAATGCAAATTTCTTAAATATCAATTTGCAATACATAATGCGTAGGTGCCTGCCAACAAAGAATGTATAGTTATTTCGTTTTGGCATGGCGATAGCGGTCATTGCCCTTTCAAAAATATTTCTTTGCAACTTAAGTAATAAACTATAAAATAATGTCAATAACTATCGGTGGGTCATCGAGTATTCAAATAGCGGTATAAACGCAACAGTTATAATTAATTTCATCATGGATTAAGTGACCTTGGTTTTTATATATACTTATAAGAGACGAGGCAGTTTATTGATAAAGATCAATAACCTCTTATAGTAGCTTATCATAAATAAAAAATACAGTTATATGTGACTTTTATAAAACTTGTAAAGATATGCAAAATAAATGCAGATAATGAAAACGTTAACGACTAGATATCTGTCATTATTAACTGTATTGATTTAAATTTCATACCTTGTGATTTGCATTTTAACTCTTATGATGTAGTGTAGCCGACATTATCGGGATTCGGCGAATATTCGCGCTATCGCGACAAATGTGGCTGAGTAGTTCGTCGAATCGCGATGTATTCGAGTCATTGTCAGTAAACTATCGCGACAACGCAACACTAATATTCGCGAGGTAATGGTGCCCCAGCATTAGAGCATTTAATCTTACATAGGGACTTTACTTTTTTTTACTTATATCATCTGCTTAGCCTTTTCTCAAGTATATTGGGGTCGGCTTCTAGTCAAACCGGATTCAGCTGAATACCAGTATTCAATCCGTAACGATTGCCAAAGATCTACAAATGACAGCCGGGACCAACGGCTTAACGTGCTTTCTGAGGCTCGGAGGAAACTTGGTATTTTAAGATGGTCACCCATCCACAGACCAACCTTGGCAAGCGGTTTTTTTTTAAATTATATACCGACCAATATTTTTTGTCCCACTTCGCAATATTTTTAAAACACAAAACATGTACGTGATTTTTTGAAATTCTTACCTGGGCCACGAAATGGACAATCTATAATAATTAATGCCTATACTTTTGATCATTTCAATGTCATCCATGAAGCGATGGTAAGAGTCAGCCGCCACATCTCCGTTTGAACCGTCCACAGTATAATTTGGATGTTTGTGGATGTACGTATCCCACATACTTTCGCCTTTGCCTGTTGAAATAAAAACAAAAACACTTTGTTTTCTTAACTTAGAATACTCCTTTGCTGGAAAAAAGCCTCCATATCTTTCCAAAGTTTTTTTTTGCATTCAGCCCTGACAGACGTCAGAAGAATATCACTTGTCTAGAGCTTCAGGTCATCTCACCACCGCTTTCTGGACCGAACTCGGTGACTCTGTTCATCTTTTGGCACCCACTGCGTGAAGACCTTTGCCTAGCGGTTAGGCATTTTTTTTCTCTTTTACATTACATACGTACTTCCTTACGTGCTTTTTTAGGGTTCCGTACCCAAAGGGTAAAACGGGACCCTATTACTAAGACTTCGCTGTCCGTCTGTCAGTCTGTCACCAAGCGGTATCTCATGAACCGTGATAGTTAGACAGTTGAAATTTTCACACATGATGTATTTCTGTTGCCGCTATAACAACAAATACTAAAAAACAGAATAAAATAAATATTTAAAGGGGCTCCCATGCAACAAACATGATTTTTATGCCGTTTTATAGATAATGGTACGGAACCCTTCGTGCGCGAGTCCGACTCGCACTTGGCCGGTTTTTTTAAAATCCTTATAGGATCACTCGGCTTTTTGTCTGTCCGTCTGTCACAGGCGATTTTCTCCGAATCTACTAGACCGATTCAGTTGAAATTTGGTTTACGTATAATAACATTTTTTGTGACCCAAACATGGACGTGTAACGAAACTAAATAAATTTTGAAAATGGGAACACTTTTTGGGGGGCAAATTAGAAAACTTAAAATAAAAGTTTTTCCAACTGTACTGTGTGTATATATCAAGTGAGGAGGCGTATTGTGAGAGTTTCGAAAATATTATTTTAATAATTTAAAATAGTTTTGAAGTTATACCATTATCTCCGAAAATACCTTGTCTAAAATTTGAAAAAAATATTAATAATAGTTCTTAGCCTATAGATTACAGGAAAACCTATTAAGGTTTGAAAGTATCATGTTACAAAAAATGAGATTCGTTCGGAAACCTTTGCACCCGAGTCCGACTCGCATTTGGCCAGTTTTATTTTTTATTTTGCACACACTGCCCATAAATGAATGTTGAAACTTGATTCATAAAGTAGTCAAAACCATAATAAACAAATTATACTATAAACAACAACTACTCTATACCCCTTCATAATAAAAGTATAATAATTTAACAGCATTCGTATGAAAAAAAAAACTTACCTCCTTCGTTCCATGCTCCTTCAATTTGAAATGCGGCCGACGCAACTCCGAATATGAAATCGTCCGGAAAGGAGTAATTGCTCACCCCAGAGTTAACTCCTAGGCTTCCACTTGCTACTTGTAGCAAGCTTTATACAATAAAATAAAATTAACAAAGACTAGAAGTTCAACAAAAAATACATTTATGTGTGGTGCTAACTAAGATTTCTTTAAACGAAAACGTCTGTTGTTTTTTACTAACAATAAATAATTTTGAACACAGCTACTGTTTTATGAAAAATATAAAATTGTATCATCAGTTTGTAGGATCTGGTTCAGCTAAAGTACTTTTAAAAAAAAAAAAAGAACGATTAAAAAAATTACCGCAATTTCAATAATAAACGATTTTTTTTTTAACAGGCGAAAGCATTATTACCTTTAGAGAAACTCGGGCTTTCGCTATCTTATCACAGATCATACATTAAGTTTGAAAAAAGTTTTCCTGTCAGGTATCCTATTTGTTCGGGATCATGTTAACCCACGGAATAAGAATTCATCTACTATACTCGTGGTTCACTTCTACAAGTCTTCTAAGTTAAATATGAAATTAATAGATATTAAGGAAAAATCACGTGTGACTAACATACATGGAAGTGATTCCACAAGTGTTCCGGTTGCTAATTTTGGTTTGGAACACAAATAATTTCAAGGTTCTAATTAACATAACACCAAAACAAGACATTTGTTTAAAAATATAAAGAACTAATTTGTTACACTTGAATTACGTGACACTAAAAGAACACCACCGTTGAATACATTAAAAAAAACAGAAGTCACTTCGATCTCACCTAAGAGTAACAAAAAGTGCTCTATTCAGAGCGACTCCTCTCGAGCTCCGCATTGTGCGAACTAAAACAAGTCACAGGTGCGTCTGCCTATCGAATGTGAAAATCTTAATTATAGTCTTTTAATACTTTTACTTTTCTACGGAATAATCTCGGGGCTTCGTGGTTGAGCAATTGGCTGCAGCGATAAGCGCTTCGATTTCTTTAAAAAAAAATCGTCAATATTCTAGTATTTTGGTCTTTTGCAGCATTGTACACTTACAGACAGGTACGGAGTTAGCCACAGCAAAAATCACAACACCACAATAAGTTATCCGAAACTGTAAAATTTTCCCAATCAATCTTGAACCTAAAGCGTTAGCGAAAAAGTTGAAAATCTATTAAAGAAATTTAACAGTTTGATGCGCTGGCGTCTGTCTGTACCTACTTAGAAAATAGTCGGTCAGTAAAAAAAACAAATGAATGCTGCTTAATTTATATTTCATAAATTATATTATCACTAGGTATATTTATAAATTATCACATGCTAATAACCTACTCGAGTAGTAGTTTATTTAGCTCTAACGGCGGCTTGATGTAGTCAAAGTCAATTCGATGCGTGCGCGCAATGTTGCCATAGCTGTGCGCAGACAATTTCGGCGTTCGCTTCTTCTCTGGACCGTCAAAATCTACTTTGAATAAGCCGAATTTTACTCTGGAAATAATAAAAATGACATATAAAATTCATGAAATTATTACTCGGTGATAATTTGGATCATCTCTTAGAATTACCACTTTTTTATGACAATGAATAAGCAGAAAAAAACCTAACATATCTGAATCAGACTGCTCCGCTTTTCGATCTCGCAAACCGATTTTGAATTTATTTTATTTGTTTTTTGAACATTATTTATTCATGCCAAAAGTAAGTAGGTAAGTACCGACCGACTGCAAAATATTTATTTATAGATCGTTCATTTTTGAAAATATTTCGTCTACGGGTTGAGATATTACTAGTGACATGACATTTTTTTCTAATAAAACACAACAAATAACTGACTTCCTAAAAAGGGGGTGACCGGAGTACGGATATGACAAGTAAAAAAGGAGTATTTAAAAATATTTAAAAAGGAGACATGTTGCGCCAATCCCAAACAAATTGAGATGAAGGCTAGAAGATTGAAGACAATTATATTGTTTGCGTATACTTACGAGTAACCATCTATCCATTCAAAGTCATCCATGAGAGTCCAACTGAAGTATCCCTTGACATTGCACCCGTCTTCATGTATAGCTAGCAGTACTTGGTAGAGATAGTCGTTGTAGTATGAAACCCTCTCGTAGTCTTCTGATTGGCCCCAGTCAGCCATACCATTTTCGGTAATGATGATTGGTATTTGTTTAAGCTTTTTTCTATAGTTATTTTGGATCCAGTTGATAAGTTTGCGGAAGCCAGGGGGGTTAACCTGCGAAAAAATACCAATGTATTTATGAATTAATATTAACTAGCTTTAATCTGCGACTTCACTCCAGTTTCTTATTCCACAGGGATCTTGGATTTTTGCGAGGCTAAAATCTCACACAAATATTATGTAGTTTTCTATCATGGAGAGATTTTTCGTAATCAGACCAGTACAAACAATTTTACCGTTTGTTAATTAATTACACAAAAAAAATAATTTTGATTATTACTTGAGACCTACACCATTTTAAATAAGTCACGTTAGTTAATTTAGTGAAAAGTAATTTAGTTACGGTCAGTCACAGATATATCAATAATACCCAGAAGTAATTTAATGTCACTACACATAATAATATAACTTCGATCACGAAATAATAAAATGAAACGAGTTTTTATCCTAGTCACAAGAATATGCATACAAATCACTCGTTAACTAGAATACCAAGTAAAATATACATATTGAATACAACCTTATTTATAGAATAGTTGTTAGGTTGACATCGAAATCATAAAGAATTATTAATTCCTATGATTGTCTACCCATTAGATTTATTGCAATATTTTATACCGTACTGCGATATTACTTCCTCGTCCACAATACCGGATATTTTGATACGTTTTAACCTTTTTGAACTATTATAACTGAGACTAGTCCTATTTATTTTCTCTCAGTGATAATAACAAGATTGGCGGAAGATGAAGTTATATTTTATGACAGTCTCGACCAAAACCAATGATCTGTCGGTTGGCGATCGGTAACTATGTCAGAAAGTCTAAAATGTATGAGTTCGATATGCGCTGACAAAATATATTCTATACCAAACTTTATGACATAGACCATTGTTAGCGCTAGTAGTATATTACCAAATCTTTTAGTTCTGAAGGGCATTCGCTTTGGCTGATCGAAGAAAGAGGTAGAAACTATCGATCGAATTCATTCTACCATCGATCGATTGCATTGATCGACGATCGATTGATTGCATTGATCGACGATCGATCGATTGATGTGGTAACACCCTTACTATTAAGGAGCGATCAAAAACACTTCAAACTTCCCCACGTTTTGATGAATTCTTTAAATTGATTGTCGCTGAGATGATACTGCGACTTGAATTTGAACGTTTTAAGTACAACAGTTGGCCTTTTGTTTTCCATTTTTTCACGTAGTAACTGGAGATATAAAACCACATACTAAAGTCAATGAAAATAACCTTTTCAACACATTTAATCAAAAAATGCGTTTACGAAGCCTATACACATTGTTCGAAAGTTAAAAATTACGCACTATACAATGGAATGTGTGGTAAAATAGGTACTCTCATCGAAGTACCTATTTTACCGCACTCCTCGTTATATAGCGCCATGCGTATCCTTTTCGGCTTTTTTTATATCCATAAAAAAATTAAAAATTACACCAAGGAGTTTCACATTACTAGAATAAATAAGCTGAATGTTCGAACCTCCTTGGAAGCGCTTTACAAGCGCAATACTTTTGTCTCACTTTAACACTAAAGAGAAAATGAGACAAAAGATGTAGTTGTAATTTTCACCACGCGCACGTGGTGCCATTTTTAAATTCGCACTATTTTCATAAGGAAAGTCAAAGATTGTTCCGACTTTCTGACTGATATCTAAAAACAAAAAGTTTGTTTCATTACCTATTGTAGTATTTTCTCGCAAATGTGTTGAAAAACGTTATATGCCGCACGTGCGAAAATTGGTTTTCACAAACTCGTGACTATGGTAAGTAAGCCCTCGACTTCGTCTACTTGTTTGTAAAAACCAACTTACCGCACTAGTATCATAAATAACTATTATTTGAAAGATTATGGTTCACATTATAATCTACATGGTCAAGTCATTTGTTTTACTGCCTGACGCCTTTGCTCAGAATAAAATTCCCATTGTTGTTTAAGCATAATGGGCTAAGGTGATTTTGAAGTTACAATGAGGAAAAAATAAGGTAAAGATATTTTTTTACAAAAAATACCATAAACATACATAATATGCATTCAAGGATTTCACGCGATAATAATACTGCACATTATTTTATACCTTTTTGTTTAATATAGTCGTACTAAAACACGCAGCTTCGCCAGCGGCCTACTAACTTATTTTTTCCCGACAGGAACATCTGTACTGGTATAAAACCGTTTGTAGTCCAAGAGGTAAGCCAAGTCATCTTCAGCTTTACTAACATACCTTTGGACAATTTTACTGATCATATCGAACTTAGCTTGTGGTCAATAACCTGCCGTTAAGGTTGCTTTTTCGGTGTGAAAATGTGTGACGGTTTCCACCGAAGCTGTGCGACGAGCTTACGCAATGAGAGGATGCGTAGCTGTGCAGTGAAACGGTGCGAAGCTGAGAGGTGCGAGGAAGCTAACTGACTCTGTTCAGTTGTGCCCGGGCACACACATTCCTCGCTTGCGTCCTGCACATATCTCTAGTTTTTTTTGTATTGAATTTGCCTTTTTTCACCCGAGCTGCACTAAGTCTGACTATGAAAATCAGTCGGTATTTATTTGTGCACCTCCTTGATACCTCGAATAGGTATCATTATTGGTGAATAGGCGACAAACATGTACGCATTTTGAACTACTATTGACTCCAGAAATCTTCATACAATGATGAAACTTACCGTAAGCCAGTCAGCACCAGGTCTGGGCCAGCTCAGGTTCTGTTCTATTCTGACGCCAGTGTCTTGGTCCCACGATGGGACCTGCCAATCAGGTTCCATTGATGATGGAGACATTAAGAAAGTAGTGTAATGATTTAGAGCGAAGAAGTCTGAGCTGCCTCGAAGAGCTTTAATCTGCAATAAGAAAAAAAATGTATTTCGCTGAAATAATTTTGTTGAAAAACATTTAGTCGTCTATGGAACTTTATCTCTATGGAACACAATTTACCACAGTTAATGCACTATCATGGTCCTAAAACCATCCAGAACAAAATTGCCGCTCTGTAACTTAAAAATAGATGGCGAACAACTAAAATTAGGCCTCTAATTGAAATGATGGTGGCATAAAATTAGGGTTTAAGTTGTATACAATCCGAGTTGGCTAGCATATGTATAAAACCTGGAGCGGATGCTTGGGTGACTTCCAGTTCCCACTTATTGGATAAAACGAATATGATACCCGGTGGCAGGACGGGGTTTGGGGTTATTAACCCATTCATGCACACAATATAGCTTTTCATTTGAATTTCCTACAAATTAGAATATTGTCGGCATTCTAAAATGAATCCTATAAAGCGAGAGTGACATCTTAATAAGTATTACTATATATTGTATATCGTACTTAACATTAAAAGTATACAAACCTCTTCATCAGAGAAATATGGGAGACGAGACCGTGAGAATCCTTGTTGACGACTCATATTGTTAACCCGTTCACGAACAAAACTGGGATAGTCGCCGAAGTCTGAGTATATTGGATGGGCATATATTGCCAACTAAAAGATAAGAATCAATAATTCATAAATATCCTCCTCCTAATTGGTATTATTGGCGCATCATTTTATGTGTCATCAAGCTTTGCAAACCCCATTAATTTGTATACAATTGATTGAATTATGTGGTTAAACCTTTTTGTAAGTGAAAAAGGATTTTGGCACCAAAACCATAAGCCAAAATGTTTTTCGTCCTCTCATCCACATACATTTTATTTTTATTTTATGCATTAAGTTGTTTGTGTACTAAAATCATATTTATCATTTTTATAAATAGAACTTACATGCATTTGAAGATAATCTTCTGCTGCCGTTACATCATCAGGGCTGTTAAGGTCTTTAGGATCAGCCCAAAACGCGTCTAGCGTGATTGCCATTTTTCCTGAAAAACAAACCTAATTGAAAATTGGGACAAAATTGTTGACAATAACTCATATAGTGATGATAAACATTTTTTTCCGTTTTTAAAACACTGGTGATATTGGTGTCCTGTTGTTGCTGAGGCTTTACCGCTCATGATTTCATCCTGTCTCCGAACTTCTGCTTCCTCCACAACTCCACAGTCTCTTTTAAGCCATTTACATTAATATAAAATATTCCATGCGTTAATCCAGGTAATTAACTATCTGTGCTTTTCGAAACTCCACCCAAATTCGTTAAATTTTTAGGGTTTAACACATACACTCAAATAAACAAACTTTCATATTTATAATATTAGAATGTCTCTAGCAAATTATTTTCACAACACTGATTTGGAAAGTGAATAAAAAATGAATTGACAAGCTTTTCAAAGTAATGTAAATCACAGTACCTTTCTGATAGGGTTTGAATTCCTTTTCATACATGCGGTAAACCCGTGCATGAGATAGCAAAGTGTAGTGAGTACATAAGTAGTCGCCAATCCCACCTGACATTAATGCTGGCACGAAGTAACTACGGCCATAACCCTGAGGCATAGAAGAAGAATAAAGAAATAGCAAAATATAAAGCCAAATTAGACTAATTAGCTACAGTAGATCACAAGAAATTTAACGATACTCTTAATAAAAATAATTTTAAAACAAATATAATTTGTAGTAAGTCAGTTTTCGAAGAATCAAAACCAGAGTACACCGTGTTTAGCTATAGTTTTGATTAAGGCGTGCATAACTGTTGTAATCCCCACTGCAGGGTTAATTTGGGACCTGCTCTAATTAAATATGGCAACTCTACCTACTTACGTTATAACACTGTTGATGAGGTTCGTTTATCGTTGTCCACATTTTGATAATATCGCCGTACAGATTGAATACGACCCTCGCGTAGTCCTCGAAATAATCCACGATTTTTGGATTGGCCCAGCCTCCGAGGTCCATTAACGATGTGGGCATGTCCCAGTGGAATAACGTAACTACTGGAGTGATGTTGGCTTTTAGGAGTTCTTCAAACAATGTGCGGTAGTACTTTACGCCCTCATGGTTTATGTTGTTGTCAGTACCGTTTGGCAGTAATCTGCAAGATAAAGGAGATAATTCTCTTTGGAACCACTGTTTAGGATGGGAAGATTTATTGTTCATTATTCTCAAAAAAAGTAGAGGATTCACGTAATTTTAATAAAAGTAGTATTTCCAGTTTTGTCGTCAATATGAATGTATTGAAGAATTTTAAACCTTTGTATGGGGAAGATAAAACCTATTTCATGAAGATAACAAGCTCTTGGTTATAATAAAAAATAGATTTACTGAAAAAAACACGTCGTTGGACTATTATACCTTCGGAGAAAAGATACATTTAACTTTCGCTCTAAAAATATTAAAAGACAATACTAGAAAGGAAACGGGTAGCTTGTTATAATAGTGGATACCGAGCCCAACAAATGTATGGACCATATACAAAGACAGTGAAAATAAATAAGCATGTAGTTTGTGTTTGTTTTTTTCTGTTAAAGTTGTGTATCCCTGGGTTTGGTGTATAAAAACTGGAAAAGGTAGTCTGCAAAATATATGCATAAGAGTATTTTAATTTAATTAAAATCCAAACATTGAGATATAAATTCTTTGAATTGTTAATCCTACAGAGGTATTTTGTTTCATCAATGATTAATTTACCTCGAAATATTAAAAAGGAAAATTCAATAACCCCAATGCCTTTCTACTTGGAAAATTAAAAGTGAATCAAATAAAAATTCTCACCTGGGCCACGAAATGGACAATCTATAGTAATTCACGCCTATACTATTGATCATTTCGATGTCATCCATGAAGCGATGGTAAGAATCAGCCGCCACATCTCCGTTTGAACTGTCCACGGTATAATTAGGGTGTTTGTGGATGTATGTGTCCCACATACTTTCACCTTTGCCTGTGGAAAAAAACCGATTAAGTCTGAAGATCTCCATGTCCATGATCCACCTAAACTATGAGTTCCTTTGCTAATCATAGCTTACTAACACTTCGCTACCTCTATATGAGGTCCCATGAAAATAGATAGACAAACGCCATAAGGACAATGGCAAAAAAATATAATAGATACTTACAAGAGAAAAAAAACATCTGCCAACGAAAATACACCAAAAATGTTTGTTACTCAACGTATAAAAACATCCTTGTCTTTGTTGTCTCATAATTCTGATGTTACAAATGTGCAGGCGCACGTGACCACGTCAAGTACCTACCCATAATGGATTTGTTTATTCTAGTGTGCTGACAATTTATTATTTTAAGTCAGAATAAAATCACATGAATCAGCGTTTTTTTTGCTTGGATATCTTTGGTCAGACGTACTGAACGCTGTGTTAAAATGTTTCCATCTATTTTAATGAGACCTAATATAAAGACTCTTAACAAAGTGACACTAAATGAGAGATATTATCGGAAAGTCAAAATTCAAGTGATTTATCGACAGTCATGATCGCTGGTGAATGTCACATTGTCTGGTGACTCAGACTTTGAAATCGATTGGTATAAATGACAACACAGGGAAAACCTAACCATGATAATAAACTCAACGGGAGTTCAACTTGAAAGTTCAAATCACTGATATAGCTTCACCACAAGGGTTATCATCTTAAAGCAAGTACGATTAAGTAGGCTAAAATAAAACAATACTAGAAAGCATTCGCTTAGGCACCCATTACACGGTAGGTTATGCTGTCAGTTTAACCACAGTCAAGGCTGTGTTGACGGATAACCTATCGTCCAATGCAGTGACTGTGGTTGCATAAAATTGACTGACGAAAATCTGGATATTTAATCTGTCACTACTTTAAAGTGAATGGGTCTGTTTTTCATATGTTTATTGAATGGGTCCTTGTATTTTTTCGGATCCCGTATATAAGCCAATAATATATCGTCGCCATATTTGAGATTACTTTTAAGTTTACGGTAATGTCGATTGAATTCCATCACTCAATCGTCGTCAATCATAACTTTTGGAATTGATTGACGTTTGTATGAGCGTATAATGGACGCCTTATGGCCTGACACCCGATTAGGAATAATTATAATTATAGAAGAAAAAAAAATGGTACATGATGATGGTAAAACCATTTATGATTTTCTAAACTCACAATTTCTAGTAAACTTGTATCAGCTATGTATAACTGTAAAAGGCAGACATTCCAGCACTCAAATATTATTGTTTCTTTAAAATTGTTGGGTTATGTTATGCCCGATAACGCGTGATCTATGGCTGCGTATAGGGTATTTATATTTTTGTTTTGATATGTTGCCGCAAAGCTTTTAAGTGGATGAATGAGTACAACTCAATTATTCAAACAACATTTCCTTTACCTATCAAATGAAGTATTGCAAGAATGCATGCCTACATATAAAAATACACTTACCACCTTCGTTCCATGCTCCTTCAATTTGAAATGCAGCCGACGCGACTCCGAATATGAAATCATCCGGAAACGAGTAATTACTCACCCCAGAGTTCATTTCTAGGCTCGCACTTGCACATTGGAGCAAGCTATTGTACAATAAAAAAAAATAAAATAAAAAAGTTGGTATGGCCAGTACTTTAATGAAGTTCAATAAATATTAACATAAAGTGCGGTGTCATTTTAGAATATTCTATTTTTTTAAAGTTTAGTGACTTTCAAAATGGAATGTTCTAAAATGACAATCTAAAATTCTAAGTTGTCATTTTTTTACTAACGATGTATTATTGTGCAACACAGGACCTATTGCTTTTTCTGTTACGATGATAATAATTATGATGCAGAAATACCTGTTATTTTTATTAATAGATAGATCCTGTCTGAATAAGGTTCAAGGTTGACCTTAGTTTGAGAGATAAAAATGTCATCAAAAACTAAAACAACCAAAAAAAATTGAGTGCAGTTCAAAAGCGAGTTGCTTCTTTGCATATAAGCTGATACATAATGTTCATTATACACATTGTAGGAAGCTGTCGAGGAATTCACGCATTAGTTAGCTTTTAAATAACACCATATACGGATTATTTGTATTTTGTTTTTCAAATAAGTACTTCGTTTTGCCCCCATGACTTAAAATCCCCAAAAAGTAAATTCAACTTTTATACGCTTGATTTTGTCGATACCTCTTTCTGTCAAAACTTAATATCGAATAACTAGGTCAAATAGATTAAGAGAAATACGCGTGAGACAGACAGACACAGAAGTGATTCCATAAGAGTTCTGCTTAACTTATTTTGGCACGGAACACTAATGTAAATAAACAGAAATACTTTCAAGGTTCGAACAGAACCCCAAAACAAAACAAAACAATTTTTGTCTAAAAATAAAGACCTAATTTGTTACACTTAAATTCTCGTGTCTTCTCTAGTTATCTTAACAAGTCACTTAACAAAAAATACCGCACTTTAATAAATTAAAAAAAAACACAAGTCACTTCGATCTCACCTAAGAGTCACCAAAAGTGCGCTGTTAAGGGCGACTCCACTCGAGCTCCGCATTGTGCTAACTAAACCAAGGCACGGGTGCGTCTACCTACTGAATGCGACAGTATTAATATAACCTTTTAACTACGGAAAAACCTTCTCGGGCTTCCTGACTGATGAACTATGTGTTTAACAAAAATTAAAGATGTGACCGCGAAATAGGCATAATATTTTTGTTTCTTACAAAATTAATCGCAGATTGGACCAGTTTTACCGTGATTATGTACGTCAGTTCAAGATACGTTTACGTCAGGTGCATAATGTTTCAAGTAACTTACCACTTCCGGATTTCACCATTCACCAAGGTCTACCAATACTTCTACACGACCGGCGACCTAGTGGATCATAGTTGTGACAGGAGTTAGCTCTTTATGAAAACCTTCGGTAGTTGGTTCACTGTTCCTTCTGTATAGCCCTGGCTGGAGGCTTTAATAAATATGTTAAGGCCGCCGCAGGCAAGTCCGGTTAGGTAGTCGACAACCTCATAGGTTGAACAGCGAGGCGCCACTCAAAAAAAAAAAGAAAGCTCCTTCAATATTTCCAGTTTATACTTATTCCTGTTTGATAGATTATTATTTATAGAACAAGATTTCAGCCCGGCCCGGTCTTATTGAGTAATATAATTTAATAATATTTTAACCTCGTATTCGTACTTATACCATATCATTCGTATCGTCTTATTTCTCCCCGACCTTTGATTACCGAGCCAGCCCGCGTCGCTGAGCGAGTAGTTTAAAATCCCCCAAATAATAATAATTATATATCCCAGCCTGTCCCTTGCTGTCCTCCCGAAATGACGCCACTAAGCCGAGGTCCGTATCCCGCAGGGGATGCCTTAGCGAGCGGTCATTTAGTATAATTTAACTAGTTTGTAAGTCCTGGCTGGGGGCCTTAAATTCATTTGAGGCCACCACAGGATAGTCCGGTTAAGCAGTAACCAGCCTTAGTGTGCTGAATTGCGAGTGGTCCCCGTCCAAAAAAAAAATCGTCTTATTTCAAAGAGCTAGTCGCCATTTGAAAGAAGAAAGAAAGAAGAAAGAATGAAGAAAGAAAGAAGAAAGAAAGAAGAAAGAAAGAAAGAAGAAAGAAAGAAGAAAGAAATATGAAAGAAAGAAGAAAGAAAGAAAAAGAGTTTATTTGTGACAAGCATGATGCATACCAAAAAATTGTATAAAAGAAATTACAAAATTTATTCGGAAAATATGCGTCACATTCGCGTAACACGGCCATCGCTCCGCATGATGCATTTCATGGGAGGACCTATTCATAAGGTCTCTAAGGGATCTGGGCATAATTTATTTTATAGTTGTTGGGTAAAAGCGAAAATTAGAGTCTGTCAGGACTTTGGAGGGTGCAAAACTCCCTCCGTGATTTTAGTAATAAAATGTTCATAAACATAGACCAAAAAACTATAGCCCGAGCTATAAGAATTGCTTACGTTCAAGTACATACTAACACTACACTATCCCGCAGAGTTTTATACAGAAGGAATAAGTTACGTCAGACGCTCTAGAATTTTGGATTCTAATTTTAATTATTAATAATTTAAATTTAATGTAATGAAACCCTTAATTTTACAAACCATATTTGTACGCCGGAAACGCCAGAATATTGCACATAACAACTTTGTACAATTTTCTCACAAATACATGCATTCTATTCTATTGCTATTTTAACCGACTTCAAAAAAGGAAGAGGTTGTGAATTCGACTGTAAGTTTTTTTTTATTTGTTCGTTACGAGATTTATCCGCTAATTATGAATTGATTTTGATAATTCTTTTTTTATTCGAAAGCCTACACTCCTGAGGTTGTTCCATTGGCACCAAGTCAGAATCTGATGATAGGATCACATACAATGTTCCACGTTTGCTTTACAACGCAATTCAGATAATTATGCCTGATAATCAACAGGTGTAAGGTATAAGTCAGGATCTGATGCTGGGATCCCAGGAAAAATGTTTGTTCAGCGATATTTTAGCCAATTGTCAACCGATTTGAATGATTCTGTTTTTGTTTAGAAGAGTATTTTTCCAAAGTGGTCTCGTTTCAATTTGGTGAAGATATGATGAAAAAGTTCGGAGGTAAGCAACGGAACTCTTCAATAAATGATAGCAAATCTTCCGGGATTGTTGAAATCGCATTTCTGTTTGTTGTTTGGCGTGATGTTATGTCATGAACTGTTGGTTCATGACATAACATCACGCCAGTATGCTGTGAAGGGGTACGCAGATGCGAACACGTCAACCTAAATTTATATGTTTTTGGGGTTATCTATTCGGGCATAACTTTATTGTCTATTAACCGATCTTGATTATTCCTTTTGCGTTGGGTTTAGTTATAGCTATATTGTATTTGCATTAGACGTTGAACTTCAAAGATCCAGTAAAGTGACATTTTGATAGGTTTATGTCAATCCCAAAGCAAAGTAGATATTTAACTATGAGCTGGTCTGAACTTGGACTGCAAAGGCACACAAAGTAACTCCTCAACGACAAATAGCCCAATCACTCATTATGGGAATATTGTCAGTTTAGTTGTGGGGGATATCACCACCAAAAAGTAGAAAATAAAAATCTGTTTTACAAAGAAATACAACCGACTTCCAAATAAAAACACTACAAAGTATAATATTACTTAAATTTCGGAAGTCGTTGTTTTTTATTGGTTTTTCGTTTTTTGGCACCGACTTCCGAAATTAAAGTTAGTTTATACCTACTTTGTTGTGTTTTTTATTTGGAAGTCGGTTGTATTTTTTTGTAAAGTTTTTTTTAATTTGTTAAAGGTTTCCTAACTAGGACCATAATACGCCAACAATTAGGTATAAGCAAACACGATACAAAGAAATTGTTAAAAAAAAATATAAGTTATAAAGAACAAAGTAACATTTTATTGATTAGAATAGTTTATCCAATAAAACCATAACAGAAAGCATTGAATTTAATTTGAATGGCAAATTGATTTATAATATATTGGTGAAAAAAATATTATTATATATATTTATATATTGGAAATATTACTTACAAATTAACAGCCATCAGACTACTAGAAAGGCGACAGAGCGTGCCAAATAAATATATACCTACCTATACATACATAAAAACCTACATACATACATCTATTAAAAAAACACCCTCCTTCTGCGCAGTCGGGTAAAAAGACTATTCTGTCCCTTATGCGGCTTGTCGTCTGACTAAAAAATCTTAAGAATAAGTTCTTACAGTTGAAAAGTTAAATAAAGTAGCTGACACTCAGATTTAACTTTTTATGATTCGTTTATTCCATAAGTTAGACAATTGTTCATAAATATGTTTATTTTATTTTGAATATCATTCTAGTCACGTTGCGATTCAGACACATTTGTCTACAAACAGTCGAATTTATACGCCTTTTGATGAGACAACTTCATTTTAAACCTGATAATTTAGGAAACTGGGTAAATCAAATGCCTCGTTTAGTGTTAATCCGGGTAACACTGTATATGTCACCGGATAATTGTAAACTCCATAAGATTGGAATAAATCTTTATTAGATTATTATTTCTTGATTTTTTGTGTATAAATCCTATACAATTTCAATAGTTTCAAATACATCCGTGTCTTATTGAGAAAAAGGAGTATACATTTTCAAGCCATATGGTATAAAGCATTATATGACCTTCCTTCCATTGATTTTTTTGAAAAAAAAATCGTTTAGAACGTTCTTGAGATTAGCGCGTTCAACCAACTAAAAAAACTCTTCAGCTTTATCAAATTACTAGCTTTTGCCTGACTTCGTACGCGCATATCCCGTTTTTTTTTCGTTCTAGTATATATAGCCTATGTCCCTATATATAGCCTATTATAGCCTTGGCCATGAAAAGACTATCATATACAAAAAAAAAAAAACAACCTTGACTGAAAGTTCTAGAGATTAACAACGCGTTCAAACAAACAAACAAACATTACATAATATTAGTATGGATTAAATTGGTCCAAGATAGTTTCTCTGAGACACGTCAAGCTTTACTGACTCTGCTTTTATTCTGGTGGTCGCTACTGTTGATTTTGTCTCTCAGGAGCTGCAGTGGTTTGAAATAATGTGGTGGGTTTGTATTTAGCACAGTACATATACGCATAGATAATATGACCACATGGCTATGTAACAAGAGTAGTTCCTATCGCCATGATCCGTATCTATATATTATAATTGACATACCTGGCCTACCTCTGCGCTATTGGCCATGAAGCTGGAGAAACGCCTAATTTTTTATTTTTACGAATTACTACGGTAAAACCGATCCATTATGTTTATTTCTATCGCTCATTCAGCGAGACTGCGCTTTGCTATGACTTTTAACAAGGCACAAAACGGATACAAAGGTACATACAAGGCATAACTTGTGTGCTTACTTTTAATCTGATTATGTTATGTTATGGGATTATCTGCTATTTTAAAATCGGGTACCTATGACGTCATCATAATATGGTGATACTGCCAAAAGTCCGATCAGAATCATGGCCCGAATGTAATCCTTAGGTGTACCTAGTAGATATGAACCTGCAAGGGTTGCGGAATTTGTCCGAAAGTCACCGCGGCCCTGGAAAGCAAAGGGTTTTAGGAGGAACACGGATATGTTAAGTCTGACACTCCCCTCCGCTTTGCCCGGAGCGGAAGGAGTTATTCGATGATTTTCCGAATATAAAAAAAAAATAGCAAGTAAAACCAAACCCCTCAGAAACAAATACATACATTTTTTTTTTTACAAATATGTGCATAGAAATATAAAGTTAATTATAATTCTAAGTCAAACTAAAGTTATCGCATTAAGAATTGACCCGTTCAAAAGATCATCGTCAAGAGCTGATATTATCGATCTCATATATATGATCTAATTTATAGAAATATTGTCATCATCTTTCTGTTCTATCTCAATTTATTTTGGTTGGTGCTATAAGTACCTATGTCTTAATCATTCGTGATCTCCATTGGCCATCATCTCAGTATTTATTCTCTCCATTTCTAGCCCTCCCTGTTCTTAAAGTCCTGAGTCCTAATTTCACAACACATTATTTAGTTGGACTAATTGACCCTAGTAAACATTTTATCCAAAGACAATCCATCCATTTCTCTCGCTATCTTAGTTCATAGATCTTAGGAACAGCCGGATGAAAGCTGGGCCATATAAATTATAGCGTGACGTGATCGACTGTCTCACCAAGATGTTTATTGCTTCGAAGATGGATAATATATAGCTCACTGGATATTATATTATTGCTTACGGTCCTCTTAGCTTTACTAAGGGGTAATATTCCGCAGAAGTGAATATAGTTTGCCTTAGTTTTCGCTTTGTGATGCGAACATATCTAATGTTGAAGGGTCAAGGGTCCCACAGAAAGATGCAATGCGAGAATGTGATAGCGACGTGGCAACCCATTTTCATATGATTTTTTTATAAGTTTATCCATCTTTGCTGCGTTGTTGTCGCATTGTCAGGCTTTTACATGAATCGTGGGAAACAATGTTTGTCCTTGACTGAGCGCCTTTATTAACAGAAGTACAATTCGGATTCATACTATTAATGCTACTTTCGACTCGCGGTTAATCGCACTCTTATAAACTTACTACTCTATTAGAGTGGTTATTAATAAAACAAATGCCTATTTTTATATAAAACTCAACTGCCCGATTTCGGCCATGGTGAATCTTCAAGGGCCAATCTCAACCGAGACTAGCCATCGGCGCGGGACATATTATAGTGCACAAATGTGTACACAAACACAGGTGTACTCCCTCTTCCATCACTCTCATATTCCGATAGGACGGCGACCCGACACGACCGGATAGAGATCTGTCACAGGAC
Organism: Mamestra configurata; assembly: GCA_002192655.3. NCBI lineage: Eukaryota > Metazoa > Arthropoda > Insecta > Lepidoptera > Noctuidae > Mamestra > Mamestra configurata. Next base: position 70,050 of record NDFZ01005053.1, read on the forward strand.
CAACGGCTTAACGTGCTTTCCGAGGCACGGGGGTGTCACACCACCAACTTCCAAACTCCGGGCTCTAACTGAGAAATTCTTATTGGAAAAGCCCAATGACACTTTTTGCCCGATCTGGGAATTGAAGGATCACTGCTTTGCATTGCTTAGAAAATAAATAACAGTAACCTTTTTAGAATGTCCTTTTTGATTAAGAAATACTTATATAGGCAGTGGTGGGATTGTTGGATGTGCTGAAGTACTGAACTTACTGAAGTGACGAATTCGTGAGACTCCACTGTAGTTCCAAAATTCTAAATTATGCAGTATTTTCATTGAATATTTTTTTGTACCGTGATGTCGAACAAATTGGATCCTAAGCTCCCCGGCAGCTAACACGAATTCCGAATTTCCGATCTGGACAATGTAAAGAGACTAACATTATCACATATTTATCGAATCTATCTGAAGCACTCGATGGCAAACTCTAACTTGACGCAATATACACCGACTTCAGCAGCGCATTCGACAAGATGAGTCATTCACTGCTGCTTGCAAAATATGAGCTGAGTGGTGTTCATAGATCATTGCTGAAATGAATTACATCGTATTTCTTAAATCGCTTTCAAGTAATTGGGATCAATGACCATGTCTCTTAAGTAAGCTCCGGTGTTCTACAGGGCTCACACCTAGGCCCAGTTTTGTTTGGGTTATTCGTAAATGCCATGTCAAATAAACCAAGCAATGTGAAACCTTCTTGTTTGCTGATGACCTTTATCTGTTTCACCAGAAACAAATCTTCTTTCCTTACTTACTACACATAGTGAACACCTCCTTAGCAATAGTAAATGAAATACGAGATCTAGGCGTTCTGCTCGCACTTTAAGCCACAAATCAACGATACGATACGATAAGTACGTTAAGCAGTCGCAAAATTTTGTGACACAAAACACAAAGGAATTCAAACTACCTAAGACCAAAATAGTCCTGTTTAACACCCTGCCTGGTTCGCAGTCAGAATACGACAGTTTCCTGGAACCTGTTGTATGTAGTTAAGAGTATTGAACGAACATCTAGCCTTTATATGTGGAGATATTAGCCGTGGCTGTCCGTACAGGCCTCCACTTTTTCATATTAAAGATACCGCGTGACCGTCGCCGTTTGCGTGATCTATTTTTTTTTCTTGATAAAATGCAGCGATTTAGTTGTCCCTTCAAAACTTCCCCGACATCTTCGGTTTTGATTTTAGTCAAATTAATGTAGTTGTAAGGGTAATACATACCAGCACTCATGTTTTAGTATTTTTTTGTTGTTAATGGTGTACCTAATAATAAATAAACCACAATATACATATTTTATTCTGTGTGACCTCTGAGAACACTAAAGATGCCTTATTTCCCGTGAAATGTGCTTGATATCATTAAGAACCATTAAAAAGTAAAGGATTTAAGTCGCTCACCTTACTTTCAGTTCCATGCATTTTTCAACTAATTGATAATAAACTTTATCAATAATGCCAATAGAACGTCACTTTGTCTAGAACTCTTGTCTTCAGCATCCCATATAACACGATCTCATGACGTAAAAATAAGGCCCATTTGACAATGCATTTGCGAGTTGTATGTAAATTGGGGCCTTTCTGATATGTGTGTAAAACTGTCAAAGACAAAGGATCTTTGACAGTTTTCCATAGACTTTGGAAAATGGTAAACAAACCTGTGTAGTAATATTTGGGTACAATAAGGTATATTTTATTCATCTATCTATAAACTTAGACCGAGTGACTGCTTGTTCTGGCCTTAAAATGTTGTGCTCAATATCGTGGTAGTGCAGCAAAGAACGCTAAAAGCTAACGTATAGCTGTCTGTCCATTCAAAGTCATCCATAAGACTCCAAGCGAAATATCCTTTGACATTAACCCCATCTTCATGGATAGCTAGCAGCACTTGGTTGAGATACTCGTTGTAATATGATACTCTTCGATAGTCTTCTGTTCCTTCTTCACCAAAATCACCCAATCCATTTTCAGTTATAAGTATTGGGATTTTCCTCAATATTTTGTAATTGTTTTGGAGCCAGTTGAAGAGTTTCCGCAAACCGGGAGGATAAGCCTGTAGGTATTTTGTATTATTAAAATCCTGTGTTCGAAAATTGTTTTGTTTCTTATACTCTTTGTTTCAAACTTTAAGATTAGGCATGATAAATGCGATAACGGAGACGCAATGTGTCACAATAATATCGAAGGACGCTTGGGAAGGCGTTTCATGAACTGCTGGATGGTGGGCAATGTGCTCAAAATGCTCTGTTCTGGAGGCTTTGCATCCTATGGAGGAGATGTGTGTGTGAAGACAATGCAATCGTAGCTTATAATGTACGGATGAAAGTGAGCACTCTTCAAACCTAAGTGACAAGTTGCTGCGGGTGATAAGGAGTCTCGCGCCTTAAAAGTCCCCTTTTCCGCAAAAATCACAACCAAACACCAGCTCGTTTTTTATTGTTACAGACATTTTTAGAAATCACGCTGATATTATTCACTATCGGAACTTTTTGTAACGCTTTTATTTATTTTAACATGCAACCTTAGCACTCAAATGTTAGTGGAACTTGGGAACATAATATATCATCGAATCGACTCGCGACACGCAGCGCAGCAGTCAATCGCTTAACCACTGCGCCAACCGTGTCGACATTTATTCAATGACTTGAAAGACCGCAAATACTAAATTATGACGTAATTGAACACTTGAACCTAGATTTGAAGAACTATCGAAACCTACTCTAGATAGTACTGGAATCACTACATAAGCAAATACTACGTGTATGTAGATTTTTTTTTAATAATAACCACTTAATCTCCCAGACAAGACATTAAAAAAATCGATGCGGACGAATTTTTTGACGCTATATTTTAGTTAGGAGTTTTTATTTTAAGTGTTTATAGTTAGATTAGTATTACAAATATGAAATCCATTGTAAAGGTTAAATAAAAATCGATAATTGTGTACAATATTCATAACATGAATTAGCTACGCTGCAATGGTCACCCACAACCTTAATTTCACTCACATTACGCACAATAGTTTTTTGTGACGCTATGAAGCATACCTGAAGAATAATCGGAGCATTATTGTTTAATTAGTTCTGTACCCGAAGGGTGACCAACCGCGGAAACCGTTTACTAAAAGTTATAACTTATCAACTCGGAAACGAATCGTCATCACCACAAGCTCACAACAAGGCGTCAACATGGAGGTGAACATGGAGTGAGCTGTCAATGTCAAACAAGATGGAATGACAATTCACTTCATGCTCACTCCACCTAAGTTTACACCGTGAGTTGTTGACAGAATACACAGGCAAGTACCTCCAGCACATCGTCAAGGACACGGCTAGAGAATTCCGTGCTTGTGGCTAGACTACGCACTGTAGTAGACTGACTCCCAAAGGAAAGTATTAGGAGGGGCAAGCGCGCCACCACCCTGGCGAGACGTAAGCGTGGTGATGGTGAGACGTAAACATGCTGACGACGAACGCAAGTTGATCACGCGCCGCTTGAAGTTCGTAAGCTTATCTCGAAGCGATGAGATGCCACTAAGACAGTTCGTCGTAGAAGGCGCTGAGGTTCTTTTTGTTGCCGTATAAATTTCGCTTCTTAGTTTTTCATGTGGCGGCGGCATTGATGCCGCTACAAAAGTATCCTGAGAAAAAAAAACTTAAAATCACATTATTATTCTTTTTGTACCTATACGTTACCTGTTGTTTGAAATATGTTTCTGAAATAAGATAATAGTACATTTAATAAATGTTTATTAGTAGGTACATAAGTAAAAAAATAGTGTGCAATCTTGCTGACTAATTAATTATATATATAGTATTCAGTAACAAAATTTGTTACTCAGTAATATGTTGGTCGGTAATTATGTTGGTTAAAATTGATGTAATATTAATTTATATAGGGCGTATAATATACTCGTATAGTGGATATTTAGTGCATCTAATTTTACCTCCTAAAATTCAAGCTCCCCTTTCTAGGAAATTTTGAAATAAGGAACACTTTTTTTATTTACGCAGATCATAATGTAAATAAGAACTTTGAAAAAAAAAATGGATTTTGTAACGTTTTAGAGAGATGTGCCAAAAAACTGAAGTAGTATCGCCTCATTACCGAAATTTTATAATCAGATCTGATAATATACTCAATAGCACACTGGTTATTGTGTTATTGCTTACGGTCCTCTTAGGTTTGCTTAAGGCGATATAAAAATCTTTTTTTTTATATCGCCTTAAATACTAAGGCAAGTCATGTAAATTAAAAGAATTTTGTTGTTTTTCATGCATATATTTCTGAAATAAATCTTATTCTATTCTATGTTTGTCTATGAGGAGTGTATGGACAGCTTATGGTCTGTTTTTTTTTCCAGTTAATCTCATTAATTCGTGTTCAGGCCTTCCAGCCGCTTGATGTAGTCAAAGTCAATTCTTCGTTCGCGCACAATTTTCGCATAGTTGTATGCTGATAACTTCGGAGTCCTCGTTCTATTTGGACTGTCATAGTCAACGTGGAATAAGCCGAACTTCAACCTGAAATAATAAAGTAAGTTTATTGTCAACGACTATTGAATAAAATATTCGAAATCACATCTAAGGTATTTAGAATATTCTAAGATCCACTATTCATTAGTATCATCAGTCATATGTAGGTACTTTCTAACTACTGGACTTCGACTTTAGTATTCGAAATAACGAGCCTTCTTTTTATTTTTTATTTATTACATATTTTATGTCACACCTCATACATAAAAAAAAACCCTTAGAAAACTACACTAATCGTAAATTTTCAACTATTTTCTTAAATAACTTGTATTGAATTGAATATCTAAAAATTATAAAAAAATACTATTGAGCACTTTCGTTTGATATTTTACTCAGCTCAGATGGACAAACTTTTTTGTGTGCTTCAATACCGTGGTCGGGTAGCAAAGGACGTTAAAAACTTACGGATAGCCCTCTGTCCATTCATAGTCATCCATAAGACTCCATGCGAAATATCCTTTGACATTGACACCATCTTCATGTATAGCTAGCAGCACTTGGTTTAGATACTCGTTGTAATATGACACTCTTTGATAGTCTTCTGTTCCTTCTTCACCAAAATCACACATTCCATTTTCAGTAATAATTATTGGGATTTCCCTCAAAATTTTATAGTTGTTTTGGAGCCAGTTGAGAAGTTTTCGCAAGCCTGGTGGATAGACCTGTAAGTATTTTTTATAATTAAAAACTGGCTAAGTCCGAGTCGGACTCGCGTTCAAGGGGTTCCGAACGAATTTTATTGTTGTTACATGTTATTTTAAATCATGTAATCTTTAGGTTAAAAAGTATTATCTGCATTTTTTTCAAAATTATTGGTTTCGAAAATAATTAAGGGAAGGGGAATGATCGACTTTTGTCTAATTTCTTGAATATCATCAATTTTTTTTTTTGTTAAATTATAAAAAAAAATATTTTCAAAACCCTCACAATAAGTATTTTCATTTGATAACACGGTACAGTTTGTTAAACTTGTTTTATAATTTTCTTGCTGTCCAATTTCATAATTTGCGACATTATGTTGCATTTATCTAAACAATAATGCTCTTAATTTACTTGAACGTACGATTATATGAAGTTTAAACTGTGAGTGTCTGTACCATTAAATTTTGATAAAAGTCACGTATTTGTTCTCATTTCAGATTCATTGCTTCCCAGGACAGACAGAGATGACAATAATGATGATGATTCTGTTCATAGAAGAAGACATTACCTTTGTACCAAATAGGTCCGTATAAGGGCATGAGAATGATGGAGTAGTAGCTTCCTGTGTTTCTGCTACATATATCGTTTGAATTTAACTAAACAACAGAACATTTGTTTTTTTCACAAATCTCTCACGCTTATTGGGTGGCACGTTATTGCCTGTTGGACATGCCAAGGGTCCCGTACCCGAAGGGATTCCAACGCTGTTCGTCGGTCTGTCAGCGGGCTGTATCGCAAGGACCGTTGAAATTTTCACAGAGTGTATTTCTAATTCCACTATACCTAACTAAAAAGTTTAAGAAGGCCATACAAGGAACGTGATCTGTGATTTGTGGTACGGATTTCTCTGTACGTGAGTCCAATTCGTACTTGACTGGTTTGGTTTTTAACGAAAGGGAATGCTGTTTGCTTCTCTTTTATATTAATATAAAACTTACAAAAAGCCATCCGGGTCCAGACACGGGCCAAGAAGGATCCGCCTCTACCTTGATGCCAATGTCAGGAAACAAAGGAGGGACCAATTCCGAATTAGGTTCTGTTTTTGATATACTTATTAATTCTGTAGTGTAGTGGTTGACACTGAAAAAATCTGCGCTTCCTCGTAGTGCTTTAACCTGTAAGAAGAATACAATAAGAAATAACGTTTCGAAAGGTCAAATAAGTCTTGTGCGTTCTCTCAGTCACTTTCAAGTGCACACAATATATTATGTTTATACCTCACACCGGGACATAATAGTAGATTTTTCATCGAGGGGATTAAGTAGTGTCCTACTCCTGAGCATAGTGAGTTTGTTTAGAGTTAAACTCACAATGGAAGCGTTGCAATTTCTGCGAGCGATCTAGAATCTCATACAGATTTCCTGATTATGATTGATTCTGTAAACATTCTAGTTTTTCTTTAAACCCCTCGCTACGCTTGCGAATTTATACTAGGATCATGATGTAGCTAGGGATTCAAGCTGGCCCAAAGTAAAGACACCTTTATCCCTGAGGAGCATACTTTACCTTTTACACATTTTTTTACGTTTCGCTCTTGTAGAGCGGTGGTGCTCACTTTGAATTCTTTCCAATCACTGACATCGTTGTAACTCGCTTCACGATCTCTTTCCATGTACTTCTATAAAATGATATTTTGCTGTCATTCAACAGGGCCCCATCGGTAAAAATCAACTAAACCTTCGTACGAATTTGCCGCACCTAGCAGTGGTAGACGACCAACACCACTTGCAGTGGCCACCCACCACTCTTTATGGTGTACGCACAATTATCTTGCAGTCTGTACGTGTGAAATGTGAAAATGCTCCTAGGGGATAAAGTGTCTTTGTTAGTATTGTGTAGTTCGCGAACAAACTAGTTCGTAAGAGCGCTCCCACAGGTGAACTACGCGAAGTAGGTCCCAGATCCACCGCTCTTTAGTTCGTTAGTTCTTTAAATTGTATAGCGAGAGTGAGCGGGAGCGCAAAGCTGCCCGATCTAGTTGCGTCGCCGCTCACTAACTCATTGCTATGCTTCTCATCGTTCCATACAATGCAATATACAAGCTACTTATTAGATATTAAGCTACAAATTTAGAATAAATACGTTATTTAGTATTATTTAAAAGCGATGTTCTAACGCTAACGACAAAATAGCTTATTAACAAACATAAAAACGCTCGCAGCAGCAAACTGCAAAGAGCGCGAACGATTGCGTTTCTCTCAGCTCACTAGCTTAGTCAGCCCCTGTCTCCGAACATTGAAGCGGGAGCTGGTGAACTAAAGAGCAAACTAGTTCGTCAAGGAGCAGCGAACTAAAATGAACTACGAATGCGCAAGTCTAGTTTTAGCCTTGGGTATCTGGAATCCTTTGATAAAGTCGGAATTCAATGTGACGCCCGTGACATAAGACTCATTAAATAATAATAGATTATGCATGGAGGGGATCTCCATGCATAATCTATTATTATTTAATGAGTAAAGAGATATTGCTATTACAATTACATAACTAGTAAATCTTCATAATAAGTTGTTAAAGGGAATATTTTTGGGCCTCTAATAAAATTGCCCAAAATAACAGTAAAAATGTAGAAGATTAATCGAAAATTTTAAGGTTTACATTACCTCTTCATCAGTAAAATATGGGAGATGTGACCGCGGGAATCCCTGTTGGCTACTAATTTCGTTAATTAGTTCACGGACCGAATGAGGGTAGTCGCCTTCTTCCGAGAATATTGGATGAGCTAACATTCCTACCTGAAAAAGGAAAAAAAGTGCAGAGCAAAAAATTAATGCGACAAAACGATAACCGTCTTCTAGGATCATTTCTGAAGCAAAATATTGTAATTGAACTGACTTGCAACTGAATATACTTTTCTGCGATTTCGACGTCCTTTAGTTCGTTGGGATCTTTTGGATCAGCCCAAGTTGCTTCAAGCACTATTGATACTTTTCCTGAAACACGAACATAGTGACATTATTTTATCCTCATCGTATTATTTAGGTCAAAGTGCATAATAAAAGCAATTTTATAATAAAGAATTTCAGCAATGGCAAGTAAACAAACTATTATTTGAAATTGTAGTAAGGAAAGTTTGACTATGAATGTGGATGACATTTAAGAGGATGATACATATTTTGCGCCAATCCCAAATTAATTTGGATAAGATCAAGAGAATAACCCATGATGACGAAGGGCAACATCTACGTCAGTATTATGACTTCACCTTTTTGAACTGGTTTAAATTCCTTTTCATACATGCGGTAAACCCGAGCGTGGGCTAGCAAGCTGTAGTGAGTGCATAAAAACATGCCAATCCCATTCGATTCCAAAGCTGGAGGAAACGAGTTATACCCATAAACCTGTGAAAATAATCATGATCAACACCAACTCTAAAATAACATACTTTGAGATATATAGTCTGTGTATATGTTGCAGATGCGTTGTATAATCCGCTGTTTTACATAACCGCTAAAGATTTTACAAAAAAAAAAATGGCTTCTCATTGTGCTACTTTTAACAAAACTGCTACCCACGTTAAGACATAATGCAGAGTGGCGTATCTGCAATAATGTAGTGTGTAAAAGACCCGGAGCTGAATTAACCGCATAATCACATTTTTTTTTTAAATTTAGGAATGGGTTTGCTCTTGACCTCGATCACGCCTGATGGAAAGCGATGTATGAGGTTTATGATGGAGCGAGAGTGCCCAGAAGATGCCTGTCCACTCTTGCTTTGAGGGGTTATATGTGGAGGAGAAACGCTGAGTACAACAAGTCGGGATATCGACCAAGTGCTGATTGTACCCAGCAGTACATCTGGTATTCCGGTAGAAAAAGGGCAATGGTGGGATCAGGTCGTGGAGTTCCTGCGCCGCGCTCTCCGAAGTACAGCCTGTTGAAGACTGACAGGCAAGCAAAACTACGCCGATGAGCTAGGATGTGAAGCTTAGCCACCAACGTCTTGTCGCCTATAAGCCTTTTTGCTCTGCGTTCCACCTAGTCCAATGTAGCAAGCTGGTATTTTGCTGAGCCATCCCATAAGTAGCTGCAATACTCCAAACAGGCTTTGTACAGACTAAGAAGCTGCCCAGATGTGAAGTATTGCCTCACCCTATTTAGGATGCTCAGCTTTTTGGCTGCAGTTTGTGCTTTTGACTCGATGGTTGAGCCGAAGTTAAGAGACGTACCTCGGAAAGTAGGACATAACTGAAACAGACTCTTTTAAGCAATGAAAAGACACCCCTGTGTTTTGAAAGCATTGAATTTGACCAGATTTTTGTCGCCCCACTGGGAAACGAAATTTAAGGTCAAATTCATTCACTCTACCGTGGCCTCTCTAAGAGAAGCTGTTTTCTCCCTGCTGGCTCTTGCACTGGATGGGTATCTTTCTAAGACTGTGCTATTACTGCGTACCCGATGGCACCTTTTTGCAGCAGGTCGCTTATGTGCAGTAAAAATAGAGTTGAGCGACAGTTGCTTCGTTAGTTCTCTTTGCTCGCTCACTTCAGTCCCCAGCAACCCTCTTCGAACCTATCCTGTCCAAGTCGCGGTGGCCTAAAATCCCGAGCTTCTTTTGCTCGCTTTTGGACTATATAATTCTACAGTCTGACGTTCAATTTCAAGTTGTTTTACATAATCTCTAATCGCCGATCCGCCGAAATTTGGAAACGTTTATGCAGTTCTGCATGTTCAAGTTCAGTAATGATGAAAAACTGCTTAACGTCGTTCAGCGATTTTACAGAACGGAGCTATTTTGTAATATCGGTAGTGGTTATGTAAAGCATCTGATTATAACTACAAACCATCTGCGAAATATTGACAATCACACTCAAAGTCCTAAAAGTACGGTATCTAATGTAAGTCAAGGTCAAAAGCTTCTTCAGGATACTGAATTTATTTATTTATTTATTTACCAACTATGGACGACTTACAGCTTAAACAAACAGAATAAAAAAATAGCATGTGAGACTGACAGCCAATTAAAAGTCATCACTTCTAAAAGACAGATTGGAAAGAAAGAGTGTGAAAAACACAACTCAGCTACCAAAAAAGGAAAATCAGTAAAACATTCAACCTTAAACTAAATCAACATGTCATATTCACTACAAGAATAGAAACCCGAACAACCAAAATCTTATTTAAAAAAGCTAAGGCTCAGACACTTTCTGGCCGAGGACACACCCGTTAAGAAAGGATCAAAATCATGCTGTTTACACATGTCATTAAAGTTTCTACTTGCACGCACTACAAATGAATTTAGGTATAGAATTTAGATACAATTACACTATATACTTACATTTTTGCAATACTGATGAGGTTCGTTTATCGTTAACCACATTTTCACTATATCACCGTACAAATTAAATACTATCCGCGCATAGTCTTCAAAATAATCAATGATCTTTCCGTTGGTCCAGCCACCGAGGTACATGAATTGTGTGGATATGTCCCAGTGGGACAAAGTAACCACAGGAGTGATATTGGCTTTAAGGAGTTCCTCAAATATTTTTCTGTAGTACTTTACGCCTTCTTGGTTTATATAGTTATCAGTCCCCTTTGGAAGTATCCTGAGAAAAAAAAATGCTATCTGAACTGTTTAAAATTTGAGCAATGAAATTATGATAGATTTAATAAACATTTATTTATCAATTGGTAGGTTAGTTAGTTTTCCAACTTGCTGAATAATTGAGTTGTAAGGGTATGTACAATTCTCAATTACATAATTATATTATTGAGAATGGCTTATGGCGTGTCAAACTAATTGCATGCTGATACGAAAGAGGAAGTCACTAAAATGGCAATTTGAATGAAATAAAAAAAAACTGGTCAAACAGCAATCATTTTTGCTGAGTATAGCTATATTATTACCTAGGTACTGAAGTTTATAAACCACATTACTCTGACGAAATGATTAGTAGAATTGAGGGAAAAACCTAAATTATAAATATTAAAAAAAAAAAAAACAATTGCAAATATGTAAATCGCAAAAAAAATAGTATATGTATGTAAATCGCAAAAAAAAGGCTTTTTAAGTGATAACACAACCATTTTAACGATTTTCAGACTTTTTCCTTTACGTGTTTGTTGAAAGCTAGCTTCTTGCCAAATCCTATTATTCTAGGTCAACGGGAAGTACCCTACAGGTTAATCGTGTGTCACATTAATGATGCATAATGCCCGTATTTTTTATTAATGGCTATATCTTTTCGCGACGTCTTATAAGTCAAGGGACCATTTATCCATATCGCAAGAGCCCATAATGATCAGACTTTCGTTATTTTACAAAAGCTGAAAGTTTATCTGTGTATATCCCCAATACACGTAAGATCAATCCCCGACTATGAAGGTTGGATTATGCCATAATCTTCACTTCACTTCCATCTTTGCTACCTGTTACCAGTAACAGGTAGCAAAGGTGTATAAAATTGTAGGTTAAAATTTAGGTAACAAATTCGTTAAAGTATAAGGGATTTTTTTTTATATATAAGTACATTAACTAATTTGACAATCAATTATATACACCTTTTATAAGTATCTGTTATTAGCCAAGCCACCGCGTTGTAGAATTTGTTCGAAAGAGTCACCGCGGCACTGGAACGCAAAGAGCATTTGGAGGATCATGGATGGATTTTAGTCAGTAAGAGTCTGACACTCCCTTCCGCTCCGCACAGAGCGAAAAGAGGAATTTGATGATTTCCCATAAAAAAAAACGTTAAGCCACTGTGTTCCACACTTCATAATAAGGGAATTAATCTTATGTATATCTCCATATGGGGACATACATAGAGAAACTATCAGCTTTTAAAAAATAACGAAGGTCTGATCGCCGCGGGCTCTTACTCTACTACGTATTAACTTGACCTGAGAAATAGGATCGTGGAGGACTGACAAACAGACAGACCAAGAAGTTATCCTATAAGGGTTCCGTTTTTTCCTTTTCCTTAAAAATAACTGGTGGTTGTAATTGAGACTGCATAACATTGAAAAAGTGGATTTTATAATCATCTTACCTAGGCCACGATAAAGACATTCTGTAGGCCTGAACGCCTAAACTTTTGATCATTTCAATGTCTTCCATGTAGCGGTGGTAAGAGTCGGCTGCTACATCTCCGTTCTTATGGTCGAGGGTATACGTCGGGTGTTCGTGGAGGTATGTGTCCCATATGCTTTCGCCTCTGCCTGGGGAGATAAGTAAGTACACAGGTAACTTCAAACACTTAAATAAATTGATAGCTAACACTGAAGACTAAACCTCAGTTTCCCGATTGATTTAAAGTTGAAAACTTTGTGAATCCTCCTATAGCGTAAGAATTGGTCAAAATCAACGTAAAAGTTGAGTTTAACAAGTATTTAATTTAGAATTTTATTTTTAGAAATCAGGGGATAAGTATAAGGAAGAGCAATTCTACAAAGTCTTCTTTGGAGATATACTTTTTCTTCTTTGGAGCCCCAAATCACTAAAATAGTCTCTTAAATTAACCAAATAATTTCAAGTTTTTGAGCAACATAGAGCTTTGATCAGTTTTTGATATTTTCGAGGTCAAACAGCCCAGAGGTAAAAATAGTCGTGAGGTAAATAAATCGTGAATTTTAATTCGTATTAAACTCAGACACTGAAAAGAAACACTTTCCGAAAGAAACCTTCCAATCAAGTCAAACCGAATCGAATCTTACCTCCTTCGTTCCATCCTCCTTCAATTTGAAATGCAGCCGTGGACACTCCGAATATGAAATCATCGGGAAATGAGTAATTGCTCACCCCAGAGTTCACTTCTGGGCTTCCCCTTGCCAGTTGCAGCAGGCTTATCAAAATTTTAAAAGAAAAGTATAGGTTAGTGCACAGAATGAAATGGTAAAGTAGCTGTTTCTTCTACAAAAATCTTTTATTGGATATCCTCGGCCCCGGGCGAAAGGAGACGCAATCCGGGACGCTGAAACTTCTGCACACTTTGTCAGGCTCTGTCGACCAGAAAGAAACGTCCATCACTTACACCGTAACTATTACAATTTGTCACTTAATTTCAAATAATTATATAATTAAAAGGGTAAATTGGTATGACGTTCCATGTTGTAAAGGGTGCCTACAGAAAAAAAAAAAAACAACTTTGCCAATTGTTAAGGTTCAAATAAAAATCACGTGTAACTTGTATCTTACCTAAAAGTTAACCAAAGTGCTGTTTTCATGGCGACTTCACTTGAGCTCCACATTGTTATAACTAAAACTAGGTTTAGCTGGTTTCACCAATTTAATTCAACAATCGAAATGAATCAATTGTAACTAATCAATACCATAAATTTCAACGGAAAAGTAGGTATTCAATGGAACAATTGGTTATTGCGGTTAAATGGTTTATTTATAAATAATAATTATTGATAAATAAACCGTTTTTTGTGTCAATTCGTCGAATAATATTTAAAACTTGTGGCTTGACTTTGAATTCAGTGACACTAAATTTTTCTTTTCCAATTTTCTCAAATTAAATCATCTGCCTAGCCTTTTCCCAATTATATTGGGGTTGGTTCCGAGTCAAACCGGATTCAGCTGAATACCAGTATTTTACGTGGAGCCGCTGTTTACCAGACCTCCACAACCCTTTAACTGGGTAACTCAGTAATTTTTAGCAAGACTGGTGTCAGGTTTTCTGGTTTCTGTCAAGCCGTAACGACTTTTGTTATTTGGAGATCTTTGCTCCAAATAACAGCGGGGACTAACAGCTTAACGTGCTTTCCGAAGCACGAAGGAATCTCGGTATGTTAAAACCCATCCTCGACAAGCATTACTTTACCTTGAAGATTGACTCGTGCGGCTGTTATATTTTAGCCACGAGCTCCTCCAATTTTTCAAATCAAGAATTCAAATAATACTTAAAAATAAAATGAAATTAACATTAAAAAAACGAAGCGAGCTAAGTTAGTAAACCTAGCGCTTCGCTCGCGACTTCATCTGCGCAGGTTAAGTAAAAACGATTTTCCATACCCCTAAGGGTTTAACTTCCAAAAACCCCTTCGTAGTGCTCTTAAAAGAACGCATTGTGCAAGTAAAATTTCAAGTTCCTAGTCCTAGTAGTTTGAGATATGTCAGTCAGTTTTCGTCAGTTGTTTATTCTGTTACTAGTTGTATAAAAGTAAAACTACAATAAAGGAAGACTACTGCGTTATATCTAAAGACAGCAAAAATATGAAATACGAAGATTGATGATGATGACGAGCACATCTACCACCTCCGGCCTTGTAACCAAGCCCCGGGTACCTATGGAGCACACTCCGCCGGCCGTAACAGAGTTCGAGCGATGAGTACTTCTCACCGCTCACGACATCACCACCTGCATGGCGACGAAGAGGATGCTGGCTGCCGGACCTCTATGAACCTCAAAGTCCACTGGTCTCTGACAGGGTCCTATGCTCCCGGTGGAAGTATGCAGTGCATACGATGGACTCAATCTATCAATCACGCATACTATGAGCAAGAGGTCTCAACACGAAGACAGAAATGATGTATTCGTAAATAACATTTTTTTTTTTTATATGGGTTTGCTCTTGACTCTAGTCTAGGTCATAGATGACAGAAACAAAGTCGACAATGGAGCGAGTTTACCCAGAAGAACCCTCTTTACTCTTATTTTGAAGAGATTAGGGTTGTATGCGTTCGAAAACATAGACGCAGGCAGAGAGTTCCTTTGCTGACATGATCACATAGCCGAGCAACGAGAGTAGTTTCCTGTCGACATGGTCTCTAAACTGTATCTACACATAGTGTTGTAGCATAACTTTGTGGTTTGGCTAGCCAAGCTGGAGAATCCATTAATGTTTCCTTTTTAACGAAGTTTTTGACGATCTAATATTTTATTTTACGAGATGCTAATTTAGTAAGAATGCGCTTTGCTATGACTACTTACAAGGCGTAAGAAACACAAAGCATTACTTACTTGCTAAATACGTTTATTTTATGAGTTGCTATGGTTCTTATCCTTACGGCCATCCAGATCTATCTGTAATATTATGTTATGCGCAGACCGAAAACGCTCGTTAAGCGAAAAAACAGCTTTGGAGAAAATATTCACATTGCGTTGTGGTAATGAAGAAAAGACATGACACGTTCTGGGGCATTACTAATGTAACCAAGTCGCGAAGGAAAGTTTAGTTTTTTAGGTTAGGGACATGGATGGGATAGGTTAGGTTAGAATGGGATGACGGGAGCTAAAGTGAGCAATTGCACTTGGCTCCCGTCATATCATTCATGTAAGGTTCCTTTAAACCCTGCAGATAGAGATAGGTAATAATCTTATGAAAACGGTATTAATAAAATAAAAATATATTTTACAAGAAAAGTAAGCCAACTTTTTAATTTTTATAACATTTAGTTGTTTTGGATGGATGTATTCCTGAAATAAATCTTTTTATTCTTTTCTACACCTATCTGCGTATAGGACGTATTATGGACTGGATTTTTTATCGTCACTTGGTCGTGTTCTGGCTTTCGGGCCGCTTCAGGTAGTCAAAGTTAATTTTTCGCGTCCGCACAATGTTGGCATAGTTGTATGCTGATAGCTTTGGAGTCCTCGTTCTGTTCGGACTGTCGAAGTCAACGCTGAATAAGCCGAACTTTGTCCTGGAATAAGTAAAAATATAGTGTCAAAACAAAATCAAAAACATTTCCTAAACCCAGCACCCTCTTCAGCACGTAATATTTATAGTAATACGATCTTATTTGATTGAACTTTTCTTTTTGTCAGAAATATGTAATGTCCTTCTTTTTTCCATTAAGTATGATGTGTTTATGTAACACTGCAACACTATATTTGTTGTATTTATAATCGCACGTTTACGGCATAATAAATTATTTTCCTTTTAACTTTTATCACAAGCACGTAATAACAACTTTAAGGACCTTACTCGCCAGTGGCGCCAACCGGTGAGCATGAAAACGGTAGTCTGAATTATACAATTCTACTATTTAAGCAATATTGTAAAAGAGTGCTTACCAATATTGGCGTATATAATAATATTTAATCTATCTAATACGTGCGAAAACAAAGCACTGCTAGTGTTGTCATGGGAATGGGATCCGGGCTTAACAATAATGTGCTCAATACCGTGATAGTGCAGCAAAGGACACTAAAAACTTACGTATAGCCGTCTGTCCATTCAAAGTCATCCATAAGACTCCAAGCGAAGTATCCTTTGACATTGACACCATCTTCATGTATAGCTAGCAGCACTTGGTGGAGGTAGTCGTTATAGTATGATACTCTTTGATAGTCTTCTGTTCCTTCTTCACCGAAATCACACAATCCGTTTTCAGTTACAAATATTGGGATTTTCTTCAATATTTTATAGTTGTTTTGGAGCCAGTTGAGGAGTTTCCGGAAGCCTGGTGGATAATCCTGCAGGGATTTTTCATACTTAAAAATCTTTGGTCGAAAACGACTTCCTTTTTAACACTCTCAACAGCTCTGTTTAGGTTTTAAGTAGGGATTGATTTTTACGAAATAAGATCGATATGGAAAAACCCCTTTCAAAGAGATGTATCCGAATTTTTAGAGCATATAAAATTTTAAAAAAAAATCGGCGAATTATTGGAAAGTCAATCATCAACGGTACAAGATATTTCGCTAGCGCTTATCAATATATAATTAATAATGTACTTATTAATATTACTTTGATTGCAGACTGATACATGACTAAATTGAAAACTCGTTGAATGTAAAACCTCCTTCATTAATTAAGCATTTTGCATAATATTTATCTAATTTTGTAATTTGTGACGCTAAGCTGCGTGTCTAAAGAATAATACTCTTAATTTACTTTAACGTACAAAATTATGATAAAAGTTACGTATTCGTTCTCTACTTCAGTAATTGCTTCCAAGATACTATTAAAGTGAGAAGTGATTAGAGTGCTGTCTGAGATGACAACGAATGATGATGCTTTTGTTCATAGAAGAGTAATAAATCAAGATAACAGCAAGAAAATGACAAAGTAGTTGCTTTCCGAGTTGAAGTAAACCACAAAAAATAATTTTGAGTTTCTTTTGTCCACAAACTCCTCATACTTGATGGATGGGTCGTTATTGGCTGTAAGACATGTCTAGGGTTCCGTACCAGAATGGTAACCAAAGCTGTCCGTCCGTCTGTCTGTCAGCAGGCTGCAGTCTCTATCGCTTGAACCGTTATAGTTTTCAGTGTGTGTATTTACGAGTATAATGCCGCTATATCTTAAAAGTAAAGGGGGCCTCCTTTAATTTTAAGCGTTAAAACGTGATAGTTCTGATAGTGTATATGTCATCGGAAAATTGCAGACTCCGTAAGATTGTAATAAATCTTGATTCGATTATAATTTCTCGATATTTTATGAAAAAATAGTTTTGTATACAATAAATCACATCCAAATTCAATAGTTTCCAATATATCCGTATCTTATTTAGAAAAAATAGTTTACAATTTCACGCGATATTTTACAATCTTACGGTGGCGTACAAAGAACGCGATACTCGGTATAAACTAACTAACTTAGAAATCCGTACCTTATGGTACAGTACGTTTTTCGTTTTGTTTTCGACAAAGAAATGCTGTTGTGCTTCTCTTTCAAATGAATATAAAACTTACATACAGCCATCCAGGACCAGACATGTGCCAGGAAGGATCCGGCCCAATTTCGATCCCAATTTTGGGAAACAAAGCGGGGACAAATTCCGAATCAGGTTCAGTTGCTGATATACTCATCAACTGTGTAGTGTAGTGGTTGAGACTGAAAAAGTCTGCGCTTCCTCGTAGTGCTTTAACCTGTAAGAAAAATACATTTCTGAATTAAATTTCAAGTTTCGAATATTTCTGGTCTTAAGCGTTCTCTCAGGCCTCTGAAGTGCACACAACAGAACATAATAGTAGTATGCATCGAGGGGATAAAGAAGTGTTTTATGTCACGGGTGTCATATTAAATCCCGTCCGTAAGAAGGATTTCGCAGTTACCTCCCGAGCATAGCGAGGTAGTTCAGAGCTTCGTATGAGAGTGTATAATAGATTCCTGAATGTAGCGAGGGATTCAAGCTAGTCTACGGTATAGACATATTTATTCTTCAGGAGCATACTCTCCTTTTTACATCATTTTCTTCGCTTCGCATTTGACAGAGTGGTCGTGCTCACTACGAATTCTGTCCAATCGCTGGTGCCGTTGTAACTAGCCTCACGATCTCTCTCCATCTACTTCTTTTAGATGATTAGATTAGTCTGAGGTTATCCAACTACGGATTTAATCTGATCGGTCTACCTCATCAGTAAAATTCAAATAAACTTTGGTATGCAAACTTTTATTAAGTCCGCCCGCGGCCAGCCAACCACTGTTTAGAATAAACAAGATTTCATTCCCAATCGGCAAAACTCCAAATTTTTGGGCCGGTCATAAGCTTGCCCAAAATAAGTGTATTCAAAATGTAGAAGGCTGATCGTGTATGTTAAGCTTTACAAACCTCTTCATCTGTAAAATATGGAAGAAGTGACCGCGAGAATCCCTGTTGCTACTAATATTGTAGACAATTTCACGGACCAAACTAGGGTAGTCGCCTTCTTCCGAGAATATTGGATGAGCTAACATTCCCATCTGAAAAAGAAAAAAGTTCAGAGCAAAAAATCAATGAGAGAAAACGACGACGGTCTTCTAGGATAATTTCTAAAATGGAACTGACTTGCAATTGAATATACTTTTCTGCGATTTCGACGTCTTTTGGTTGATTGGGATCTTTTGGATCAGCCCAAGTTGCTTCAAGCACTAGTGATACTTTTCCTGAAACACAAACATAGTGAAAATAGTTTTTCGTCATATAATTCTATTAAATTATGATTTCATCATATTATTTAGTTTAAGGTGCACAGTAATAGCTATTTTTAATAAGGAATATCAGCAACGTCAAGTGAACACACTAACTTTTTTAATATGGCCATATTATATGGAAGAAAGACAAATTGTATTGAGGAAAGTGTGACTATGAATGTGGATGGCTATAAGAGTACGGGGAGACCAAATAAACGATGCATGGACTGCGTGAAACAGTACAGTGTTATTCATAAACATTTATAACCATAATATGCTTAGTTTTACTCATGATAGGCAGATATAAGCAGGCAAAGAATGCCTAGGGATATACGTGGTATACCTACTCCTTCAATCAACTTATGAGTTTTTAATTAAAACATTATTCAAAGAATTTGAACTTTTAATGTGCTATGCAGTACTTAAATTAAACTAAGAAAAATGATTCAAATTTTTTTACGAATAAACTCAAGCTTTTTTGTACAACAAGTTGAAATGTTTTTTATTTCTATAAATCACGGAGATGACAACTAAAAGAGTAAAATAAAGTTTATTTTTTACCTTTTTGAACTGGCTTGAATTCCTTTTCATACATGCGGTAAACCCGAGCATGGGCTAGCAAGCTGTTGTGAGTACAATAAAACATGCCAATCCCGTCCGCCTTCAAACTTGGAGCAAACATGTTAAACCCATACGTCTGTGAAAATAATCGTTATAAATCCAAAATTTAAAATAAAATTCTTTGAGATATAATCTGTGTAGAGACAATCTAAGAATAATAATCACTCAAAGAATTTCTACTTGACCAGTTATGGAACGAAATCTTCAAATTGATTTGATTCAAAATTAGACGCCTTCTTTGAGGATTTCGTTCGCTCGAACGAGACGATTTTAAAAAGAACGGTGCCAAAATCCTGCAAGCTTGCGAATGTACAACCTGTGCCAAAAAAGGGCGACCGTGCAGACCCTGCTCATTATCGACCGATCGCCATTACCTCCATTCTGTGCAAGGTTATGGAAAGGGTACTGAACAGTAAGTTGCTGACCTACCTTGAAGACAATGATCTCCTCAGTGACCGTCAATATGGCTTTCGCCGGGGACGGTCAACTGGCGATCTTCTTGTGTATGTCACGCACTGCTGGGGCGAAGCCATCGAGAAACACGGCGAAGCACTTGCTGTATCGCTCGATATCTCGAAGGCCTTTGATAGGGTGTGGCACGCAAGTCTACTCAGCAAGCTTCCTGCTTATGGCATCCCAGCTGATTTTTGTAGCTGGATATCAGACTTCCTTAGTGAACGGTCGATCCGAGTAGTCGTTGACGGCTGCTTCTCTGACCTCATGGCTATTAATGCCGGAGTTCCTCAGGGGTCTGTTCTCTCTGCAACTCTTTTCCTGCTGCACATCAATGACCTGCTTCAGCCTGGTATTGTTGGGTATGCAGATGACAGTTCGGTTTCAGAGAGATACTTGTCTAGCGCAAAAACCAGCGGGGAAGAAGTTCGTTCCTTGAGAGAGGCCATGGTAGAGCGGACAAATTTGACCTTAAGTCTTGTCTCCCAGTGGGGTGATGACAATCTGGTCTCTTTTAACGCCACCAAAACACAAGCATGCCTTTTTACCGCGAAAAGGAGTCGTTTCGACCTAACTCCGACTTTTCGGGGTACTTCTGTTCCTGTAACCGATCGGCTCGAGCTCCTAGGCATGGAGTTGACAACCAGTCTCAACTTTGGTGCCACCATTGAGCACAAAGCCCAAACTGCGGCCAAAAAGCTGGGCATCCTAAATAGAGTGAAGCGATACTTCACGCCTGGACAGCTTTTAACCCTCTACAAAGCACAAGTCCGATCCTGCATGGAGTATTGCAGCCACCTTTGGGATGGCTCAGCTAAATACCAACTTGCCGCGCTTGACTCGGTGGAACACAGAGCTAAAAGGCTCATTGGCGACGTAAGACTGGTGGATGCCAAGCTTCACAGCTTGGCTCATCGCCGCAAGGTTGCCTGCTTGTCGGTCTTCTACAGATTGTACTTCGGGGAGAGTGTCCAGGAACTCCACGATCTCATCCCACCGGCCCCCTTCTACCATCGGACATCTAGACGCACTGCAAGTTACCATCCCTACCTTGTTGCTATTCCACCAATTCGCACTAAACGTTTCCAAACGTCTTTTATAATGCGCACAGCAAAGGAGTGGAACTCTCTGCCTGCGTCTGTGTTTCCGAACGCATACGACCCTAATCTCTTCAAAATTAGAGTGAACAGGCTTCTTCTGGGTAAGTTCGCTCCATCGTCGACTTTGTCTCTGTCATCTATGACCTAGACTAGAGTCAAGAGCAAACCCATATTAAATAAAAAAAGACGCTATATTTAGATACAAGTACACTATACTTACATTTTTGCAATTCTCATTAAGTTCGTTTATCGTTAGCCACATTTTGACTATATCACCGTACAAATTAAATACTATCCGTGCATAGTCTTCAAAATAATCAATGATCTTTGCGTTGGTCCAGCCACCGAGGTACATGAATTGTGTGGGCATGTCCCAGTGGGTCAAAGTAACCACAGGAGTGATATTAGCTTTTTGGAGTTCCTCAAATATTGTACGGTAGTACTTTACGCCCTCTTGGTTTATATAGTTATCAGTCCCTTTCGGAAGTATCCTGAGAAAAATGAAATAGATTTAAAAAATATGAAAGCAAGCTATTAATAAATATTTTTTTATTTATTAATAGCTTGCCAATTTGCTGAACTATTGAGTTGACACGGTACAAATAATTCTCAAGAATGCATTCTCGTATCGTTGGAAATGGTTCATGTGTGTATTATATAAGTAAAATAAACTACGAACCGGAATAAGTGCGAGTCTGACTCGCGCACCGAGGGTTCAGTACAAACTCGTACGTAGATAGTTTGTCTGTAACCAACTGGAATCGAACCTCGATTTGTTCCGAGGTACTTCCGTCAGGGTCGATTCTTCAAGTGCGAATATAAGTGTGTAAAAAAAAAGTTTTGTTTTTGTGTAGTAAAGTAGCAGTTGCCTTTACGTGCACTGCAACACTGTTCTTTGCCAAATTTCATGGTTCTAGGTCAAAGAACAGTACCTTATAGATTTTGATTTATTTGTAGGTATCAAAATTATGTCGCACACAGGCCGTATTTTAATAGCTGCCGCCAGCGGGTCCACCCGCGTGAATCTCGGAAATTATTTCAAGGGATGATACTCCCGGAATAAAATTAATATCCTTTGTGTTATTCCAGACAAAACTACCATTATGCCCAATTTCATCAAAATCCGTTCAGCCGGTCTGACGTGAATGAGTAACAAACGTCCACCCATGCATCCATCCAAACATCCAACTTTTCGCATTTATATATTAAAATATATAAGTATAGATTACGTTGATTTAGAAGCCACCATTGACCTCCAAGGTTGCGAAATTTTTGAAAATAGTTACGGTGGCCCTGGAAGTGTAACAGAATGAAAGACAGACAGATGGATAACAAAGTGTAACATACAAGTAACATTATAATAAGGATTCCGTTATTACTTTTCAGTTGAGGAACCCTTAAAATAATAGTTGTTGTTCAAAGTAATCGAGACTGCATAAACAACATCGTACCTGGACCATGATATAGACATTCTGTAGCCCTGAACGCCTAAACTTTTGATCATTTCAATGTCTTCCATGTAGCGGTGGTAAGAGTCGGCAGCTACATCTGCGTTCTTGTGGTCAGGTGTAAACTTGGGATTCTCGTGGAGGAATGTATCCCAAATACTTTCGCCTTTGCCTGAAAAAGATAAATAATAGTGTTACATAGATTTAACAAACTGGTAGCTAACACTGAAGATAGAGAGATAAACCGATGGAGCACCAAGCAAAAATATTGATTGGTGCATAAAGTGTTACAAAGGTAATTCCACGTTAAAAGGCATTTATTTTCGCACGTACTCATTGGAGCCCCAAATCATCGGTCCAAATAGTCTCTCAATTTACCATAATTATGTAAAAAACATCAGACCCACACACTCCGAAATCTTCTAAAAGATGGTGATTTTATAAAATTATGTCTTTTGGTAAATTCAAGATTTCGAATAATATTTGGCTCGATATCGCGAATTTGAACTCTGATTAAACTTAAACACTAAAAAAATTCACTTTTCAAAAGAAAACCTGCAATCAAGACAAACCGAATCGAATCTTACCTCCTTCATTCCAACCTCCTTCAATTTGAATTGCGGCCGTAGACACTCCGAACATGAAGTCATCAGGAAAAGAGTAATTGCTCACCCCCGAGTTTGCTTCTTGGCTTCCCCTTGCCAAGTGCAGTAGGCTTTTAAAATTTAAAAAGATATAGAAGAGCAGAAAATAAAATGAAATGGTCAGTAAGTAAAGTAGCTGTTTTTTTTTGTTGAAAATCGTATTGGATATCCTCCACCACTGGGCGGGAGGAGATGAAAAACACAATATTCTTCAGCTATCCTGGATGCTTGAAGACTGTTTGTTACTACTCTGACGACCAGAAAGAAACATTAGATCACCTACACGTTGGCAATTACAATCTGTCACTTAATTACCAATGATTACATAATTGTATGGGAAAATCAGCATGTTGTGACTAAAACCTTATCAAATGGCATTATGCAAAAATCTTATAAAAATCACTTGTTACTTGTTTCTTACCTAAGAGTTAACAATAGTAATATTTTCAGGGCGACTTCACTCGAGCTCCGCATTGTAATAACTAAATCTAAGTTTAGCTGGTTTCGTCTATTTAACACAAAAAACTAAATCAATCATACCATAAACTTCATCGGAAAAATATTCAATGGAACAATAAGTAATACGCTCTATGCATCACAAATCTTTTGTTTCTTACTATGTTCTGGCAAAAAAATCCTAAGAACTAAGTAGCCCACAGCAAAAAGTTACACCTTGTAGAATTTATTTTTCGACCAATTTCATCGCTACCAGAATATATTTGAAAACGAAACGCTATTTCCCCAAATGATTACCGATTTTATACACATATGAACTCCCAACCTCTGAGGAGCCTATTGTCATCAACCGGGCATAAATTCAGATCTTGGGCTGCCACTGACCTGCCAGGGTTCCGGAATTTGTTCGAATGAGTCACCGCGGCACTGGAACGCAAAGGGCAATTAGGAGGAACATGGATGGGTTTTAGTCAGTAAGAGTGACACTTTCTTCCGCCTAAGGAGGAAAGAGTCACTTGATGTTTTCACATCCTTAATTTATTATTTGTCTTTAAAAAAAGGGCTGCTACTGAGCAAATCCAAATGAGGAAACTAACAGCACTTTAGCTGAGTGTAGCGATTGTTACAACTGGACCAACGAAGTACACAAACAAACAACTCAACTCAACAAACAAATAACTCAGGAACCATGTAGGACATAATGCAAGTATTTTTAAATTAGACTCCTTATGGCACAACATAAATAGCATGATCACATGGCTGAGCAACGTGAGTTGTTGCCTAGCAATATGGTTTCTAAACTATAGAGTTAAGAGACCAATGAGGTGGGCTACTAGAATGTGTAGATAGCTTCACATGCAATCGTAGCCTACTTAGATGGTTTTGGCTATAGAGCTGGAGATTTTACAATTTTTATTTTGACGACGTTCTCGACGACATTTTTCCTTATTTTTGACGCTTATTCAGTACGAAGGCGCTTTGCTAAGACGATTAACAAGGCGTAAGAAACACAAGGCTATGGTTTTGTTCCTAACAGTCATCATCTAGGTACATTTTAATTCTACAAGTCACTATACTATCATGTACTATTTTTTAGTGTCGATATCCTCATGGATGTCCTCCACCACGAGGTGGGCGCAGGGGTTATCAGACTCTTACTAACTAAAACCACGCCGTATTCAGCAGCTACCTTTAGCCGGGCCCTAAAATGATTGCGCATTTCGTCACGCTCTTCCGGCCTGATCCCGACAGCCTCTGCGACTGCATACAGCCGGTATTTCTCTAGAATGGCGCACGCGGAACACGGCGCGCCGCCATCTCGGGCCTTTGTTTGTTCAGGCAACAGATTGATTCCCAGAGATAGATATGCAGGCTGCTACCTGCAGCCTGCATATCATAGTAGCCAGATATCATTTCGCGCTCTCTGGCGCCCGGTGCTTCTGTTGTGGATAGGGAGAGGGGTTGTATATCTGCACAACTTTTTTGCCTTTTTTCAATTTCGGGGTTGGTCCCGTAACACAATTTTTATTGTTTCAGCTATTCCGTTTATTCTGTTACACGTTTAATACAATTTTTACTATGGGACCAACTCCGAAGTCGTAAAAAAAAATCGACTACCTCATACATTTATGTGCGTATAACTCGACAAAATGTCCTGAACATCAGTATTTTTTTCGCGATATCGTAGTTGGTTCCATAATAAAAGTAGTTCATGTTGCATTTGTTCTGTTAAGTATACGTTGTATAAAAGGCAAACAGACTGACTGAAATATTGACGCAAAGCTGAAAGTACTGTGACTAGGAACATGAAATTTTGCAAAAGGCTTCCTCTTCTGATGGCGGGGAGCACTTAGAAGATTTTTGTTAATCAATCCTTTGAATGGGTGAAAAGGGAGAACATTGTTGGTACTAAATTAATTTGCGCAGACAACGTCGCGGGGTAAGTGCTAGTTTTTTACATGTTCAATATGAAGGTGCATGGCAGCTGGCCTCTTCTTCAAAAAACTAACACGGCTTTATATACACATATCATCTGTGCCACCTCCACCATCTGTTTCATTGAACCATACCATATTTTTTTCAAGGAAGTGTATTGAGAAACCTCGTTTGATGCAAGTGGGGTTAGGTTAATTCCATCTCGCCTACAATGGATAACTTTCCCCACTTTGACCAGTAAGTTATAATATTAACCTGAAATAACTCTAGGCAATGTTGATGAGTGTAGACACTAAACGTTGGTAACACACTGATTTAAAGAGAGACAACTTTATCACAGCTTTATTTAGGACAATAGTTCAAAGTTATGAATTCAGTTTGCATATTATGTTTCAGTTTTGTGATGCGTATCAACAAGACACAACAGACAGACGCAATGGAAGAGTGTGACAGCAATGCGGCAACATCTACATTTAAATTGGTTTATAGACGTAATTATGTGATAAAATATGATCTATCATCATTAGCATAATTGCAGACGAAGACGACAAATGCTGGACATAGGCCTCCTCCAAGTGTCGAGAAGAGGACTACGCGTGCATGATGACAATGTAGGCATTGATAGAGTAATCATTTCACAGACAGAATTACAAGTGTTATTTCGTCGTTACAGTACTAAGTCTGATACACCATTGACCATACTAATAAAATAAGTATGTTTTGAACTCAAATAGACTTTTCTTCAATACATACTTCTTTTGAAATTTGTAATAATGAAACACCTGTTTCCGATGTCGAACTGAGGCAAATTTATTATTTTTTTAACAATTTTGTTGCTTTAAACCGGTGTTTTCTTAAATTACATCTTATTTTTTTTTATATCCGAGGAGTATATGGAGTGCTTAAAGTCTGGGTTTCGTTATGTCATTTGGTCATGTTTTGGCTTTCGGGCCGCTTGATGTAGTCAAAGTCAATTCTTCGTTCGCGCACAATGTTGGCATAGTTGTATGCTGATAGCTTCGGAGTCCTCGTTCTGTTCGGACTGTCGTAGTCAACGTGGAATAAGCCGAACTTCGTCCTGAAATAAAAAAAAAAATTGAAATCTCATCTAAGGTTTTCCAATATTCTAAGATTCACTGATCATATGTGTCAATCAGTTAAACAGTACTTTTTATCTAGTGGACTTCGAGGTATTGTATTCAAAAAGCAAGCCTATTTGTTTATTTTATCACATATTACATTTAACATCACATTTTGGCCATCCCTTATCAATGTCATATTTTTTAACTTTTTGACAAATCTCTTCGATATCGCCGATAGAATGTAATTTTATCAAGAGTTATTTTTTTCAAACCCCATGGTCTTGCAAAAAAAAATAATGAAAAGAAAAAGCAAAAAAATGGATTGATTTGACGTTGCAAATAATGATTCACGAAATGCATGTAAACTAGGTTTCTATGATGTGACCAAAACCACCATAAGAAGTGAGTCATATGAGAAAGAATAAGTTTAATGAAAGTTACACAACTCTTTTACTATATGAGCAGAATTGTAAAAGAGTTGATTCTAAAACGATTAGTTTCTAAAACATGCGAAAACAAGCGACTGCTTGTGATGTCAAGGTATCCAGGCCTTACGATGCCATGCTCAATACCATAGTAGTGCAGTAAAGGACGTTAAAAACTTACGTATAGCCGTCTGCAAATTCAAAGTCATCCATAAGACTCCAAGCGAAGTATCCTTTGACATTGACACCATCTTCATGAATAGCTAGCAGCACTTGGTTGAGATACTCGTTAAAATATGTTACTCTTCGATAGTCTTCTGTTCCTTCTTCACCGAGATCACACAATCCGTTTTCAGTTACAAATATTGGGATCGTCTTCAATAATTTATAGCTGTTTTGGAGCCAGTTAAGGAGTTTCCGGAAGCCTGGTGGATATGACTGCAAGGATTTTTTATATTTAAAAACCTGATGACGAAAGTGATTTGGTTTCTCACATTCTTAGTAACATTGTTTAAAATTCGGTAAGTACGGTTTTTTTTTTACGAAATAAGATCAATATGGAAACACAAAAGAAAAACAAGATCTAAAAATAAGTCTCGGTTTTTGAGCCTATATTTTCAAAAAGTTGTCGGTGAATTCTTTAAAAGTCAATCAAAGAGGTTCTAAAGCATTTTGGAAGTTTTAACAAATCGGAAATACTTACGAACATAACTTGGATACCCCGAGCCTCTGGTCTATTCTAGACTGGTAAGTAAATTGAAAACTCGCAGACCGTAAAGTCCTCCATTTGTTGAGCCGTTTAAAAAAAACCTTCATTTTACTCACATTACGCATAACGGTTATATAATTTGTGACGCTATGTTGCGTACCTAAAGAACAATGCCCTTATTTTTACATCAACGTGTGATTATAATTCTATTAAATTTGGAATATTTAAGAACCACGAAATTATAATAAACGTTACGTATTGTTCTCTATTTCAAATAGTGGCTTCCGAAGATAAATAGAGACTATTGGGATAGAAAATTGCTTGCTGAGATAATGAATGATGATGATTCTGCTAATACAAGAAGACATTGTCTTTCGACCAAATATGTTAGTATAAGGGCATAAGAATATGATGTCCTAGTTGCTTCCCGAGTTGCAGCTATTTCGTTTGATTTCAACTAAACTACAGAAAATTATTATTATCTGTTTTGTTCACAAACTTCTCACGCTTGATGGTAAACACGTTATTGGCTGTAAGACGCGTGGCTTGACATCTAACCTCAAATTTTGGTCCACATATCAAAGCCAAGACTCAACTGGCTGCAAAAAAAAGTTGGTAATCTCAGCAAAGGCCCGCCGGAACAACTGCTCAAACTTGATCACGTGCAAGTTCAATCATGTATGGAATACTGCTCTCATCTCTTGAACGTATTTGCCAAATACCAACTTGGTGCGCTTGAGTTGATTGAGAAACAAGCCAAGAAACTAATCGGCAATGATGCACTCGAGTCAAAGCTCCAAAGCTGTGAACATTGACGTCGAGTCGCTAGCCTGCTGGTTTTCTATCCGTTACACTTCGGGTAGTGTTGGCCAGTGGTTTTTGACAAAATGTGAATTGTGTATTGCTTCACGTTCAAATTGATATAAAACTTACATATAGCCAGCCGGGACCAGTCATTTGCCAAGATGGATCCGGCTCCGTCTTGACTCCAGTGTTACGAAACAAAGCAGGGAGCCTCATGTCAGGTTCTGTTCCTGTTAGACTCACTAACTCTGTAGTGTAGTGGTTAAGACCGAAGAAGTCTGCGCTTCCTCGTAGTGCTATCACCTGGAAAAAGATTAAAATTCAAACTTAAATTCTTCTAGTCTTGTAAATTCCCAGTCAATTAGAGGTGCACACAATGTTCCTATACTTTCCGACAAAGTTTAAACGTTATAAAGCTTCGCTATTTTTGGGTCTCTTGAAATGTTCTGTATTTTTAACACGCTTTTATTAGCTTCACCTGTATGTATGTATGTATGTAACCGGCCCTTTTGAGCTCGATTTTGCCCTACTTTGAACGATCAGATTTAGTTCAAACTTTGCACACCTGTCAAGGATCGATGACAATGCAAGAATTCAATTAAAATATCCGATTATCTTAATTAGATTCGCCAGGATTAATTAATTAAAATTAAAAAATATTCTAACAAAGCAAAACATTATCCAACAAGCATTATACACACTTTATTATTGTTCACAAAAAGACACATATTCTATTTAAATAACCTTTGACAAAAAAAAATAGTTTAAAAAGACAAGCTTCATAGAAAAATCCAACTAAAAAACAGAAACTAAAATTTAATAAATTTGATTAAGAATAATGTAAAAAGGAATGAATGTACATTATTGTTAAAAAGCGTGGGGTGCATAGTGTCAATAGTTATTAACATTTTATTGACAGATAATGAGTAGAAGAATCATCACTTTGATAATATCTTCACTTTAAATGCACCCCACGCTTTTTAACAATAATGTACATTCATATTTTTTTTACATTATTCTTAATCAAATTTATTAAATTTTATTTTATGTTTTTTAGTTGGATTTTTCTATAAAGCTTGTTTTTTTAGTTTTTTTAAACTATTTTTTTTTTTATGCAGAAAGTTTATCGTAATTGTTTAGAAGTACCTACCTCTTCATCAGTAAAATATGGGAGATGTGATCGCGAGAATCCCTGTTCACGACTAATATTGTTTATTAGTTCACGAACAAAACTAGGGTAGTTGCCTTCCTCTGAGTAAATTGGATGAGCCAACATTCCCATCTGAAAAAAAATGAGACAAAAAAATAAATAAATATAACGATGACCATCTTGTAGGATCATTAGTAACGCGATTTTAGTGTAACTGACTTGTATTTGGATATAGTTTTCAGCAGCTTCGACATCCTCTGGATTGTTGGAGTCTTTTGGATCACCCCACATTGCGTCAAGCACTATGGATACATTTCCTGAAAAAAAAAACATATTGGAAATATTTTATCTTTTCCATATTACTGTAGATCAAAGTGCTTAAGTATAGCTAATTTTAAGTAAGAAAATTCGGCAATGTCAGGAAAAGACACTACTTCTGTAATTATGGCCATGCCA
Organism: Mamestra configurata; assembly: GCA_002192655.3. Lineage (NCBI taxonomy): Eukaryota > Metazoa > Arthropoda > Insecta > Lepidoptera > Noctuidae > Mamestra > Mamestra configurata. Next base: position 100,391 of record NDFZ01005053.1, read on the forward strand.
TTGGGAGGAATGAGAAATTAATGAGAGAAAAGTTTGACTACATATGAATATGGATGGCTATTAGAATAGACCGATGAAACGACGAATGGACTGCGTAACACAGGATGTTTCTAGAAAACAAGTTATTAATGAGATTACAAAAGAGAAACATAGGACAAGATGATAATATTTTACGTCGAGCTCAAATATTATTATAAAATTATCAAATAGTATTATTTATACTTTACCTTTTTGAACTGGTTTAAATTCCTTTTCATACATGCGGTAAACCCGAGCATGGGCTAGCAAACTGTTGTGAGTACATTCATAGATACCAATCCCGTTCGCTTTCAAAGACGGAGCAAACATGTCAAACCCATAACTCTGTGAAAATAATCATGATAAATCTAAAATCTAAAATAACACTCTTTGACAAATATAGTTTGTGTATAGACAATAATACGCAATGAAATTCTGTTTAACCGATCCAGCCTAGGCTTTTCCTCAAATATGATGGGATCAGTTTCCTGTCTAACCGGATGCAGCGGAATACCAGCATTTTATGTGGAGTGCCCAGTAACTTAACTTAGTAACACCTTCTTGGCAAGACTGGTGTTAGATTATAGACTTATTCGAGGTACAGACTATCTATAACGTATGTCAAAGATGACGGGACCAACGGCTTAACGTGCTTTCCGAGGCAAGGAGGAGACCTGTTATGTAATGGATGGTCACTCATCCACGGTCCCATCTCGGCAAGCGTTACTTAACCATTAAGATCGAGCCGTGCGGCTGCGATTATTTAGACAAGCTCCTCTTATAAAATATAATTTACGTATGTGGGTTTAGGTACAATTGCACTGCCTAATTGTGTACTTACATTTTTGCAATTCTCGTGAGGTTCATTTATCGTTATCCACATTTTGACTATATCACCGTACAAATTAAATAATAACCGCGCATAGTCTCCAAAATAATCAATGATCTTTGTGTTGGTCCAGCCACCGAGGTACATGAATACTGTGGGCATGTCCCAGTGGGATATTGTAACCAAAGGAGTGATATTGGCTTTTTGGAGTTCTTCAAATATTGTACGGTAGTACTTTACGCCGTCTTGGTTTATGTTGTTAATAGTCCCGTTTGGAAGTATCCTGCGAAACATAAATTTATAGTCTCACGGAATTCCGAATCTGAGTACCTAATCAGGAAACCGTACGTATGCGATCAATTTTAACAGCAAAACGGATTTAGGTGCACGTTGGCAAATGGGTAGACCATGTGTTATTGGATGGATTAGTACATCCCGAAAAGTCACTGGCAGATGCAAGTAAGCTTATATAATAAAAGAAAAATATGTTATACAAAAAAAAATACAACCGACTTAAAAATACTACGCTACCATGTATAAAGTAACTTTATTTTGGAAATCGGTGTCAAAAAACAAAGAAACAACCAAAAACACCGATTTCCAAAAATAATTTAGTTTTATACTTTGTAGTGTTTTTTATTTGGAAGTCGGTTGTATTTTTAGGGCAAAAAAGTTTTTTACTGTTCACTTTTAAGTGGTTTATACCCACAACTAAATTTATATTATTCCCAACGTGAGTGGTTCGCTATTTGCCGTTAAAGGGACGACGTCATCGTCCAAGTATGCGAAAATGACAAAATAAAAACTACTGATCCAAACTGAATTAATTTTTTACGGAACTAAATGGCGAGCAGACCGCATCAAACTAGAAAAGAATCACAGAAATAGGAATCAGAAACCTTGGAGTAATCGGTGAAAATACGTAAAAAAATATACCAACCAAATTGAGGAAGTCTTTTAGAAGGAAAAGGAAAGAGGAAGACTTTTAAGAAGTCGGTAAAAAAGAACAAGATGGCGACAGCCGCAAAAAGGAAAGTGAAGTCGTATTTTCCGTGACATGGTTATGTGAGGTATCAAAACAAAAGCCTCGAGAAGACGATTCCATAAATGTCACTCCCGAAAATGTAGGAAATAAAAAAAAATCTTGTACAAAAATCGTACCGCAAAAAACGACTATTAAAAATTTCGAAACTACACTTTTCAAGAAATCTACTAAAGTTCATGTAATTTATTTAAGTCCAACTACAATTTTATGTCTAGACTAACATAAATGCTATCAAGAAAGTGCATCAGACTATGTTTTGCAAAATAAATCGAGTCAGCATAAACTTTGAAGTAGCAGACTTTATAAACATATTACCTTGGCCACGATATAGACAGTCTGTAGGCCTGAACGCCTAATTTTTTGACCATTTCGATGTCTTCCATGTAGCGGTGGTAAGAGTCGTCAGCTACATCTGCATTCTCCTGGTCTAGGGTATACTTGGGGTGGTCGTGGATGAATGTGTCAAATATGCTTTCGCCTTTACCTGGAAGATAGAAGGAGTTTTAAGTAAATTGATACTTAAGATTAAACACTTAAAAAAATGTGTAGCTTTTATTTTTGAGGAGAAATCATCAAATGACTGCTCCCGCTCTAGGCGAAGCGGAAGGGTGTGTCAGACTGTTTCGGTCTAAAACCGTGTTCTTCCAAATGCCCTTTACGTTCCAGGGTCGTCGTAACTCTATCGAACAATTCCGCAACCCTGGAAAGCACTTACCCCAGCCGGCTCCGTCGACTATGTTAATATCTTTTTAAGGCACGCGTGAAACACCATTCCGTCGACCTGGGCCTAGTCCTTATCGGATGGCGAGCTACCCATCGCTTGCCGTCTGTTTGCTCGCACCTAGGGTGGTTGGGGGACACTCTGCCACTCCCGATGCCCAGGGAGTCTTTTTCTGTCTTGGCAGCCGGGCCATGACGTTTGCCTCTTCCTCACGCATCCTGCCTCCACCTTCCTTTGCATTACTGCTTTCCATGTCCTCTGGCTCCGGAACACGGATTGAATCTGGGCCGAACGCGAGATGACACGGCGGTGCTCCGCCCAAGCAGGGCAGACCTCCATCATATGTTCCACCATGTCCTCTAGGCGATCCACACAGTGGTGGCACCCGGGCTTGTCGTGGCGCCTCCCTAGCCACTCCTCAAAAAGAGAACTTATTGCACGATAGTGGTGTGCCCAAAGTAAATTAGTAGCTAACACTTTAAATTCGCATTTAGTGTGAAATTTTGTCAAACTTTTTCATTGTGGTAGAGTTTGACAACACCTAAAAGAAATACTTTACGAAAGAAAACGTTAAATTGAGTGAAAACGAATTGAAACTAACCTCTTTCGTTCCATCCTCCTTCAATTTGTAATGCGGACGTGCCCACTCCGAACATGAAATCATCGGGAAAAGAGTAATTGCTCACCCCAGACTTCACTTCTGGGGTTCCTCTTGCCAGTACCAGTAGGCTTTTAACAATTAAAAAAGTAGTGCGTTATGCATACAATGAAATAAAACAGTAGTGGCTGTTTTTTATTCGTTTTAGAAATCGCTTACACTGAAACTTTTTGGTAGTATAACAAACACTTAAAATTTAATTTTAAAAAACATTTATCTTACCTATAAGTTAACAATTGTGCTATTTTCAGGGCGACTTCACTGGAGCTCCGCATTGTAATTACTAAAACTATACTTAGCTGGTTTCATCTAGGTATTTAACATAAAAAGCTAAATCAATCATACTATAAACTACAATGGAAAAAATCCAATGGAACGATTAATTATAGCGATACAAATGCTTCACAACAATGGTATAAAATTAACCAAGTAAACTGTGTAAATTCGTCACACACAATAAACCTGGAAATGAAAGTTTTTGTTTTTGCGTGGTTGAAATGTTTAAAGCACCACCTTGTAGCATATAATACAAAGCATTTATTCGACACAGACACAACACAGTTGTGTTGTGTCTGTGTCAAATAAATAAATGGGAACGCACTCAATTACCACTCACTCTGTAGGTACTGTTTATAATTATATGTGTATATATTTGAAACAGACACAACACAACTGTGTTGTGTCTGTTTCAAATAAATGGGAACGCACTCAATTACCACTCACTCTGTAGGTACTGTTTATAATTATATGTGTGTTTACGTTGCTGCAAAAGGCAGAACTTCAATATATTCTAAGATATACAAAGTCTTACTGGTAAAACTCCGCAAATCGCTATTTAGGATTTTTACCAATATATAATAATAATAATAATAAATGGTTTATTCATTTCAACAAAGTCTTACTTAACAACTAGTGTTTGAAGCATCCTTGTAAGCAAAAATAAGCTTGTGTTAGGACACTCCGCTCTTCCTTATTGTTAACTTAACATAGACTTTATATTATTTTTGCGCATTAAAAACCAACTTGAGATATGACATAAACGAAAAAAATATATATTAATATATATATTATTAATAATATATATTTATAAACTTATACCAAAAAACGTACAAGTCACGCAAATTGCCGGTTTCACTTTTTGTATCTTCAGTGCGTTTGAAGATGCGTGACCTGCAAATGGCTTTGACTATGTGAACCACGGAACATTAATTCTGAAACTTAATAGTTAAAGATTGGGCAAAGCAGCTTTGAGCATAGTAAAATTGTATTAAAATGATTGATGGCAACTGGACCAAATAATTTGCAACAATTTCCTGGGAACACACGTGAAAATGGGGGTACCTTAAGGCTCAAATTTGAGTCCTTTCTTATTTTAAGTTGATATCAATGATGTACTTTAATAATTACAAAATGATCGTAATATGGAGTTATTCGCTGAAAATAAACAGACATGGTAACAATCTTGACGCATTCAATTTACTTTACCGAATGTCAAATGTTTGACATAGTATAGAACAAAGAGAAACTAGAATTCCTTGATGAAACGGTGTTTACACTTCACTCAAAACTAAAATGGGGTCCTTAGACTTCCTGCAAAATTTGCTTAATACATTATAAATAAACCCTGCAGGGTATCCGCTATCAACTTTCTAGACTTTTTAACAGTCAGGCAGTCAGGATAAACAATTTTATAAGTATAGATTTATAAACTAATAATCTATCCAAATAAATAAAATGGAAGAGTCTGTTTGCAATACCAAACTAACAGCTTTTTACTTATAGCATATGAAAGTTTATACGATGCTTACAACAAAAGCAAAACTGTATGTCTGTCTGCCCGTTAGTTCCGGCAGATCTATGAAACGGAGGGACCGATTTTGATGGGACTTTTACTAGCAGATAGATGATGTTAATAATAACGTAGGCTTTTGTTTTAGAAAAAAGATTGGGTTCCGTAGAATAAAAATACAGAAGCTAGTAGGTACGCCATACATTTAATTTTAATCACTTCACGAAGTATTTTTCATTAAAATAATGTAAAGATTAAAATATATCAGTAAGCTGGTTTGAAACCTTCAGCCTAATTACCAAAAATCACACTTAATCATGCTTTTAAAACTGATTTTAAAATAGTTAAACAATGATAAAATGATTAGAAGAATCAGAAGAAACTAAATAAAAACAAAACAAACTATTGCAGCTTCTTAAAAATTTTCTACATATAAAAAGTCTAAGAAAACATAAATGCTTTCTTAGATTAAATTAAATTAATTATAAAATAAATATATAATTAGATTTAATTAATTCGCTTTCAAACCCAGGGGCGGCTTGATGTAGTCGAAGTCAATTCGGCGCGTGCGCACAATGTTGGCATAGTTGCGTGCTGACAGCTTTGGCGTCCGCGTTTTATTTGGGCTGGCGTAATCCACTGAGTATAACCCGAAAAAAGTCCTGAAAAAACAGTTTTTTTTTTTTATTGTCACATTATTTATTACCTTTGTGCTTTTGAGCAGCCTGGTTTCTTTGATTCGTCTTTGACCACAAAGCTAATTCCGCCTGCGTATGTCTAATAAATCAATGTTAACTCACGTATACCCATCGCTCCATTCGAAATCATCCATAAGACACCAACTGAAATATCCCTTAACATTGACCCCGTCTTCATGTACAGCTAGCAGCACTTGGTAGAGATAGTCGTTGTAATAAGAAACCCTCTCGTAGTCTTCTGTTTGTCCCTTGTCAGTAAGTCCATTTTCAGTTATAATTATTGGAACTTTTTCCTTTACCATTTTGTAATTATCTTGGATCCAGTTAAGTAGTTTGCGGAGGCCCGGTGGGTAAACCTGCAATTAAATTTGTTTTATTAGTCGAGTTTATTCGTTTAAAGAAAACATCAAATTACCCACAACAATCTATTTATTTGTGACACTACATAAGTATTTTAACATGCCAATCAATATATATGAAACTTTTGCGTAACTACACAACAACACAGACAACGCACAGCTGAAACTGCTGGTCGTAGAAAGCTAAAAGGATCTTTCTGTTTGGCATGTAGCTTTCCTACACTCCGTAGGGGAACACTAAGAGAGGATTTCTCGAAATTCCTACGGAAACGGTAAAAAACGGGATATGGGAGTACGAAGTCGCGCGCTAAAGCTAGTAATCTAAGTATAAAACTTTTTAAAACTATTAAATAGTTCATTGTTTTTCACACGTAAAACGCGCTTAATACGGTTTCCCATGTTATGATGTATTTGATTACGCTATATACGATTCGTCATCTCATTTAATACGTCATCTGTACACGTGTTATATCAAGCGAAAGCTATATATTAGTCTATGTCGACAGTTGGCAGCGACTGACTGAGCAAAAGCAATTGCCAGCCGCAAGCGCTCACAACCCTGCCACGTTGCACCCGTTTGCACCACGTTGCACGCACTTTGTCTGCGATTTTATCAAACGCCCAGACATTATCACCAGTTAATGATTTAAGGAGCTTCATTTCTTTATTTAGTACTTTGTTCTTTATCTTTAACAAACTTCGAGCACGTTTGATAACCCCAAATTTCAGCCAACCTTTTCATTACTCAAAAAACTCCAACTTACCGACTGCCAGAGAGTACCAGGTGCAGGCCATGATTCGTTTTGCTCCGTCCTAACTTGAGTATCATGGTCCAATGAAGGGATTTCCCACTGTGGTTCCATTGAAGATGGAGTCATTAAATGTGTAGTGTAGTGGTTGAGACCGAAGAAATCTGAGCTCCCCTTAAGTGATTTAATCTGAGAAGAGAATATAATGTCAATTTAAAACTAAAATTTACATTATTAGTCGGCAGCTTGAACAGATTCATTAGATTTGTGCCTCCCGAATTACGACACGACACAGCGGATATCCAATCGGATAGTGTTGTGGGCACAGCTAGTTGAAACGCAATGTGATCGGTTGCCATATGGTACCAACCTCTTCATCAGTGAAATATGGGAGACGTGACCGAGAGTATCCTTGTTGACGACTCATATTGTTAACCCGTTCACGAACAAAACTTGGATAGTCGCCGACATCCGAGTAAATTGGATGGGAGTAAATTGCCAACTGAAAAAAAAAATACAGAAATTGATTATTGCAATACCACACAACTAACATTCTTGAGCTCTAGACAAAGTAACTATAGCGATAATTATTGCTGAAATGACGAAAAGTTAAATGTATGTCAATCCATATGGGATTGACTTATGTACATTTTGAAATTTCTGTGTGTATAAATTATTTCGAAACCCAAAACAATGTGTGTATTTGTGTCCTATGCTATTTCTAGCATTAAACTCTGGAATATGCTACCCCTTGACATCAAGAGCTGAGTCTAAATTTTCCTTTAAGCGTAAAATCCAAAAACATGACTTAAAAGCCTGTCGTTCTTAGTTGTTATTCCTCGTCATGATTATTATGAGTTCTCTTAATCAGAAAGATTTATTATAAAACACCACATTTATTAGTTTATTATTTTAGCTTATACCTGTATTTTGTTAGTATTATATATATTATTTCTACATCCTTTCCGAAACAAAATTTTATTTTTAATTTATTTTTTATTAATTACTTTATTCCATAAATACTTAACTAACTTATACACTAGAAATAAAAATAAAATCTCCTAACTAATTAAACTCCTAAAATATGGCGTCAAAAAATTCATCCGCATCGCTGTCGACTGGAACTTTTGTTGTATTTGTTGTACACCTACCACAGTGTAGACTTTTAACCCAAAAGTTGACTGGTACAGAATGCTTTAATGCATTAAGTTTTCCCATGTACCACTATTGTACATAAAGTTTAAATAAATAAATAAATGTGCATATAGGTGTTGGGTGTCTGTTTACTAAAGCACTGTTTTATGATTGGAACTGACGTGCATTTGTAGAAAGTCCTCTGCCGCCTTAACGTCCTCTGGTTTATTAGGATCTTTTGGATCAGCCCAATAGCTATCCAGTGTTATACCAACTTTTCCTGAAAAAATGAGTGCGGTCAATATTTCTGAAACATTTCTCAAAGTCTCTCAACCAAAGTTCATCAACCAAACTTTTATCCAGTAACTAAAAAAAATAAAAAAATAAAGATTGTTTTTAAACACAAACGACTCTGAGGAAGGTATGTCGACACATGAGGCTAAGATTGCGACAAGAAGTAGACTTCTTTATGAAGTATTGCGCCGCACACAGTCAAAAAACGAGGAAACAGTGTAGAAAGCCATTGCCTAACAGTAGAAAAGTTTGTGCTGATATAGTATAGTTATGTGTACAATACGAGAGGACAATTTACTACAATAGATAGGTAACTTTGAAAGTGATATAAAATACTGTACCGTTCTGATGTGGTTTGAATTCCTTTTCATAGAGGCGATAAGCCCGAGCATGGGCTAGTAATATGTTGTGACTGCACAAGTACTCTCCCACTCCATGTAAATTTAATGCCGGCACTAAGACCTTCCGGCCATAACCCTGCAAAAATGCAATCATGTAGGAAGAAAGAATAATTCTCATTTCTGACTCTCACAGGAAATCCAATTAATATCTCACTGCCAACCTTGTACCTTACCGCATTTAACCCATAAGCATTTAACACAAATTTAGTGAACAGGCTTCTCCTGGACTTCCTCGTTCCATCATAGTAGACCTAATCCATCATTTACCTTCAAGCGAAGCCGTGGTCAGGAACGGGCTCAAAAAAAAACCAAGGTCTCAATCTATTAATGACTTGCGATTATAATCATCCAGTTAAAGTAATCTTGCAGCCTTCTTGCTCAATATTTCATTTAGCAATTGAACGACATCCATTTATTACCTTGAGTTGACTATCCTAAACACGGACTTAGAAATCTAGTGCTGTGTAAGTGTATTTGAAGCCTGTTACAAATTAACTAGTCTGGTGAGCTATGTGAAAAAGAGTGCCATTCAAAACAATCATAGTGAATAACTGCAGGTCGAAACGTGGTTATCTGGAGTTTCCTTTTGATCAGCCTTATTTTTATTTAGCATACTTACACTATAGCAAATTTGAAGAGGTTCATTTATCGTTATCCACATTTTGACTAAGTCTCCGTACAGATTGAATGCGACCCTCACATAGTCCTCGAAATAATCAACTAGTTTTGGGTTGGTCCAGCCTCCGAGGTTCATTAATGTAGTGGGCAGATCCCAGTGGAATAATGTAACCACAGGAGTGATATTGGCTTTTTGGAGTTCCTCAAAAATTCTACGATAGTACATTACTCCCTCTTGGTTAATGTTGTTGTCACTAGCGTTTGGAAGAATCCTGCGGAAAAAATACCCGTTAATGTTAAAAAAAATACATCTATTTAAATCTTTCGTCAACCGACTGGAACATTTAGGTGTGCCCGTTAGCTACACCTGAATTCTCTATATGCGTGTATAGAGGATTCAAGGCTAAGCAAAACCAAAGCGGACTCAAACTATCAATACTGTTGGCTAATGGCCATGTCTATGAAAAGCAGCTTCTTAGTACCGCGAGACTCGTTCCAATATTAATTTTGAGAGGCAGGATAAGACAGAAAGATCTGGTAACCACCAGTTCCTTTTACTTATTTCTGTTAGTTTCTGTAAAATAACTGGATAAAAAATTAACAATCATAATAAAAAAATTATGAACTTCTTACCTAGGCCATGAAATAGACATTCTATAGCCCTGCACACCTAAACTTTTGATCATTTCAATGTCTTCCATGTAGCGGTGGTAAGAGTCGGCTGCTACATCTCCGTTCTTATGGTCGAGGGTAAACGTCGGGTGGTGGTGGAGGTATGTGTCCCATATGCTTTCACCTCTGCCTAGGGAAGATAAATAGTAGGTTTACAGAGGTAACTAACTAACTTCAAGTACTAAAATAAATTGAAAGAAGAAAGAAAGAAAGAAAATCAATTTATTCTGCCGGAAAAACACAGAACACTAAAAAACTTATCAACTACAATAATTATAACTAAAATAAATAAAAACTGAAAAATAACACATCACTGCCAGCCCATGTCTGGACCGGACATTAACCTAAACGTGTCTCTGGTCACACCAGCACACCACAGACAAAACAGAACAAATTTCAGCAGTTGTCCATGGCATGACGCCCGACTGACTGACAGCGACAACAAGAAAACAAAACAACAATAAACATTTTAGACAGAAAGTAATTGTAGAAAATATACATAAATTCAAGTTGTGCGTCGCATCCGAGCAAGAATCGGTCATTTGCTCAGCATAATTGCCGTGATTATGGGCAAATCCAAAAATCGCCGGCGCTGATTTTCAGCAACTACCGTTGGTTCGAGTGACGTAATGATGTTCCCCCCTTGTGTATAAACATAAATAAGGCAGGTAACTACTTAATTCTACTTACATTGAACCCTATACAATTACAATATTTGGAAAAAAATTAAACGAATCTTAACATTAGGAATTAACAATTTGTAAAAAATAAATAAATATAATTATATCCAATAAACAAAAAATACATAATTAATAACATTCGGAAACCAAAAATAGACACAATCAAAAAAAATTGGTTGTTAACATTGCAGACTAAACCTGTTTCTGCATTTATTTGAAGGTGAAAACATGTCAAACACTTCATTAGCTTGAAAATTTGGTCAAAATTTGCATTAGAGTAGAGTTTGACAAGTTTTTACCTTCAAATTTTACATGTTTAAATCGAGGGAAAATTGATAAAGAAGAGTAATTCCACGTATAAACACGTTAATATTCGCGCTTACTATTCGGATCCCCAAATCATCACACCTAAAGGTAGACTCCAATTAAACACCGACCCTAAAAAGAAACAATTGACGAAAGGAAACCGAAACAAACCGAATCGAATCTTACCTCCTTCGTTCCATCCTCCTTCAATTTGAAATGCGGCTGTGGCCACTCCTAAGATGAAATCGTCGGGAAATGAGTAATTGCTCACCCCAGATGTCACTTCTTGGCTTCCTCTTGCCATATTCAGCAGGCTTTTTCAGGATTGTAAAAAGAAAAATGTAGAAGTTAAAGTACATAAAATAATATAAATTGGTCGAGTAGCTATTTTAGGTTGTGGAAAAGGTCATGAAAACTCTGGGCCAGGAGACAAAAAACCACACGTTTTCTTCGTTACATTACCAATATCTGGCACTTTTAACTGGCATTTTACGCTATCGGACTAAAAGACTAAAAAACGAATGACAATTCGTAGTTTGAAAATAAATAAATAACTAGCACAGAGCACTTAAACTTTTTTCAATACAAAACCCACGTGTCTTACCAAAGAGTTAACAAAAGTGCAATTTTCAGGGCACTCGAGCTCCGCATTGTGCTTACAACAACTAGATTCTGCTAGCTGGTTTCATCTATTTAATAAGAACAACTTAATCAATCATGTCATAATCTACAACGGAAATATATTAAATGGGTCAGTAAGTCATAGCGGTATAGATAAGGAAGTAATACATCATCACCATAATTTATAATGCAACAAAGTTTTCTGTGTAATTGCGTTTCTTCAACAGTAAAATTCCAAACGGAGCTAAAATTCTTAGATTTACTTTACACTTGTTATAGCAACCAGTAAAAAATCTAAAATATAGCGTTGCTTAGTGTTCATAACAACGGCATTCTTAGCAGATATGCGGTTTTTATGATAAATCAGGATTATTATTAGCCTTTGTCTGTCGATAATGAGTAATGGTAAACTGCATGGTAGCACTGCACCTGGCATCAGATTAATGACAATATTTTAAGACTAACATACAATTTATGTCATACAATACATACATAATCAGATCAGCCAGTCGATTCTGTAAACAAGTGAAGGCTTGGGTGAAGTGATCACGAGGCCACGAACACCTCAACAGTATTTCATTCATTTGTTTTGATTAAAACTGGGTCTAATTAGATACCTATAGCTGTTACATTTTAGCACGGTAATGGTCATTGAACCTACATTAATCGACATTTCATATCTCTTCACGTCATGACGATTCCTCCAGGACTCGCAAAATAGATACCACCTAGATAGCAGCTGTATAATTTTAATTTCTTACGGGAATAAATTTTCCTCTCGTAAACACACAATTATGTCCCTCCCTAAACTGCTTCTAAAAGCATTTAAAAAAAATTACCAACTGAATTGAGAACCTCCTCCTTTTTTGGAAGGCGGTTTAAAACAGTAAAAGTCAGTTGCTGCTATATTTTTAGGTGAAAATAAAATTTGAAGACCACAACAGTATGTTTTGTAATCTGAAAATTCTATGGTCATTCAAGTTTATTCCTATAGGTTTCTCTGTTCGGAAGGAGGCGCAAACAAACACTTCATACATAATTATTTAAATATGACATAGTTAACTTATATGGCTGTCCGGAAACTGAATGGGTCGCAGTGTTGTTTTCCTTTCACGGGCCGAGAGACGGAATCATAGGATACTACTGCACTCTATGGGTCGCTGGCAAACCTCGAGCTTGGATCGCGGCTGAAGCATCAAATACCAGGTTTGTACAGGGAGAATACACATTTCCATAGTTTTCCGTCTAAGACATAGTAGGAGATCTCTTTTTAAAAGATTTTTCATTGACCAATAGCTCTGTACGTCGAACAACTGCTTTATCTTGTGGCGCCTAGAAGGAGACTATTTTGCACGGATGAATATAGTCTTGGACATGATTATGCAATCTCCTCACTCTCTATAAATGTCTTTGATATGTTCATCCTAAGCCCAATCTCGACGTTTGCCTTGTACCTACAGGTCTGCGAGCATGTTACCAAAATCAGCCGCTTATGAGGAGAAAGAAAGTTATCATCAACGAAGCGGATATTTTATAATCGCTTTTCACCAATGAGTATTTCCTTCTCCTCCCAGTTTTGTGCCAAGTTTGTAACCCGTTGAGCGTTGTGCATTCTTAACGTAAGAACCGAGTGAACAAAATAAATTGTTTTCTAATGGCTTTCGGGTATTTTACGCCTATGCACCTATGGGGGACCCATATGCTGCGTCCGGCAATACCTACGACGCAGCTCTATGTGTCCCGGCCACATCACACCACGAAGGTTGAGGAGATCGTGGAGTATGTTCGCGCGAAAACCAGCTAGACCTTAAGTTGGAATCGCGCTACAACACGAATTTCAAGTCGTTCGGGGTGCGAGTTCCGATCTCATATTAAGACCTTCCTCAAGAAAGAGTTTTGGCCGAAGGGTGTCGTGTATCGCCGTCATTCCGTGTACAATGGTTTATTAATATTTTTGTGATTTTTATAAATATATAGTATAGATAGTCTGTAAGGTACATATATATATATATATGTTATGGGTCTTTGTTACCTGAAATAAATGATAGAGGCATACAATAGTTTTCCTCGAGTGTGAAAATAAAAGCCTGTTATTGCCACACTTGAGGAAAACTACTGAAATGTCCGCTTACCCAGAGCGGAAGGATTCGATTTGATAAAAAAAAAGTTGACAACGGGATTTTATGTTTTTGTTGACCAGAGCGTTAAAGAGTGAGTCGTGGTTTATACCAATGCAATGTAAAAAGAAAATATATTCGTCGTAACAGGCATATCTTTACGACAAAGACTATGTATGGCCAGCCATGAAATAATTACATTATTTGTCAGGCATTTTCTGTAAATATTAAAGTTACAGAAAATGCAAACTTTTAACTTAAAGTTTTAGATTTCAATTGCTTACGAGGGTCTGCCCTAAAAGATACTCGACTTCCTGGCGGAATTGTAAACTTATTTGAATGTCCAATTGTAAGGATGCATTAGTATTGCTTTGAAGACGGCACAGGAACTAGACTGTTACCGCAACGGTATCGCATCTCTCTAGTTTTTTAAATTCGATGGTAGATATAAAACAGTAGTAGTAGGTAAGACAGGGTGTTCTTTGGCTATTGATTAATGTTTTGATACCCAACTCGATTTTCATTTATAAACATTTGTGGCAATAGATCTTCTTCTTGTAAATATTACATTTTGTAAATGGGACACCAGTTTTTATTTAATTTTTTGGATGGGTCTCATAATTTTGTATTTGTTTTACTCAGTGAATAATAACAAACTATTATATCTATAATAATACCCCACCGCCGTATCTCTACATTGACGGGGATTGCGCGCCCCAATGAACCTTAGATCATACCTAGGGTATAACAAGGCTAGACAAAAACAAAGGACCTGATCTCCCGGGAGTCTCATTCCTCGTGTACGGCTTGCCTTTATTGACTGGCCGGAGTGAACACTGACGAGGAACAGAGCTCCCACCTCTTTCTTGCCTTAATTGGTTAGTCTAGTGGAGAGAGAAGGTTGGTGGAGATTCGCAAGGGCAAACGTGCTCGGGAGAAGGATGTATAATAATCCAGTAAGATGCTGGTAGGGATCTTCAAGGTACTTCCGGGATTGTCCTGATAGACGTGGTATACCTCTCCACTCCTCTAGCACATCAGGATATGTTGCCCCCGTGGCGCTACGTCACTTTGTGCTAGGGACCGCTTTCAGGGCCCATTTATTGAGTATGCAAGTCAACCCCTGCCATTTTAAAGCCATGTATATTGTCAGTGGTCAGGCAGAGGCCAATAGTTCTTCCATATTATTCGATAATCAGTCCACTAAACCACCCAAAACCCATAGCCTCTCATCTTGTGTTTCCATATTCTGCAATAGTCCTGTCCCAACCAGGGATTGTCCTTGGGTTTACTTTTATAGTGCATACAGGGATAGTTGTCGGGTGATGCCCCATTCCATTTCAAATGTCAAACTGGGGCTGCGAACGAAATGTGAGTTAGCTTCGGCCCCACGTACGCCTACCAAAGGACCGGGACCCCAGGGTGCCGAGATTTTCAAAGACATAAAATAATTATAATAAGGGTTTGATCCAGAAAGCAGTACTCCTGGACACGGCGCGCATAGTTAGGAGTTTTCTCTCTCAGGGGCCCTGACCACCGGTAGCTTGGACCCTGTTTCCGATACCGGTGGGCTACTATTTTTTATATTTCTAAATATTTTTATATCTTTGTATTTTAATAACTATAAAATTACTTAAAAATCAACCAAAGATGGTGTTATTTGCGGATGACACATCATTAATATTTAAAATAGATCGACGTTCACAAAATCTTGACGACGTCAATAGCTCTATTCATCAGGTCCAAAATTGGTTTACGGCAAACAACTTGGTTTTAAATAAAAAAAAAACTAAATGTATTAGATTTTCTTTACCAAATGTTAAAAGTAGCGAATGTGACATCATATTGAATGGAGAAAAACTGGAGTTCATTAATCAGACGGTTTTCCTAGGTATCACATTGGACGAGAAATTACAATGGGGGCCTCATATAACATCTCTTGCGGGTCGTCTAAGCTCAGCCGCGTATGCTGTTAGAAAGATAAGACAGTTAACAGACGTAGAAACCGCACGTTTGGTCTACTTTAGTTACTTTCACAGCATTATGTCGTACGGTATTTTGCTGTGGGGTCGGGCTGCTGACATTGAATCCATATTTATTTTACAAAAGAGAGCTGTCAGAGCCGTTTATAATCTGCGTCGCCGTGATTCTCTTAGGGAACTTTTTAAAAAGATTAATATTATGACAGTCCCTTGCCAATTCATTTATGAAAATATTATGTATGTGCGGAAAAACCGACATCTTTTTAGTAAAATTAGTGATAGACATAATTTTAATACTAGAAATAAAGACAAATTAGATCAACCATTTTTTAGATTAGCTAAAGTCCACACTTCTTTCATGGGGTATTGTGTTAAATGTTACAACAAAATACCTTCTGACATATTAGAACTAAATGAAAGAAAATTTAAAACTCATGTTAAAAGTACACTTTGTGAACAAGCATATTACAAATTAGAAGATTACATTCAGGATAAGAATGCTTGGAAACATGCTGGTCCTGCTCCATAGGACAATCAAGGGTGAAGGTCAAACTGGTTGATTAATGTATTAACTTTATAGATATACTGTTTCTTTTTTTGTGTTTTTATTTTTCTGTTGACTCACACACTGTTGTTTAATTAATGGTTCCAATGTTTGTAAATATGTGAGTACAATTTACCTAAATTTCTTTAGGAAATTAATAAGTTTACCTCTGCTGGTGATACTTTGTTCTTTAAGTAGCATACTCTGGGTGCATCGTCCTCACATAATATTAAATTAATTTTTGTATACCAAATTTTGTAAAATCATTATTTGAAAAGAGTAACTATGGAGTTTCTTGTCCGTTCTTCTCCATAAGAATCTACCTTTCCGAATGGACAGTAGAGTCACTTTATTAATGTAACATTATTATTTTACTGAACTGTAAACGATGACGTTCAAAAGTGCCGTTTAATGGCCTAATTGAAATAAACGTTTTGACTTTTGAATTTTGACTTTTGAATAATTAAAAATGTAATATATATACTATGAATAAAGGAAATAATAAGTTTATTTACACAAAATACCTTTGTATACAATACCAATACATTTCACATAGGTACATTAGATTTGGCTTCTTAATTTAAATTTTATATAATAATTGCACACATAGTGAAATAATAAAAATCTATACTTTATACAATAAAGCTGAAGAATTTGTTTGTTTATTTGAACGCGCTAATCTCTGGAACTGTCCGTCGAATTTGGAAAATTATTCTTGTATATGATAACCACATTCTTGAGGAAGGTTATAAGGCTATAGGTCGCAGGCAAAAGCTAGTACCTTATATTATTACAATTTTTTGCATTTCAATTTATACAAAATAGATAAATGATTGAACAAAAAAAAAAAAGTAGGTATTTATGATTTATCAAATCTGAAACTATATCATAATTCGGTTCGGTTCGGTTCAGCTTAAAACCAAGGGCGGCTTGATGTAGTCGAAATCAATTCGGCGTGTACGCACAATGTTGGCATAGTTGTATGCTGACAGCTTAGGTGTCCGTGTTTTATTTGGGCTGGCGAAATCCACTGAGAATAATCCGAAAAAAGTCCTGAAACATAAATACAAAGCTTATATTATGTATTCCAACCAACTCTTAACTAACTCCTACTATCTCGGACAGTCTTCCAATAAGATAAACTAATTCTTTGTCAATATTGGAAAAAAATAACTTAAAAATATTATCATCTTAGGCCAAACAAATCCTGATGAAGTCATCAGTACCATTGACCAGCTAAAGATTAATGCAGCCACTGGATGGGATAGTACATCTCAAACCTTTCTTAGAAGACATGCTCGAAGCCTTGTACCTATACTATGCCACATTGCCGCCATGCCGCCGAGCGCCAGATTTCCTCTTTTGCAAGCATGTATATATGGTAGGTCAGGTTTATTTTTAGTAATTATGGTATGAAATGAAGTTCAAATGAATATTATGGTCAATAAATATTATAGAAAACGATATTATTGAAAATGAAAAATTTAGCAAATCAATGTATGGATTAAAATTATTATGACACTTGATCGATTATGACCAATGAAATTAGTGAAAATTATTTTAGGTAATTTTACGATTATGGCAACTGAAGCGTTATTTGTAATGAAATTATGGCAAATACAAGTATGGTATATAAAATTATTGCATGTAGTACCAGATTAAAGGACAATACAGTTTGTTGGCAATGGACACTCAGGTGGCTGTTGGTGCTGGCACGCACCCTATGCAACAAGGACGCTGCTCGCTTGTGCCTCGCATCGCAGCGAAGCTGTCAGTCTGGGCATCCGTGAACATCCCCGAAGAACTACAGAAGCGTGGCAGCCCAGCATCCTGAATGCATTATTGTACTGGCCTCAAAGAGCGTTAACGGCTTTTGAGTGAAGCTAGTCCAAAGGCTACACGTCGTGTAAAATAGTATACTTTAAAAACTGTTATTTTAACAGAGCCCGTGTTACGTGAGAACCTTCGAATCAATATATCACATCTTACCGCCAACGCTCTCCGCTCCCGGTTCACGTCTAGATTATCCTTGAAATCCTCCGCAACAATATGCCCTAGATACTTGAACAGACGTTCAAAGAGACAGTTGGGCAGCTCTCAGATATCTTATTAGCCACCTTAAAGATGAGCAACTCACTCATGGACGTGTTGTATCTTGAACTGTGTCCCTCAGCGTAACACTCACAAAATTGTATTAATTTTCTAAGACCCGCCAAGGATGGGCTCAATAGCGCCATGTCATCAGCTTAACTAATTTTTTTAAAAGCAACCCGATCTAATGTGAGACAACAATTTACCCCTCAAATAGTCTTATTAGAACACTTTTTAAGAACGCCGAAAAGACCTTATCTGCTTAATTCGACCGGCACGTACGGCTTTTATTAAAATAAAAAACCGCTTTATACCTGGGCCTTTCACTTTATAATAAAATTAATGCAAAAACTCCAGTTTACGGTTTTAAATATATTATTAATTGTAAAAAGACTGCTCCTACTTATTAAACCTCAATTACAACGAAACGGAAAAATTACTAAAGAAGTGATTTGAATTCATGCATCATCACACAACATACAAATAATAAAAACCGAACACACTACACAATTTACAATTACTCTTCACAAAGTAAAACTGAACATGATTTTTTTCTACAAAACTGTAATTTGATTTGTTTTAAGTATCATTGGTTTTAACTTTCGTCTCTGTTTATTAAATACTATTTTTAACACGCTTTTATTATGTATGTTTGTATGCCCTTTTGAGCTCGATTTTGCCCTACTTTGAACGATCAGATTTAGTTCAAACTTTGCACACCTGTCAAGGATCGATAACAATGCAAGAATTCAATTAAAATATCCGATTATCCTAATTAGATTCGCCAGGAGTAATTAATTAAAATTAAAAAATATTCTAACAAAGCAAAACATTATCCATAAATACACACTTTTTTATTGTTAACAAAAACACACATATTCTATTTAACTAACCTTTAACAAAAAATAAAAAATATAATAGTTTAAAAAAACTAAAAAAACATGAATATAAAAATACATGAATGTAAATTAATTTATTTTTTACACTATTCTTAATCAAATTGATTAAATTTTATTTTTTGTATTTTTAGTCGGATTTTTCTATAAAAGCGTGTTGTTTTAGTTTTTTTTAAGTATTGTTTTTTTATTGTATGTAAATTAAATACATTCTGACTTGCTGCTAAACGTTTTCCGACTAGGTACCTATAAGTAAACCACTACGTTATCACAGAGGATCGGAACTGTTTCTTCTAAACACAGGTTACCTCTTAACCTATCTAGAAGAACAGTACTGCACCAGTGGGTGGAGTACTGTTCTTCTCGGAAGTTTCTAGATCTAGTTAGTGAACTGGATCTAGAAACTTTAGGGTAAAACCAGGATAGTTGGCCCAAGGGTATAGTTGCCTCAGCCGGGGATTACGGAAGTCGCATCCGTTCCCGCGATCCCCGGCGTAGGTGGGAGATGGAACACCGGAGTGGTTTTAGTCAGTAAGAGTCTGACAGAACCCTTCGCCCGCCCCAGGGCGGAGGACATCCATGAGGATTTCCCCCCGACATAAAAAAGGGGTATAGTTGCATCGATTTTAATTACTCTACTTGCGCGGATGAATCATATGTTATTTGATTTATCAATCGAGTCTCTACAACTAGCACTAAGTTGACCGTGTTGCATGTGCCTGTGCGATTGCGTGGGAAGGCACGGTGCGATCAAAGTTTTTGGGCGATAAAAGTACTCGTTCTTGGCGGTGCGATAGATGCACCGCCAAGAAAGAGCAAGAAAAGCGTAATTTATATGGATTGGGCAACTATCCCCATATGTGTATGATAGATATATGAATGTATGGGATAGTTGTCACATTTAGAGGTCCGCAAAATCGCCAATACTCTGAAATATCTAAGATAATGTTTTTAACCAAATTATCTACCCGTTTTACAAATAAAGTATTGCAAAATGTGGCAACTATCAGGCTTATATCTTATACCTGTATAACTCAACTTTGCAATGTAATCTAGTCCTAACTTAATCAATAAAATTATTTATCACTCAATTTCAAATCTCAGAAATTATTTTTTTAATAAATTTTGTTTCAACAAACAAGTGCAGCAACGCTAATTGTATCCTCATCATCATGATGTCCCGAAATTACACTATGCTCGATATGGACCTCACCATTCTGCTGCCATACTTTCCGGTTCCATGGGTCCTTCATCTAGGTGCATTTCGCTCCTTTGATATCTTCAAACTAAAGCGCTTATTCACGGCCTGTTTTCTTTAACCACAACTAATAAAGCAATTTTGACTCACGTGTACCCTTCGTCCCATTCGAAGTCATTCATAAGACACCAACTAAAATATCCCTTAACATTGACCCCATCTTCATGCACAGCTAGCAGCACTTGGTAGAGATAGTCATTGTAATAGGAAACCCTCTCGTAGTCTTCTGTTTGACCCCTGTCAGACATTCCATTTTCAGTTATAATTATTGGGATTTTTTCCTTTACTATTTTGTAGTTGTCTTGGACCCAGTTAAGCAATCTGCGGAGCCCCGGTGGATAAACCTGCAATGATATTTCTTTGTTTAGTTTGACTTCTTTCCTTTAACGAAACCTTCACAACTTTTATTCACATGAGCTACACAAGTCGACTAATTTGTTACGAGACACAATACAATTAACATTGTTATAATTTGTAAAAGTACTTATATGTTATAAAACAGAATAAACTTACTGATAACCAGATAGTGCCTGGCAAGGGCCACGATAGGTTTGGCTCTATCTTGACCTGAGTGTCGTGGTCTAATGAAGGGATTTTCCAGTACGGTTCCATTGATAATGGACTCATTAAAAATGTTGTGTAGTGGTTTAGACCGAAGAAATCTGAGCTGCCATGAAGTGCCTTTATCTGGAAAAGAATAAAATGCTAACTAACGTCGTCATATTCGTAAAACCGAATTAACATTCAGGTGAATCTGATTTGGCTTGTAGGCTTGCATAGATTCGTTTAATTAGTGGAAACGACACGACACAGCATACATGAGGATGCTTTCGTGGGCACAGCTAGTTGAACAATTATGTGAACTGTTGAAACATAGTACAAACCTCTTCATCAGTGAAATATGGGAGACGTGACCGCGAGTATCCTTGTTGACGACTCATATTGTTAACCCGTTCACGAACAAAACTTGGATAGTCGCCGACGTCTGAGTAAATTGGATGGGAGTAAATTGCCATCTAAAAATATACAGAACATGCTTATTAAGTACAATGTGTTTTCGTGGGCTCCGAAAACTGCCTTTCTGTTTGGTGCTTTCGAAGGTATGTCAATCTCACACATTTTTATTATTATTATTGCCAACGCCGATAGGATATTAAAAATGATTTTGCGATGTGATGTTAACAATACTTAAATGAATTGTCTTTATACTTAGAAAAAAACGTTTGGTTCACTAAAGCTTTGTATTATTATTGGAACTGACGTGCATTTGGAGATAGTCCTGTGCCGCTTTAACATCTTCTGGTTTATTAGGATCTTTTGGCTCAGCCCAAAAGCAATCTAGTGTTATACCAACATTTCCTGAAAAATAAGAGTCTATTTACATAGTGTCCGCTTTTTCAACATAAGATCAAGGTGTAAAACCTTTAAATTATATTCTTTTACAGAAAGAAATTAAGAAAAAAAAGTAAAGGTTTTTAGTAGGGTTTTTTCCCCCCGCTAACGTGACGAGATGAACTAGACTTCTTATTTATTTATTTATTTATTTAACAGTTTATGTACACACATTTAACAAATAAATAAGAAGAAGGGAACAGAAAAATAGGTACAAAGGTGATGCTTCTTCATGAGGGACTTTACCGTAATAATAAATAGCCACAGAAAGTGGGAACATTTGACTGAGGCCATCGTCTAGCAGTGGAAAGGTTTGTACTGATAAAGGTGACTTTAAAAATAATATTAAATACATTACCCTTCTGATTTGGTTTGAATTCCTTTTCATACAGGCGGTAAGCCCGAGCATGGGCTAACAAGATGTTGTGACTGCACAAGTACTCCCCAAGTCCATGTGAATTCAATGCTGGTACGAACATTTTCTGGCCATAGCCCTAGCAAAAATAAAAAAAAGAAAGAACATTATTTTATAAAATACATTATTAATCACAGGAAACTTTTAAAAACAAAAAAGTAGGCTATCATAAACACGATTTTAAAAATGGAATGATCCGGTGCAATTTATTTTGTTGAATTGCCATTGTGGAACCAGTCTTATTTTGTATCTGCTACGCAAAAATTAATCAAACCAGCTATGTTAAAAAGAGTGCCATCATATTAAATAACCGTAACGTGTATATCAACTGTTTCTTATAAAGCATATACTTACATTATAGCAAATTTGGTGAGGTTCGTTTATCGTGATCCACATTTTAACTAAATCTCCGTACAGCTTGAATGTAACCCTCACGTAGTCCTCGAAATAATCAACTAATTTTGGGTTGGTCCAGCCACCGAGGTCCATTAATTTTGTGGGCATGTCCCAGTGGAATAATGTAACTACAGGAGTGATGTTGACTTTAAGGAGTTCTTCAAACAATGTATGGTAGTACATAACACCTTCTTGGTTTATGTTATTGTCGGTACCGTTTGGCAGGATCCTGCAAAAACATCAGTGAGTCATTTTAATGTTAATCTATCATGTTTCTGTACTGATGCAATTGCACCAGAGAAAAATGTGAAAGGAACAGGAAAGATAAAAATAAATAAAAAGTATTAAGTAAAAAATAGCATTCATTATTTGAAATGTTAGTAACATTTTTTTTTCATGACATCACTAATCAATTTAAATAGTCAGTCAGTAATCAATCAAATCGGTGAATTAAGTAAAATTCCTACCTTGGCCACGAAATGGACAATCTATAGTACCGCACGCCTAAGCTTTTAATTATTTCAATGTCATCCATCCAATGGTGGTAAGAATCAGCAACAACATCTGCGTTTGAATGGTCCAAGGTGAAATTAGGATTTTTGTGAAGGTGTGTGTCCCATATACTTTCGCCTTTGCCTGTAAAATTGGAGATTGCATTAATCATTTTCCAAGTAATATTTTTTTTTATTTGTTCTAAAACATACAGACATTTAAATAACATGGTGATACACTACAATACACTTAATTCCAAGTTCAGATATTGGACATCTGTGTCTGAACTAAATATAAAATATCTGTATTTCAGACATCAGCGCTCAATCCCCCGTCACAGGCGACACTTGTCTTAGCTTAATTTCACAAATGAAATGCAATCATACCTCCTTCGTTCCATGCTCCTTCAATTTGATATGCAGATGTTGAGACTCCAAACATAAAATCGTCAGGGAACGAGTAATTCTTCGGCCTGAAGTCTTCTCCAGAGCCCCGTGATAATTGCAGCAAACTAAATATTACAAACTAATTTACATAAAAGTAGTCATTGACTCACATCACGTTAGATTTGTGTGAAAACTCTACGTTTTATGAATACTAAATTTTTTTTTTCAAATAACTAAAAAACGACTTAAGTCGCCACCTTACTGTATTATATACCTATAGCCTTTAGTTTTCTTACTGAAAGTTGCTTTAAATGAGAAGAATCACCTTCTGACTCTTTAGATTAAAGTTTTTAGTGGTTTACACTTACACCCCACCTAACAACACCACAGAAAGAAAAGAAAGTCACAGGAAAGCAAAACACGCAATTTCGTTTACTTGGATGATATATTTCCTATTTCCTCCAGCTATTTTGATTTAAAAACCAAACTACTAAACCGATTTTGAATAAATTTATATGGGACCAATCGGAACGTATATCACATGAAAGAAGAATTTTTCAAATCGGTTCATAAATGACGGAGTTATGAGGTAACAAACATACAATAAAATACAACCGAATTGAGAACCTCCTCCTTTTATGAAGTCGATTAAAAAAAGACACAAATGAAATTTTGTCTTACCTTAGAGTTATCAAAACTACCCTCACATTGATTCCACTCGTGCTCCGCATCGTATGTACTAACTAAAACAAGGCTCTGGTGGGTCTACCTAGACTGAATACGTTACTAATATCACTGCTATAAAAAAGTTGCAGTTTCAGGTATACATTTAAATTAAGATCTTTTAAAACTAATTCTAAGTTGACCGCGAAGTTGGTTTCCTATTTATTAGATAAAATAAGCAATTAGGTCTACTTAGAACAAAGTCTATTGTACGTAATCAAATACGTCACTAAACTTCAATTTTAATCGCAATTAATCACAGTTTTTAGGGTTCCGAACGACTGGATGAAAGAACCGAACCCTTACATGTCGTCGGTGAGTCTGTATGTCCGTCTGTCACAGCCACTTTGCTCCGGATTCGCTGGACCATTGTAGTTGCAATTTCATACACACATAAAAATCTGTGACCCAAATACGGACGCGGAATGTAAATAAATAAAGGGGGTAGAACCTTTGTGACATAGCTACCCGGCCGCCATTTTGTTTTTATTTTTCAAAGCCGTAGCGCACGATGAAGCGGGTATACATATATGGGTAGAGGATACTTAAACAAACAAAACATGTAAGCAATATGGTTATTTATTATTAAAAATGTTTTTATTAGTATTTTTAAATAAAAAAAAATAAAAAAAATCGTGCTTAGGTATATGCAAAAGATTATATTGAAATAATAGTTTCCAGCTTGATTTAACTATTTATTAGAAGAGAATAAAAATAAAACGTTTCAAAATCACTTTACTAATTACTCGCCCACTACCTCGTACGACAATCTCGAAAGAATTGTGTGTTATTTATATAAATGGTTAAATCAACATGGGAACTATTATTTGTATATAAACTAATGCATGTGAGCACGTAATTAGTTATTTTTTATTGATTGTTATTTTACATTACGACTTTTCCTCCAAATACTCGGCAGTTTGACAATTTCAGATACCATACAGCCAACATTTTTTGTACCTAAAAATGTTCAAACCCCTTTCAATATTATCCTAAAATAATAGGAAATATAAAACATATATTTTCAGACTGTGCGGTGACATCAAATGGGCCTACTGTACTTTTAAAGACATTAAAAAAATAGATAAAATGGACCCTTCCCCCTTATCTCCGAAACGACTGGCTTTTTGCTGAATATTGTTATAGTTTTAAAATCAATCCTCCTTTTTTTAATTTCTATATTAATTGTATCTGTGTGTGCCGAATATGCCAATACCTGATGTATATACCTGGTTATTTTTCTTATGACTGAGCCTAAACATTTAATAAAATACAGTTACTTAATCAATATTAATAGATTACAGGAAAACCCGTTATAAGTCTATGGTTTCAAAGTAATATGTTAAAAAAAGTATGATTCGTTCAGAACCTTTTGCGAGCGAGTTCGACTCGCACTTGGTTGGTTTTTGTTATTATGTTTCCGCACCGTGCAAGATTAGTGGATATATCCACATTATTATTAATTGTAACAGAATGCTGGTCCGAGCTGTTGGTTCAGAGATCTAATGGAAAAACGGAACCGAGATTCCGAAAAAAAAACCAATGGCGACAGGGGGCTATGCCACAGAGGTTCTATCCCCTTTAGAGTACGGGGTGACTTTTTAGGGAAAAACAAGAAAATAAGCAATCCAAGAAAATTTACGTAATAGACCATAGTCCCTATTTTCTCCTAAATTACTCCGCACAAAATTTTGAAAAAATACAGTGTAATAGTTTTACACTTATAGTATTATAGAAAGAGATGACTCAATGGTTACAAAGAAACGTGTTAAAAAACAACATGAATCGTTTCGAAACCTACGCGTGCGTGTACAACTTGTTTTGCCCGGTTATTTGGCGTAGATTGAAAAATACATCCAATACTCCTTGAGATACAATGTTTTGCTCTTGTTAACAGCACGCGGTTTTAATCGAAACTCACCAGCTACTAACTTACAAACCCATTCTAGCTCTGTTGAGTTAGTAACACGCCTCACGTGCATTCTGTTAAAATATTTCAATATAACAGTTTAAAATATTCTTCTCTTTGAAGTGGTGCATGTTGAAATTGTATCTAAGCAATCATCTACATCAATCACGTATTGATTGGTTTAGAAATTCGCTTAGAAAAACACAGTTTTTAAAATTCTATTCCAGATAAATTTCACTGTGAAATTCTGTATGTTTGCTAATCAATTACGTTTCAACGGCTGACCGGATTTCAACCAGCTCCAGAGTATACATATGTAAAATACTGTTTATCCCGGTAATACATACATATCTGTGAGATAATTTGCGACTTTTATGAGAGCGACGCCGCAAGCTACAGCTAGCGCGACATAAATTATTCCGTTTGTAAAGAATTTTCGCTAAAATATATTTTCTAGAAATAAAAACTGCCTATTTTAGACCTTCATGAACTTTTTTTTTTTCTTTTTCTGTGCCTGAATAGATAAAAAAGAACATCGAGACGAAAGCAGGTCTAGAATGTTCTTACTTTGATGGTTTGTAGAGATATCAGGAATCACGAATAGTCTTTAAATATTTTCAGTTATTTTGATAAGAGCAAGCTAATTAAAAAAATATAAACGTTATCGGCGTTCATTATTAAGTTACCTGTAATTAAGTAAAAAGATAAGAAATAATTATTTTAACTTTTAATATTATTTTGCTTGTTTTACTGTTGAATGTTAAACCTTAAAGTCACTTCTGCTACCTTAATTCTTATCTTCATCTAACATTAGTAGATTAACAGATTTTGATAGTAGGTATTTCCTACATAATCTTCTAAATAAAATTGAACCAGCACTTTCAGTTTTGATACCATGGAAAAGCCATCCGTTTTATCTGGGAGAAACTTATAGTTCCCATGGGTTAAGTTAAAACATAATTTCAGGTGGGCAAAGCCATGGGCAAAATAATGCAGGAGATAGCGGCTGTAAAGTGCGATCTCTATGGTGGTTTGGGAGCGATAAAAATAACATAGAAGGTAGTGTCACCTGCCCCTTAGCAGGGACATTCTGGATCTACTTAATATTATCTAATTCTTACCTTCAGTAGGTAACTGATGTTATGAAGAGCAAACATTGTTTTTTTTCCTATTATATCGTTTTTTTTTAAGGATGGGAAATCATCAAATGACTTCTTCCGCTCTGGGTGGAGCGGAAGGACGTGTCAGACTCTTACTGACTAAAACCCATCCGTGTTCCTTCTAAAGCCCTTTGCGTTCCAGGGCCGCGGTGACTCTTTCGAACAGATTCCGCAACCCTGGCAGGCTTTGGCCCTAGCGGACCCCGTCTTTTATGCTGACATCTCTTTGAGGTGCGCGTGAAACACAACGCGCCATCGACCTGGGCCTGGTGGTGATCGGACAGCGAGCCACCCAATGCTCGCCGTCCGCAGGCTCGCGCCTACGGTGGCCGGGGATCGCCCTGCGACTCCCGACGCTTGGGGCGTCTTCTCCTGTAGCGGCGGTTGGGGCGAAGGCCTTGCCTTTCCCTCGCGCGGCCCGCCTCCTCCTTGGCTAGCATTACTGCTTCGCAGAAGGAGGTGACCGCTTCCCAAGCCTCCTCGCTCCGGACCATGGATTCAACCAGGGCCGGANCGCGCCTACGGTGGCCGGGGATCGCCCTGCGACTTCCGACGCCCGGGGCGTCTTCTCCTGTTGCGGCGGTTGGGGCGAACGCCTTGCCTCTTCCTCGCGTGGCCCGCCTCCTCCTTTGCTAGCATTACTGCTTCGCAGAAGGAGGTGCCCGCTTCCCAAGCCTCCTCGCTCCGGACCATGGATTCAACCAGGGCCGGACGCGAGAGGTCGCCGCCGCCGATCGCATCGACGAGGACACGGCGGTGCTCAGCCCAAGCTCCTATTATACCTACAGGGTGAATTTTAAAGTGTGAATGTATAGCCAAATCCGAAACCATGACGTATATCGAAAAACACTCAAATGCGTCTCGAGCCCGATTTTGATGAAAACTTAAACTTAATTTTTAGTGCATATTTAGATACAAAACACTTGAAGGTTAGGTTCGTTTGCTGCAACATTTTAAGCAAAAATAAGATTTAATAGCCACTACAACACACTTAAGGATGTTTTGTTTTATTATGTGAAAATTCCAGAAACTTGAAAGTGCAGTCGTATACGTACTCCATTGCTCTTTCCCTTTAACTGTTGTTCCCTGCTGGAGAAAAAACGTTAACATAATATGTACCTACACTTAATAAATATTTTAGTATGGGCTGAGTTAAATGACTATCAGCAAAGATAATGAATTCAGGGAAGTTGGTTGGTGCCTTATTCACGAATAGACTTTTATTTCTGGTTACAAGTAAATTATGAAACAAAAGACAGTGAGACAGAGGTAAAACACTAGGTCATTGTTAGGACAAAAAGGTTGACCTACGCATGGCTTCGTCAGGTGCCCAAAAATAATAATAATTATATGTAGATGCTTAAATTGTGTAGACTCACATAATCCAGTAATAACTTAAATATGAATATTAACTGCAATTGGGTGCATGGCTTTTAAGAATTAAATAAGGAATAGAAATAATAAACATGTTGTTACATATAATAAGTAAGTACTTACTTACTACATTAAATACAATAAGCAAGTACAGGAACATAAGAATTTTTCTCTTACACAATGAAACCAAATATATTTCACAATCAACACAACTTAAGTATTCTTCAATAAGCGCACTTTGAGTGAAGTTACTTTAATATTAAAATCAGAATAAATTTAAAGTTATAAATTAAATGAATTTATTTTGTAATGAATTAATTAAATAGCAAAATAATATACTATTCATAAAAACCATTATTACGTAATAAAAAGTTGGAATGACCACATGCCTATCAAATAAATTTATAATTACTTGCGCCTGTTGAAACACGACAAGCAATTTCGATGATTACTGTGTTTTAAATCACCGCAAAAATACAATTAACCAAAAAATTTATATAATATTATATTTACCCTTTAGGAACTGTAGATTTTTTTACCAAAACTATGACTTTAACATCTACTTGGGCCAGATAGTTCCTTTTGAAAATAGGCAGAAAAGGAAATCGATCGCCGAATCGAAAACGCCTGGAAAAGCTACTCCATGTAGACGCTAGTGAAGGGTGATCTGCAGATCTCCCTGAAGTGCAAACTCATCGACATGTGTATTCTGCCCATCCTAATCCACGATTCTCAGACCTGGTCGCTCACCGATTCACAAAAGTTCCGGCTTGGAGTTTACCAAAGAGAGATTGAACGCAGCATTCTAGGCGTAAACAGACAGAATAGAATTAGAAACACCACGCTGTGTTCCAAAATGAGAATGATAGGCGTGGGTAAAAGGCTGCCAGGCTTAAATGGGATCGGGCGGGTCTCGTGAGCCGCATGTACTGTGACCGTTGGGCAAAAGTTTCTAATCATTGGTTGCCCGAAGATGGATGGCACCGCTGAGGCCGGCCCAGAAAGAGGTGGTGATACGACCTAGACGCGTATTATAACAGCTGGTGCGAGGTGGTTCAGGAAAAGAACACTTGGAAGGACTTGGGAAAGACTTTTGCCCAGCAGTGGGACAGTACAGTCTATAAAAACAAATAACTTCACGTGCATTAGAATAAACGCAATACCTGAACAGGGGTGATTATACTATGAAACCACCCAGAAAACGCAACAAAAAAACCTGCTCTTCAGTACATTTTGTCGAGTTGTGCGTAGATAAAGACATGGTGCAGTCGATTTTTTTTGTTGGTTTCAGTCTGGTCCCTTAGTAAAAGTTGTTGCTATTGTTATTTTCAGTATACAAATATTGAAAATATCAATAGTTATAATAGCCTAAACAAGTTGTGAGAGAATAAATATATCATCAGACCCTAAATGAGTCTCGATTTTCGGGCGAGATTGTACACCGTGATGAATATCCAACTGTAATGCCATTTGAGGAGTCAACTTAAATAAAAGATTTTACGAATATGTTGAAAGAAAATTAACCCTAGACGAAGATTCTACTCGAATAAAAGCCTTTCATGATCAGAAAAGTCTCATAAGAGCTTCTGCCTTCAACTACTTCAAACGTCTTGGAAGTCATCCAAAACTATTTATGGCGAATTTTTGGTGACTTGCATCTCGGCGTCTCGAGGCACTGCAAATAGTTCGGCGCATCTCTGGAGGGTTAGCAGAATAACTTTTTGAAAATTTAAAAGCAAAGTTTTTTACATCGGTCTCCTTGGAAAACTTATGCATTGAAAAAGCCACTGGAACTTGTCTATAACCGCAACGGTTTCGTTATATATTTCTCTCATCACTTCGAAGGTAGATTTAAAAGAGTGGAATTAATCAGCTGCAGATCAGAGTGCACCTGAATACTGGCAAGACAGGGTGTCCTTTGGAAACAAACTCGTATTGATTAATCTTTTCATTCCCAACCCGATTCTACATTTAAAGTTTTGAATTGACATTCAAAACTGAAATTGCCATTCCGTAATAAAAAAAACTGACCACGACCATCTTCAATGAAATGTCCGTGGAATAAAATCAAAGATATGAAATTGTAAAGTAAGATTCAAATTGAAAGGGAAATAAATTTCCACAAATATTTTCCAAGATGAGGAACATTTCAAATTCCAATCTTGCACTTTAGTCCGATAGAAGACATGCAGATGGGCCGAGAATTTTCAACGATTTGCATCGGTTGCAAAACTAAGTTATGGTAATCTGGCTATAAGTTACAAGCTTGAGCTGGTAAGCTTTTCAATTTTATTGGGAGATTGGATATTTTGAGCCTTAACTCCTTAGGGAAATGAAATCTCCCCCGCTTTTAGTAAAGCGAATTAATTAATTTGCATAGCGTTCTTTGAATCATATCCTTTGGTTTTGTACTTGTCGGTCTAAGGAATTATTCAACTGGTTTCCTTTGAAGACTCTTGTTAATAAATTCCACTTTTGATTTCTATAATAAGATACTTGTTTGACTCCTGTTTATTTATGTTCTATCACTGTAACATATTTTATCGGGGTCACAAACATTTTTTCGCAATAGAACTGAAACTGTGATTGGAATACCGAATACACACAATAGAAAATATGTAGCAATATTCCGTACAGTTGCAGATTTGTATCGGGACCAACACATCACTCTTTTTCCCGGAAATAAACTTGCCAGGACAACATTACAGTAGCTCTGTGTCAACGAAACTCAGCCAAGATTTATTGAAGCTTACGACCAACAATATTGATATTCAAAACCTTTGATAAATATTCTGGTGGTATTGAAGTTTTATGAAAAATTTGAATGTTTTCATTTTATTTTGGAAATACAAGAATGTCAGTCTGACTGTTTGAATTTATATCGTATTAGATTTTTTTGTTTTCTTTTGTTATTTTATCATAAATCTGAAAGGCAATCGTCGTACTTAAAAGTGTTTAATTTCAAGTCATATTATCAACTCAGCGACAATCAACGTTAAGAAATTGACAAAGTGTAGGAATATTAGACGTTTCTGTAACGGTTTATTTATTTAAACTTTATGTACCATAGTGGTACATGGACTTAATGCATCAAGGCATCCTCTACCAGTCAACCTTTGGGTTATAAAGACTATACATTGGTAGGTGTACAATAAATCAAAATAAAATTTAAAAAATAAAACTTTATCATTTCGGAAGAAAATACCAACACAAATATATTTTCGCAGTTTAAATTTATTCCTCAGCAATTCAAAAAGCTGACGTTCAACATAGTCACAGTAGTCGCCTAAATAGCAGGTGTCTGTCGAACGAGGTATCTCTTAAATCGTTTAACAGTTGGGTTTCATTATCAGACACTCCACGAAGCTCGTCCGTCAGGGTTATTATTCGCATGCGTAGACCCCTCTACCGTATCAGAACATTCAGTGTTAGACAGACGCCGGGGCGGGAACACGTCCCGTCCCTGGGATAGCCGACGTCACATATTTCGCGATCGCGATCCAAGTCAGACTTCAACTGTTTGTGATAAATAATAATTCAAATAGTAAAAGTGTTTGTGTAATAAACAATAAAAAATGACAGTGATTTTTAAATAATCAATAACGTCTATTAAAAAAATAAAATTAAAACATTTTGCGAGGATTTGTGGTGTAAATTTATGATCATTTTTTCACTTGAAATAGTGAATACAAAATTAAAGGTTTGCTTAAACTAAGTTTTGCTTGTGAACATGCAAATATTGGCAACGTGCATTCCATAGGAGCTGTAATTAATTATTTTTTTCGTATAGATTATATCATTAGTAAATGATAGTAAGTTTTCCGAGAAAACCGTAGTAATATAAGGCAAAAGATCTTTCCCATTTTACGTAACGTTAATATCCATCCATCGCATCGCAAGTCGTTTGCACAGCGATGATCCCCTACTTGTCATTCTCTTCGCTCACTACTCTATCACCGCCTTAATCTATCTATTGTCATTCCGATGCAGTAATCCCGACAAATAACCTCTTTCTGACAACCTTTTATTCAGGACCGTGTTTCTAGGCTACAGCAAATCCGACAAAATGTTCTTTCTCCCTAAGGAAACATCAAGCATGCCAGTTGCTCAAAACATTTTAGCAAAATTGTCCCGAAACACAATCGTATTTTCAGAACAGAATAAGTTATCTCCCGTTTATGAAAATGCTTTCGCGATTGTTATGGGAAATGCCTTCACAGTTAGATTCAATATTATAAGCCCTTTGAAAGGGTCGCGGAAGGGATTTGGGCATAATAACGCAGGTATAATATGAAAATAGCATTTTAATGCTTAAAATATTAGGTGCTTTGGTGCGAGAGTGGTTGTTAAATTTTTTTGTTTGCCTTTTAGAAATATGGGAACATATAACTATAATTCATGGTTACGAGGGTTCAGACATCAAATTTTCATTATGCAAATTTAAAGAGCGTCGACAAATTGTGTTATCTTTATGACGCCCACAATTCAACGTTTTGGGTAAGCGAGCTCCCAAAGCGAAATACTGTTATGAGTTTTGACGTGCCGATTAGCAAACTTTACACAAACAGCCAACTCCAAACTTTGCAATACCCGTATTTGAGTAACGTTCTAAATTGTACAGAAATAATGTTCACTTATTCTACTTACCAGTATTTTCTCGGCTCTTTGCCAAAAGTTGTGCGGGCTTTCGTATTTTTTTTTTCACTTTTCAAAACTTTTGGTGCATTCAGTAAATTAATTGGTTTGCATGTGGTCAGTCGTCCACAAGGTTTTTTAATGCGTCAAATTCATTAAAAATGGGGTTAAAAACCTTTTCACAGTTTGATCAAAAGGATGGACGCGGAATACCATCATTAATTTATTTAGTAATGCAATCGGGACCATTACAGCAGAATTAAATAATCGATAAGGAAAATAAAACTAAGTGGTTCAGTTGATCGGTTTGGTAAACATAATTCGTTTCCTGATTTACGTCCATTTTGGTTTAGAGAAATAACAAATAGCCCCTCGGAATCAATTTATCTTAAACCTGAGTACCGCAGCATTGATAAAATCATTAGATGGTACCAACAGCAGAATTCGGAACGAATAAGTTCCTAAACATTCATCATATTAATACAGGTGACTATTTGGTTGAGGTATCATGTTGTACCTATGGGTAAATCGTATAACCTTACTTATTTTTTAAATGCCATCAAATTATATCACAATGTATTCTCCCTTATCGTCTTAATTTCGCTTTAGTTCGCTTAAAGCTTTATGTAATTTGTACCTTTAAAACTTTAGGATTTAGCTATACTTAATGGAAAACAACAAGTTGACAACTTTAAGTGATTTTTAAGGCCTATATCAGTTTTTTATTTAAGAAAAAAGCCAGAAGAAAGCCAGTCAGAAGCCAGATAATCTGACACCAGTCTTGCCAAGGAGTACCGTGTTACCCAGTTAATGGGTTGTGGAGGTCTGGTAGGCAGCTGCTCAACGTAAAATACTGGTATTCAGCTCAATCCGGTTTGACTGGATGCCGACTCCAATATAATTGAGAAAAGACTAGGCAGATGATGAAAGGTTTTTTATTTTAAAACAATGTCAAAACGAAGTATTGTTTGCTGTAAAGAAACTCTTCAAACCAAACATGAGTGTAAGAGTAAAATTAAACGTCAATAACAACGATTTAAACATTGCAAACGATTTTCCATACTTACGAAAGAAATTGCTGGATTTACTAGAACCTCACAAGCTTTAATAGAATTTTAAATTTAGCTGTAATATAATAAATTATATATAATGTCACCGTAAAATTACAAACGCTGCAAGATTGTTAAATATCGCGTGAAATTAAAAACTACATATTTTTTCTTAATAAGACACGGATATATTGTAAACTATTGAATTTGATGGGATTTATTGTAAACAAAACGATTTTGTCATAATGTATTGAAAAATTATAATCTAGTAAAGATTTGTTACAATTTTACGGAGTCTGCAATTTTCCGGTGACATATACATAAGCGAACAAAATTAAAGCAGTACAAAACAAATAAATAAATAGATCCCTCTCTTGACCACAAAGACCTAAATCCAGTCAACATCGCGACGAAATTATAACACAATGGACTCGACGAGAGTCTTGGTTTAAATTGTACAGTTTTTTTTAAAAGTTGAACGATATTTTCGTCAGTGTGCTTGTCTGCACGTGTAACACGAAAAGGCGTGGCACGTAAATTTAATATTTTACTCCTAATTCTGCACAAATCCGCACCGGGTGAGATACTCCCTGAGAATGAAGGATTATATTTTGCTACTCTACTCTGACTGTAGAATTTTTAATGGGTCTTCTTGTTTTGCAAAATAATTTGTAAAGTGATGAAGAGATTTTGATAATTTTCTTTGGCAAATAACATACGTTGGTATACCCGTGAGTCACTGAAATAATCTTATAATGGCGCAAATTTCAGCGACTCACAGGTGAACTTGCAGACAGTCAACAGGACTCAGTCTAAACCATGAAAGATACAAACTTGTGTATACAAATAGACAGCTGACTTACGGCCGGTCTCAATAACGTATCTACCTTTGACTAATTGTTAAATTAGCTACCAACAGTAGCTGAGACGTCATGTTTACCTTTCGAACATGACATTGACAGTTGGTTAAAGGTAGATACGTTATTGAAACTGGCTGTTAATGATTTTTGAAACCAAACCCGGGTTTCGGAAACCCTTAAATTGATGTTTAGGTGTGGCTAAACAAACCTACTAAGAAACTTAGATGATGCTGACCATGTCTCAGGTAACAGCTTGCAAACACGTGCCATAGACATGCCTATCGTTCAACATTGTGCCTCTGAGGTAAAATCTTATATATTATACCGAGTCAATGCTTATAAAAGTCAGAAAGAGAGGAATAGTTCGTACTTTTTGGTGAATTTTGAGTTGTTCTGAGAAATTTCAGAAGTGGTATCCATGATTTAGCGTATAGATACCTACCTACTTTGTTATCTATTAACAACTACAATATTAATGTCATAGAAATGTTCATATCTCTTCGCTGGCTTTATAGCGTTCCACGGAAGCGGCTTCCGTTCAAGCTGTGGAGCGAGCACAATGTGGTTACAACAATAGCTTTGTCAACACCTTGTCTGTCTGACTTTAACTTTGAGCTCTTAGCAAAAGTTCTTTTACTCTATTCCCCACTATTTCAGCGAACCTGTAAGCTTTTCATGTTCTGCTTTTTTTTAATTTTATTCCCAAGTTGGTTCATAGAAAAATAAACTAGATATATGTATGTACGTATTGAAGCGAAATCCATACACACAAACCATTTTGGGAATACATTCATGATCCGAACAGCTAACGGAATTCCCTGCCGGAGTCTGTCTTTCCTGCTGTAATGTTTGAGTCATAAGTGGGTTACGGCAGGCAAGCCTGTTCCATCGTTAAACACGATATCATTGTTTACCACCAGGTGTGATACTGGTTAGATGTAATCTTATCAATAACTAGCGGACGTCACGCGGTTTCACCCGCGTAGTTCCCGTTCCCGTGGGAGTATGGGGATAAAATATAGCCTATGTTACTCGCTGATAATGTAGCCATCCATTGCTGAAAAAATTTTTGGAATCGTGAGAGTTTATTCATTACAAACACACACAAAAATACAAATTTATCCTCTTAATAATATGAGTGTAGATAAAAAAAAACTGACTGAAAACACTGTAATGTACCTACTGACATAATTGGGACGCACCAATCGCGTCAACAACTAAAGGTGAGAAACTATGAAGAATTATTTCTATGCCTGGCGAAACTGTCATTTCTCAAAGTGCATTCACAACTTTTTTTTTATTAGGTCGTGGCATATTTGCTGCCTGCCAGCACATTAGGTACATTATATGGCTCTCACTCATCGTAATAATCCTTTCAGCCCTCAAACAGAGCTAAATCAACGGCGGAGTTATAAGTGACTCCTCCACAATAGTTTAATGGGATAGCATTTG
Source organism: Mamestra configurata (assembly GCA_002192655.3). Taxonomy (NCBI): domain Eukaryota; kingdom Metazoa; phylum Arthropoda; class Insecta; order Lepidoptera; family Noctuidae; genus Mamestra; species Mamestra configurata. The sequence continues at coordinate 137,114 of NDFZ01005053.1, forward strand.
AACTGGTGACCTTTGGATGGCCATTCTGCTCCGTGGTCGTTAGGAATATTATTGCCTATCCGTTGTGTTAATGTTTGTTGACCCATAGCCGTATTATATTTTAGTATAAGTGAGTGAAATTGAGAACAGTGAATTGATTAATTGAGTTATCTTATTGACGGTGCTAAATAAATATATTTGGAATTTTGTTTTTAATTGCCTTGGACAATATTAGGGACTTGGCAACTTATCGTCATAATTTGTTTTTTTTTTATTATTGACAGGTTCACGTTCGACCACTATGTCATCGGATAGTAAACGATGATCTGGTTCCTAATGAAGCTTTCTTAAAAGTGCCTCTATTACTGTGAAGTTAAAGACCCTCAAGTTATAGATAAAAGAATACAGGCACCAGCTGAAAATTCCACATCTTTAGCTAAATGGACACTGAAAGTATTAACAAAATGATTTGTGCTAATGTAAGGATATCAACTATATAACATTGGCGCATAGCCATACATCTTGTTGACCGTTGGAAAGAGCTTTGTGGAATTCAATCGTGCATTCCAACGTACACTCCCCGAATCCTTACCAATAGAAAACCAATATGCTGGCTGCTCGGTGACGATGTTCAAAACGAAGCTTTGACTCGACCAGCATCATTTCATGCAATTATTCGATTGATTAAAAAATAAGTCAGTATCTCAAATATAGTTAAATTTAAAAAGAAACAAATTTGAAGTAGTAAAATTAAGTTAAATTCAAACCTTAGGTTCATAATTTGCTTTCTATATTTTCCTCAGAGACAACCTGAACCGATTTTTAAACCTACACCTAAGGTTTAGATAAAAGTTTGCTATTACGCATACATTATTGTTCTAATGCAAAGGGGTTTCTTCTTTTTACACAAAGAAGGAACAAAAGCAACTGATTACCTCGCCAGCTCAATGCACGTGCCGTGCCATTAGATCAGATTTTCTCTAAAAGAGTAAAACATTTTTTCTTCGCTATAAGTAAGATGTAGCATCCGCAAACGTGAAAATGGCATCTAAGAACTTTTATGATCCCAAACATATGGATAAAATCTCCTTCAAGGTATCACGGTCACGGCAATGTCAAAGAAATGAACGCCTTTAATAAAGTACACAAATTAACTTATCTAATTAAGAAACAGAAAATAACCTAAACGGTGATCCACTAAGCTCGTGGGATATGAACAATACATCAATAAAACTAGTTTTATCAGAAATTTTAAAATCAATATCTTCTTTTCTTGATCGATTCGACCAGACGGTTTCTTTTTCTTTTTGGTTGGACGTTACACCAACTGAAAATTTATTGTTACGTCAACTTGACATCTATCAGATTTGTTCTTAATTCAATTTCGGAAATCTCAAGACCAATTCTTTAGAGGTACCCACATACTAAAATCTTAGTAAAATCACTAACAAATAAACCTAGCAGAATGCAGTAAATAAATACCTATTTGAGTGTGACTTGAATATTTTCGAACCTAACCAAAACCACATATTTGATTTCATTGATTTTTCATTCATATTTATTCAGTGAGGCGTGCTAACGCGATATATAAACCATTGCCCAACTAGCTTTCCACACTAAATAAATAAAACCGATCGAGATAAAAATACAAACTAAATAAATTTTTGATTTGATGAAATTTTTCAATTAAATATTTCGATGTTAGTGTCATTTGATGTCATACTGGCACGTTCAGACGTTCATTCATGGAAAAATTAAACCTTGAATTTAGAATCTGATCAGTATATAAAAATAACTGGAGCGTAGTAATGTAACGTTACAGATATGATATGAGATGTAATGTAGCATTACATTGCTGAGGGAACAGAACTGAGCAATTATTGTGCGGAACTTGATGATAGAATGTGTAATATTTTGAAACAACTTGTAACATCAATGAATGAATCTAATGTTACATTACAGGCGAATGCTCATCAGTCAGGGAGGCAGTATTGTAATGTAATGCTCAAATGTTACATTATAGGCGAATGCTCCAAGTGAGGGAATACCTTTAAACTAATCGTGTGCTTAGATATTTTAATTATAAAGTTTTCGTACTAAATGGTATAGAAAATGTTTCCATTTATCTACGATCAAGGGTACGCATTTGATTCTAAATAAATAAAAGGTTTAATTCTATCTTCTTTGATCCAGTGAGATAACATATGTATGTATATGTTCTCATTAAGAGTGTAAGTACATTAATGACTATTCCAAAGGTGCGTATAAGGAAGCTCAACTTCAGCGGTTACTAGTATGATATAAGAATAAATTACAGGGACGCCTAAAAAAACATTTTCTTTCATTATTTTCTGAAGAGATAGTGTAACATCGTAAACCGTATACTTCATACTTACCAACTAAACAAACGAATGGTACGTGTAAAAACAAAGAGGCTTATAAAAAGCAAGCTTTATTTCAGCTCGAGTTACAAGAGAATTTATCTTTAATACCAAGCCGTATTCAGACTTTTCCGGCTTTTTCGTAACCAACCCGTGAGGGCGAAATGAAACAAAGTTACAATGACACAATATTAGGTGGGAAATTTAAATTATGCCATAATATTTCAAACGAGCTGCGACAGATGTGAAAAGTCGGTGTTTTTAAGTTTATCTGTGATGTTCTTTTGTGATATTTAATTACATAAATTATTTTTTTATGTATTTTATGTTTTCTGTGTATAAGACCACTCATTGTTGTAATTACTTTTTTTTTTAATACTTCCCGATTCAGCAGGTACAGCTGTATAGATTACTCGTTATTTGGTCTACGACCCTATGGCGACGCGTAAAAGCTGCCATGATTCCAATTTGAAAGAACGAGACAGAACTACACAGTACAAAATAAGTAGCACTATCCTTTTTCACAATGAAATTACGATGCCATGTCCATAAATACACGCCTGAACAAACATGACTGAAGCGAGTTGGCAGATTCTATTTTGATTTCAGACAATACTTTATTAGATTCCGCTGTCAATCAAAACTTGAAATTACAATTAGTTTATGCGCTCAATCAGGACGCTGCAGTTATAAGGTATCTTCTGACATATTAATGTCGGATATAACTGTATTAAATCCAAGCTGACTAACACTACTTGTTGGCAGAATTGAAGACGTGACGTCACGTGACGGCTTAATCTTTTAGAGTCATTGACAGTAAACGTTAGCTACACTTCGACTCAAATCATGATTCATGTTTCGCGTTTGAGCAGATGTGTCTACACGATTTTTATTGATTAAAGGCGGTGGCACAGTGGTCACGTGCTGCCGTGCACAGCGAGGCTAAGGGGAGACCCCTTTACAGTCTCCCCAGTCTAACAGGCGTTGCACATAGGGGATTCTGGAGTGGTCTTTCAAGACGTAACGGAGCCCCTTCTATATTTGGATGGTGATTACCGGGGTGGTTTTAGTGAGGTAAAAATCTCACACTCCCTGGCCTTTACCCCAAAAGTGCAGGCGCCTTTTGAAGGTTTCCCCCTGAAAACAAAAAAATAGATAAGGGCTTGACAAGTACAAATACAATTGTAAGTTCAGTATGGTACAGATAATGTTAAAGTTAACTAAAAAAGCTTGTAAGCTGTTGTGAGCATATGGCGTCATGACCTTATCCTTTGAGTCTTTGGCAGTGAACGTCAACTGCACTATGGTAGAAATCACGATTCATGTTTCGCGTTTGAGTAGAGGACCAATTCTACTGATTTTAAAATTACACATGTCAGTCGCAAACTGTCAAAAAAACCTCAATTTCCATACATTTTTGACACATTTGCGATAAATTGGCTCTCTGATGTGCTATAAGACTTATGTGTCGTTCATATTGCGTCGCAATGAATTGGGAATATTTTGTGCAGATAATATGAAGTGTGTAAATACAATGTTGATAAGATTCGGCTGCCTATGTTGCTACCTATATGTAGAACAATAAATATATATAGTAACTGGTACTCCAAACTACGACGTAGGGCTCTGTACCAACTTTTTTTTTAAAGATGGGAAATGACCACTTTTTTGTTGACATGGACGCAATAAAACACTCGAAAAAAGCGATTAGCGGATCATGTTTTTACTTTACACATAATATTTTTGACAAACCCTTTAATAAAATGGTTTCGTTCTGCTCATATATTCTTATACTGTTTACCTAGTTTAGTTTTTCTAGCTAACCTTCTTTCTCAATTTGTGCCGAGACAGCAAAAACCTAAAGGCTTTAGATGAGATTCCCTAGCATTTGTTTTGTTAGAGGCCAAAATATTTATCAGGCATAAAAAACGGACTTCAAGGGCACTAAGCTTGTCTTGTTGTCTGGTCTCAAGGACAGACAATACCCACATTTACATTAAACTCTGTTTAAACATGTGACTTTCTGAGTATAATTTCAAACATGAGAATTTCAACTTTGACCTTTAGAATACTACTAAAATTCTATTCTTATGAGATGGATAAAGGTTGTGTTTTCAGTTTATTATTTTGAAATGAAATGAACAACCACCCAAAAGAAGGTCGTATTCTAAACGGTCTTGTATGTGTTTTTCTTAGTTGACGTCATTAATGTATATTTCAGAAGCTTCGAGTAGGTATCACTGATGAAATGGTACCTAAAATTATCTATCTCTATCGGCCTCTTAATGATGCCCGCATTAGTAAAGGATTTACTAAACTCTAAGGATTTTCAGAAGGTCAACACATCCAAGAATATGATTTCCAATATCACTCTAAGATCAAATAATTTCCCGCGAGGAGAAAAATCGTCGCGAATATTGATTTCGGAGGGCTAAGCGTGTAACCGAGCCCTCGGGAACTTCAAATACCGATAGCCCAAAAATATTCTATCCCGGTAAAGTGTTCCATCATTAATTTATTTCGAAACGAATTTCGACGATTGGTTGTGACGAATTGATATTTTTCATGAGTCCTCCACGGTAAGGAGGGCCATTTATATCATGGGTTCTGCAATTTATTACTGTCATTTATCATTTCATCGAGTTGGAGCACCCTAACATATCGCAGAAGAGCCGTCTATTGTGCGTTGCCCTTTTATTTATCCTCCCTCATATCGCCCTAATTAATGCTATTGATCTGATAAGTCCTTTCAACTCGTTTGGGATTAAAGTGGCCATTTGTCATCAACAATATTTGGTACAATTAAAATAGAATTAACATGCATTAAAATCGAAAACATTTTGTAAATTTTCGTTCGTCATTCGCAGCTTCGTGCAGTTGATATTTGGCTGTAATGAACTGTCCATCATTATCATTGTAACGCAATATAATATTTAAATCACCATTTAATTCAATGAATACTTCTATAGGTTCAATCAGTATGTAATTTAACTCAAATTTTACATATTTCAGCTTGTGTCAAGAAGCTTCATTGTCTGAATACACGTTGCAAACTGTAAAAATATTAACACTGACAATTGAATAACATTAAAACATTATCAATATCCAAAATCTCTACTGTACCTATAAATCGAAAGAAATCTGTGTGAAAGTTAAGTGAAAATCAAACAGCAACAAAAATGTGAAGTGCAAGTGAAGAAAACACAAAATCCACTAAATATATGTTCGACTAAAAAGTGTCAAACCAACAATAAAAACAACTAAACAGAGTCAAAAGTGAAGGAATATTTCGATGAAGGGTAGCGTGTTATGGTGGCAGTAGTAGTCACAGCATGACCACGTGGATGGCGCTATTCGGGCTAGTGTGGCTGCTCCGCGTGCGTGGTTCGCTCTGCGGCTGCGCTGCGTGCCGGCGCGCGCGCCACGATGCGCAGGAGTCGCAGAGCGCGCCCAGCCCACGCGCGCCCAGCCCCGAGGAGCAAGCCCCATTCGACGTCATCACGCTCGAACATTACACCCGTGACGTCACTGTCCAGACCGACTTCGACGATGAAGATGTTGAGGATCTCGATAAAATTGAAATGCAGATTTCTGAGGAATGTAAGTGGTTTTTTTCTTATAATATTGGCTTTCCTGTAACGATCAAACTTGTCGTAAAGTTGGTTATACTTATAGCTTCAACATAGTAATGCTATACTTATACCTTTAACATATCACCTACAAATCTTGTGCCAGCTGGCAGTACTCTATTTATAGCCTTCTGACCAGTCATAGTGAGACATGGCCCGGCTTGAATAGTTCATGATATTATATCGGGTAAGAAATCTCAAATTCTATGGTATATTTTTTGGTTTTCAAACTGATTTGGTTATGCGGTTGCCATTATTAAAAAAAAATCATTGGGTTTTATTTACATGAACCACCGAAAAAAAAATTACACTGATATTGACATCAATCAATCAATCTATAAAGAAACTCCATCAAACTTTTTCAGAAACAATCATTGAAAGTAACACAACAAATATTTTTAATAAAAGCTCTATCAAACAATATTACAATAAAAGTCAATCGCTCTCAATGTTTTCTTTATTTAATTTTTTATTTAGGGTCTAGACTTCAATCACTTAAGTGTACCGACTAGGCTTCTAAAATAATTGGATATGTTTTTATTGTACTATTACTGTTTGATTTCTGTTATGTTTTAAAATGGAAATCTTTTATCAACTTTTGAAATAGAAAAAAAACTTAAAACAAAAATTGGTTTGCTCTTTTAAAAATCTTTGCTACAGAGTAGTAGGGCGATTGCCACCCAATAATTCGTTTGTTGTTTTTTCCGATATCATAGCTTAGTATCGAACCAATCCTTATCCTGAAAAGTATTCGTTTTGTCCTTTTTCAGGATTAACATACGATCGTACCTACTTTTCGTTTCTATAAAAGATAAAGTTTTACCAACGCGAAGCGTTACTAAAGAAAGCATTCTATGACTAGGAGAGCCAACATTTACGCTTGAATTCAGCAGAATGCCGGATATTTTCCTACTCCAGCAAAGAGGACACTTTCCTTAAGTCTGCCCACTTGCACTGGTTAAGCAGCACTTGGCAGTGACAAAACGTTGGTCCACACATTTGCAGCTGAAATTTTCTCGGGCTCTGTCCAAATTCAAATACTGGAAGATCCATATAAATTGTGTTTGCGACTCCACTTGCGGCCGCCGGGAACTGAATAAAATTCAAGGAAGGAGTTAAAACTGTCTTGTTGAAAAAAATATTCAAAAAATTCAGATGTCATATGTTTCTAATTTTGGGTTTAAACAAATATAAACTAAAAAGTTCGGTTAAGTGTGGGCTGTTGGTATGTAAATTGGAAAATAGCTAGTATTTGTCATTATTAGTTGAAATCCAATGAATACTAATTAAACTAAATTTAAACTAAACGTTCATTTGGATTATCAAACAGCAGTTTGCAATGCTGCATTAAAAACTCATTACAGTTGAATATTATCATAAATTATTATGAGAACTGAGCTCGTATATGAAAATATCGCTCGAATCAGTAATATCACACACTCAGGTGCTAGCAGTGCTAGCACCAGGTTGAACATGCAAGTATTATGAGGTGCATAATTAATGAATCAAGATATTGTGTCGGCGCTGACCCACCATATACGACGGAGCGTCGGCATACTCAACATACCTGCAAGTAGAGTAATTTATTTTAAATTATTGATTTCAATACAGTTGCAAGTTCACAACGAAATTTAAATTAACTGCATTTAAAAGTAGCCAGTGAAGCGGTTAATAGTTAATGAAATACAATAAAAATATTATTATGCTTTGTGCAACTTAATGAAACTTAACTAACTAGACATTTTACAAAAAAACGATAAGATATCCTTACTAAATAAATCTAAACATACACTAAGATTTTAAGGCGAAAACACCTAGTGTAAACGGAAACTGGAGGACATTTGCCACACAAAAGCACTGGCAACTTAGCCTCTGGTCAAAGTAAACCCGACCTCTTAGGTCACCAGAAACTGATTTCACAATAGTAGTACTGTAGAAAATTATGCTCAAATAAAATCTTTAAACTTAAGGCGGAACAAGTGTCCAGAGATAGCAGTGGACAAAAAGGTTAAGTTAATTTTTCTGTGTATTTTCTGTTTCGGTATGTATTCCAGAGAAGCCTTAGGTATTCAGCAGCTGAGCTACATTTTGGAAGTACTTGTAGAAAATACGAAAGCGAGTGCATTTTGAATCTTGTGGATCTAGGTTTGTTAATCATCTAACCTACTCTGTATCCCGCTAAAGTAATTCATGTGGAAATCTGTATTTATGGTAGTTACTTAATAATCATTTCGAAACGCCGCCGCCAAAAAGCTCAAAGTTCTAGCGGGTACCTTGGTATGGATAACGATATTGTATTTTTGTTGCAGTGGTATGTACCTTGTTGGCAACGTTTCTGGCAAAAGCTAGAAGATACAAAATAGTCTAATAATTTAGTAGTTTTACCTGGTTTTCAGTGGAGGATTGGCACTCATTTTATTCGGCTTTGCGGTGATCCTGAACATTGAAAATTGCATAGCTATGTACAAGTATATTCGAAAAGAGCACGTCAAAATTTCCAGGTTAACCCATTAGGTTCTCGAGGCCCAAATGACTAGACTAATCTTTACGCAAACCAATAAACGTAGACAACAAAGTTGCTCAAGAAGGCATTAGATATATTATTTAAAATTACAGTAACTAAACCTAAGCAACAGTATCAATCTATAAAACGAGCCTAATTACCGCTCGTAGCGTAATACCTAGTATCGAATAAATTAGCATGGCATAAAGCTCGGGTTTAATTTAATAATTACAACCAGCGTTTATACACTGCTTATTTATCACGGAGAATCTTCCAATATTAATTTTCTGGTACTATGTGTTGGGGTATTAGTAGAGAAAACAGGCAGTTTAAACATATTGTAGAGAAGAGAATAGTGCAAAAATATTCGATCACAAAATTGGTTAGCAGCAGAACAGAAAAAAACACAACATCATTCCAATATTTCCCGCAGGGTAAAACTAAGGATTACCTCCCATAATAGAGTATGTGTCTATGGGCACCAACAGGGTACGTATCCAGACACCAGGATGCTAATTAGAATTTTCTATGGAAAAACCCTCAATCACTAAGAAATTTACTAAATAAAAAAACTCTTTACAAAAATACAACCGACTTCCAAATAAAAAACACTGCAAAGTAAAAAATATCTTTAATTTCGGCAGTCGGTGTTTTTTTTTGACACCGACAGCCGACATTTTTTTTTCACTTTTTAGTGGTTCACATGTGCTTACCCCTTCACAGCGTATCGGCGTGATGTTATGTTATGAAGTGGTGTAAACGATAGACAGACATGAGATTTCAGCAATTCCAGTCTATTTGCTATCATTTATTGAGGAGTTCCGTTGCCTATCTCCGAAGTTCTTCATCAGATCTTTACCAAATTAAAATGGGACCACTCCAAGAAATTACTCTTCCAATAACTACCCAAATCGCTTCAAGTGTGCCTATAAAATTTGAAGAGTTCTCTCTATTTGTCCAGGATCCCATCATCAGATCTTGACTTGATGATCATGAGACCACCCTTTCAAACAAAAAAAAAATCCAAATCAGTCTAGCCATCTTCTAGTAATTGGGGAACATACTTAAAAAAGTGCCGACGAATTGAGAACCTCCTCCTTTTTTTGAAGTCGGTTAAAAATAAGTAAGGTAAAGAGTAAATAAATTAAGTAGTCTATAGCAATACATAAGAATAATAATACAGTAAACCTTGATAGAAGAAACAAATGTTAAAACGAAAACTCAACCTACATCAATAAACTATTATAATATGCTGACCTTTCATGTACCCGACATCTAAGCCGACATAAGACTTCTAGCGAAAACAATAAATAAAAGAACAAAATACTTTATATCGGCCAACGCTACTCAGAGTAACAAGCATATTTTAATGAAGCTCCAGAGCAAAGCCCCATCAAGGGAGATTGTGATGTACATAAAAATAGTTGTTGCTTATAAAATTAGATGGACAGAAGAAGACTTGCTGGAAAATTATTTCATATGGCAACGGCCTTTGTAGTAGGTAATATTCGAATTTCTAAATTTAAACTTTGATGGTGTGTATTAGTATTTCAAGCTTTGGCTGAAAACTTGAAAAAGTTTGATAGTAAAGTATGGATGTATATTGGACACAGTATTGGATCCAAATTCTCAAGTCAATTCAATTCAATTCTCATGACTTTTTACAAAGCTAAGTGTGCAACTGAGAATGTAATTTCAGTGCTAGCAGATGATTGATTAATCAGTTATTTATTTTAGTCTGTTCGGTCCCACTGCCGGGCAAAGACCTACTTTTCTTTCTTCCATTCTTTCCGGCTCTGGGCTAGTGTCACCAATCCTGCCGATAAGCGTCGTTAAGCTTGTCCTGCCATCTTTGCCTGGGTCTGCCGCGATGGCGCTGGACATTTTCTGGGACCCCCAGTTGTGGTGCCACATGTCGAATATTTCATGGGCTAAGGCAGCCCATGAAATATTCGACATGTGGCAGTCGTGTCCAGTCCAGTCCCATTTAGGCTTGGCTGCTTTTTAGGCTGACGTCGGCAATTTGTGTTTTGGAGTGCAGCACTGTGTTTCTAACGCGGTCCGTTCACCTCTGCTGAGCTGTTGTAAGGATATGCACATGTCCTTAAATCTGATGGCAGATTATTGATTGTTTTACTAAAAGTGATCATGCCTTACCTCTCCCGTCCTCGGCATCTAGTTGAATGGGATGAAGTAGTAATAAACCAACACATTTCGAACTGTTACTTGATATCTAACATAATACGGTAACCCCCAATACTCTAAATATCAAACTTTCGTGCATCTGACAATCCATAATGACCTTTGAAGATCCACGAATTCCTGTAGTTTCACGTGACTTCTGAGGCGCGACCTCTATTGGTGGTAACAAAATATTTTATATTAAAATTATTTAAGCCTAATGTAGTCTATTGAAATTATTTCCAAGAAAGTACGAAATATAAATGAGAGACTGCGAAATAAAAACATATCGCACATTTTTCTTGTAAGGTGTTAAGTGAAAAAGTTTCAACTGAAATAAAATATTGCCTCGAGTAATAAAATATCCTGACAAAATCCATTTCATTCTGCGGCTAATATAAGGTACTTAGAATGAAACCACTTACAATGAAACTCAGGCGACGACGCCAGTTATAAATCACAATTCCGATTTCTCAAATATGAAATTCAGAGAACAAGGAGGAAGATGATACGAGTGGTTAGGTTTTGTATTGAAAGACAGATTATTTATGTAAATAACTTATTAGAACTTGATGATTAAAAATAGGTATCGCAAAAGGGTGTTTGACTACCGCAAAGCTCATGAAGAAAACGATAACATCATATTTAATAATATATCTATAATCGTGCAGCACTTTATTTTATTTTTTTATTGACAGGCCAGAATAAATAAAATTTTATGAAGATGTTAATGACGTCATATCGAACTATGCCAATATATGCTTATCTACATAGAAATAGTATCTAGTTTACAAAAGAATGTACTTGCATAAGTGTCGAGATATCGGCCAATTTTACTTTTTACAATTTGTCAAAAAATCTCATTTTTATACATTTTATGAATTGACCCTCTAAAATATGTTGTCAAGCATTCATAATTTGCATTACCTACCTACTTTTTGTTCCCTTATAGATTTCTTTCCGCTTCAACGTTTTCAGAAAGGCCATTATATCACGTTTATGACTGATGATATAAATACGCGGTTGTATCGATAAGCTATTCGTGTTTTGACAAACACCAAAACAGGGGTACTCGGTAGTTATTGGGCTATATTTTCTTTCCATCTCCGTAACAAAGTCGTAAAACTTCAAAGCTTATCCTTTGAGCTGGTTGTTATGTACCTATAACATTTCCTACATGAACAACATGATATTTCGAACTGCTTTTATCACAAATATGTATCATATCTTTTAGTATGAAATTTCGAGCTTGAAAGTACTAAACCACATTTCATAAAGAATTGTCATCATCTGCCTAGCTTATTCGTTTTGACTTAGATTTTGGTGTCTTTTAATATTTCATAAGTATGTGATTAAGTACCATAGAGTCTATATGACAAGAGTCTTTTATTTTTCCGATTCATGTTGGTGAAGTGTCTTTTGATTTTAGAGTGTCTAGTAATTATTCTCACCTCTCATTCACCTATAAACGTGCCAATTTGATACTTGTGGTTAAGCCTCGTTCATCGGAAGATGCTTTTCAAAGAGATATGATTATCTACTACATCACTATCGCGATTTCTGTCCAATTAGCACTAAATAAGACATTCAAGATCCTCCCAATGCTTCTTCAAATAACTAGGGGCCCATCCAAATAATGACAGCACGTGTAGTAGAGTCGTAACTTCAAACAATTTCCGAACCATTACAAAACAAAAGAAGTTCTGTCACACTTTGTGAATCAAATTACAATTATAGGTGTCAAATATTTTGACGCATTTTTCCTCGAAACGTCAAAGAAAACGCCAACGCTGGCAAATTGGGCTGCAGGAAACTTCGGGTTCTCACCATTACGAGTCGTAGTTTGATCTACACCGCTTTTTGGTGATCTGGGTCAAACTTTGTCGCCTACTAACGTGAGATTCCGAAACAAGTGTATCTTTTTTTTATAAAATGCTCTATTTTTTTTTTAAACTTCTTAATTTGTTTTCACAAGGCCAAACTACAGTCTTATATTTTAAGCAGAATCAATGTCATGAGGGATAAACTTTGAAATAGTAACAACCTAGTTCAGAAACTGGATCAAACAACTTAGTTTTGCATTCACAATGTTAGCGGTTATGTCGTCCACCACATACATACATACATACATACTTAGCAATTGTCGGGTCTGCAAGGTCCCTCAGCCGTGCTTATGTGGCGTGTAAGATAGTTACATTTCATTTTAAATGCGTGTAATGAGTACTTTGAGTGCTTATTTATGTAACAATAGTATTTGACTAAAAAAATCTAATTAGTCGGTCAGATAGATTGCCAAAAAATATTGGACACGTATTTTTTCTTTTGTCACGTAAACAAAAAATTAAGACGATACAGTGCGTTGAAAAACTCGTGTGACGTCACTTACCAGTACACTTTTTACTGGAAAGTGACTTTACAAGCCCTCACTCCTTATCTTTGATGCGTTTTATCTTCGTGATTTTTTATTGATTTGATAAAATAAAAAATACGTATCCAATATTTTTCGATAATCTAACTGACGGACTAAAATAATAGAATCATATTTTTTTAACCAAAGCAACATCCCTATTGCCTATCCTCTGATTATGAACTCCTTTTCAAGTCAGAAACTTGGCTTATAAAGTTTGAAAAATAAATCTGCTGTTCGATCATTTTTGTCAAGTTATGCACACAATGGAGGACAATGGCCCCTTTTCAGGTTTGCGTTTAATATGTTACAGCCTGTACAAGTTAGCCCAGTGCTCCCAGTAAGCATGGCCTGTTCAAGGCTACCGGTAGGGAACAGGTGGGGCTCAATGGAGAAGACCACAAGTGGGTTATTAATTATGAATATGTATTTCAAACATCGGGTAATCTCGACCTTCACAAAACAATGACGTACTTATCGTTACATTGCGGATTCTATATTCAATTATTCAGTTGGTATTCCACTTGGAAACTGAAGGATTTCGATATGACAACACGCTTATTTCACGAAAAAAAAAATAGTTTAGGGAAATTGTCAATATTACAAAACCTAGTTTATGACCTTGAAATAAATCCTTGACATCGATTAACCCAACTTGCAGTTAACAAGAGCAACACACCCCACACTTTTGAAAGTAAGAATATCAAGAAAAGTAGGTGGGTCAATGGCACGCTGGAACGCAAAAAACTGGCCAAGTGCGAGTCGGACTCTCACAAGAAGGGTTCCGTACCATAAACCGAAAAAAATAAACATTTCAAAAACGTTTCTTGTCTCTGACTCTGTGAAAATTTCAACTGTATATTATCCATTATGGTTCTTGAGATACAGCCCGTTGACAGACAGACGGACAGACGGACGGACTGACGGACGGAGGCTTAGTACCTTATGGTACGGAACCCTAAAAACTAGATTCGTCCCTACAAAAGTGATTTTTACTAACAGTCTGTTTTGTCCGCAGCAAACGTCGGGAACTACGAGTGTGGGCGAGAGCAGTCGACAAACAGTCCTGGAAGCGGGCGACAAGCTGCAAGCTACCAGGTTCGCCCCATAATATTATCACGACTAAACATGTCGCGCTTTGTCTTGTCGCACTGCACTGTCTAGCCTTTTACCGTTTTTCGATTTCCTGTAACTACGGGTAATGGTTCTGTAACGTTTCGTTATTGGCTTCTTTGTGACAGTATTGCTGTTGCTGTGTTTTTCTGTTCTTGAATTGGTTTTATAGGATTTTAGTATGTATTGTTTTTATTTATTGTACGGTGTTCGTAAGTGATGGCTTTTTCTTGTAGGGTTGTCAACCAACTTCAAAAAAAAAGGAGGTTCTCAATTCGGTTGTATTTTTTTTTAAATGTTTTTTCATTAATAACTCTTTCATTTATGAACCGATTTGGAAAATTCTGTTTTCATGTGAAAGGATATCCGATTGGTACCATATAAATTTTATCAAAATCGGTTTAGTAGTTTGGTTTTTAAATCAAAATACTTGGAGGAAATAGAAAATATGTTTACATCCAAGTAAACGAAATTCCGTGTTTTGTTTTCCTGTGACGTTCCAGTGGTGATGTTAGGTGTGGGGGTAACACTAAAAAGAGTAAAATATTTTTTTTTTACAAAAAATACGACCGACTTCCAAATTGAAAAAAAAAACACTATTTACAAAGTAAAAAATAACTTTAATTTTTGACGTCGGTATTAAAATACGAAGAAACAACCAAAAACACCGACTTCCAAAGTTAAAGTTATTTTATACTTTGTAGTGTTTTTTTTTAATTTGGAAGTCGGTTGTATTTTTTTAGTTTTCATGTGTTTTTTCGAATGGGGATTATTTCTGGCTCTATAAGCTGTTGTAGTATTATAATGTTCCTAAAAAATAATGAATTCAAAAATTGACATCATTATATCATATCACTTCTAAAATGAAAATTTATAAGCTAACGTAGTCAATATCACGAGACTGGCGTTACAATTTGAGCATAAGCCTTGTACGCTTGAAATAGCTGCATCGATTATCACATTCACAAGATTGTTAATCTGACCTACATCGATGCTATTTATTGCTGAAGTCTCGACGCGGATAGCTAGGTATTGATTTTTGCACTGAAACTGGCTCTTTAATTTTGAATGAGGGAAATACCGTTCTTAGTGACTCTATTCGACCCATGTCAGGAAGACAAATTGTTGAAATTTTAATTTATAAAATACCTGTTTCATTGTGGGCTTGTGGAGTACCTATTAGAAGTTATCCATTTATCCTAACTATTATAAATGCTATAACTAATATGGAAGTGAGTATGTTTGTTAGTTACCACTTCACATCTGAACGGCTTTTTTTTTGTTTTTTTTTTTTTTAAGGATCAAATGACTTCTTCCGCTCTGGGTGGAGCGGACGGGCGTGTCACTTTTACTGACTAAAACTCATCCGTGTTCTTTCTAAAGCCCTTTGCGTTCCAGGGCCGCGGTAACTCTTTCGAACAAATTCCGCAACCCTGGCAGGCTCTGGCCCCGTCTTCTATGCTGGCATCTCTTTGAGGCGCGCGTGAAACTCACCGCGCCATCGACCCGGGCCTGGTGGTGATCGGACAGCGAGCCACCTAACGCCTAAGGTGGCCGGGGATCGCCCTGCGACTCCCGAAGCCCGGGGATCTGAACGGCAGAATGGATTTGGACGAAACTTGGCATACGTGTTGACTATATCCTGGAAAATTACATATCATACTTTTCATCGCAGAAGTATGTACCTTGAGATAATTTCCAATGTTCACGGCAGACAGAAGTTTGTATCTGAGACGAGAAAAAAAGTTGACTTTTTTACAAATTAGCAGGTCGTCAGTCATCGGCAGACCTACATGTTGCTAGGGAGATTGTTGTTCCACTTTTTGTTTTTGCAGCTACGCTAGAAACAGCTGAAAAAATACCTATTGCACCAAGAGTTGCAAGTATCCGGCCGATCTATAAAATCTTGTTCACCTTGATCAGATTTTTTAAATATGAAACACCGTCTCATTAGCAGTGATAGGAATAGGTAGTGCTTATTAGCCTAAAGTTTGAAGAACAGAGACAAGAAACGGAGACTTCCTTAGTACTATATTTTTTCCCGGACATCTGCCCGGACAACACTTAAATACATTAAAAAATTATGTTATTTGGAATAAGTTCGTGTTGTTTACCTAAAGTTTGCGACTAGACATAACAGTCGTTACAACTATCAAATTTTCTGAAAGTTTTCTTTTTGGAGAACATTTTGTAAATGACTTGTTGATCTTAAAACTATGAAACGCAGTCTTTGTTTAAAGAGCCGTACACGTTTCGAAGTAAATATCTGTTTTCTAGCTCGCTCTTGGCCACGTTTGTTGAGATTTCTAAAGTTCAAGTGTATAATTGAAAAAAAAAACTGACAATTGTTTTTATTAAAATAATAAAACGGTCCTTTTTATCATGTGAAAGTTTGTATGGATGTTTGTTACTCAATCATGCCGAAACGGCTGAACGGATTTAAAGTATGAAATTTGGCAGAGAGATAGATTAAGGTGTGGATTAGCACATAGACTACATTTTATTCCAAAAAATGCATAGTTCCCGTGGGATATTAAACAGTAGTAAGCCGCGGGCATTCACTAGTTTATATAAAAAACTAAAACGGTAAAAGAAAAATTAAACACAGTGAATATTGTTGTAACATATATAGGTATATTTATATTATTTTTCCACATGTAATTGGAAAGCATGAAACAAAATGTACAGACGCAAAAACTTAAATTACAAAGTGTACTATTTATGTTTATCTATCTATCACGTCATATTTATTTTACTGACTTTGAGGGATGCAATTTTAACTCAAATCAAAGTATAAATTAACCTTTAAAGTAGAACATTTAGGACAATCAGTTTTAATAGTGAACTACTAACTGTTCGGTTTTGATACAGAACTTGACGCATTAAAAATTGCTAAGAATTTGAAAATCTTTATTTGTTTTATAAATACTATAATAAATAAATAAAGATTTTAATTTAATCATCTTGATTCGATTCATCAAGTTCAGTAACAGAACCGAAGTTTTCTTTGTCAGAAGAGTTATCTACGTTAAAATACACAATCATATTTTTTTCTATATTTTCAACTGTCAGGCGATTTCGTTTTATGTTAAGAATCCATTTATAAGTCGAAAACGACCTTTCAACATCGACTGAGGTCAAAGGCACGTACATATAGTATGATCGATCATCTATTCCTGCTGTTATCGCGTCACATATGTCTCTAATTTTATCTAAATCAGGATTTCTAGATATGACATTTTCGAGTTTATTTTTTATATTCTCAGACGAACACCAGCTTAGCACAGTTCTCACATGGTCAAAAATCTCTAAGGATTCCACTAGAGTTAAATTAGATTTTTGTAGTTTCTTTAACCCAATTTGTACATCTTTAAAAAATTCCTCAATGTAGTCCAAGTCCAACTTCAAGTTTTCTTTTTGAAGAACATTTTTGGCACACCTAATAGATAGCGCATCGGAACTTCTTAAAAGATTTACAATTGTTTTAATTTGATCGTAATATTTTGCATAATATGACACTGCCTCCAACCAAGTACCCCATCTTGTGATAACGGGTTCTGGAGGAAGCGGCATGTGGGGAAAGGTGTTTTTTAACAAGCGCACTCTATTAGGTGACTTTAAAAATATTTTTTTTACGTTTGATATTAATTCATCTATATCTGAATATTGTGATCGTATTTTTTCTGCCACGAGATTCAGTGCATGTGCTAAGCAAGTGACGTGTATCATATTAGGCAAATAATTTTTCAAAGCACGTCCCGCCTTTAGCATATATGCTACACTATCAGTACATAATACAGCAACGTCTCCTACTTTGGATTCATACGAATCGCGCCACATATTTTCAAGGCAGTCTATTACAAATTGGGCAATTGTGTTCCCATTAACAATTTCTAGTACCTTGCACGCAACTAAGAATGGTTTTTGTGTGATCGCATTTAAAGGTTTTACAAGAAAATGTACCATGTACCTGCCTAAAAAATCAGTTGTCTCGTCTAACGATATCCACAGCTTTTGATTTGCAGTTTGTTCATAAATCGAGTCAATATTTGTTTTAAAAATCTTATCTAAATAAACTTTCCTCAGCAATGATTGCTCAGGAACCTTTTGCCGATTTGTACAATTGCAGCAAATATATTTATTGAAGAATTTTTTGAAAGCGGGGTGGTTTACTTTAACCCAAGGTATATTACACAATATGAGAAATTGTACTAGGTCCAAATAAAATTCTTCATTTGGTTTCTTACTTGTCCCTTTGTGTTTCGCACCTTCAATATGTCTCTTGACACTACTAAGTTTAGCTGTTGTACTGCTCTCACACTTAGAACAATAAATCAAATTACTGGCCGGGTCGTAATATAATTCAGGGTGAAGTCCAATCCAACTTTGTACTGTTGCTTCCGTTGGCTTGTTCGCCATCGCCAATCTTACTGGTCTCCAAAAAGAGGTACGGTAGCGAAGTACCTAAAATAAAATAAAATTTTAAAGTTTTCCATACCTCAAAAGGAAAAACAAACCCTTATAGGACGATCACGGGGAGGTGGAAGAGGCTCGCGCATTCCAGCTAGGTGCATCGATAGTATCGATTTTAAGATTTGATTATTTCATTTTACGCTCTAATTAACAAATACGGTTAAAAATATGAACACGCGTAGCCACGTGATTGTTATTGAATTTGTTGTTACAAGAAATAAAATAAATAACTTTAGTCAAAACATTCAAAACTAATAAAGGTTGACTTACCGTATTATTTGATGTAGACAGACAGGAACAATCTTATTGCAGAAAATCGCAATCCATAAATTCAAGCCAAGGTAGTCGTATTAGGAAGATCCAATAAATAAACCAAAAAACGTGCGAGGGTCAAAAACAATATTCACAGAAACAATATACGTGATACAGGAGATGCGCACTCAACAGACCGAAGTACAGGAGTGAGAATAACCTGAGCGGCGCGCCGTCACGCGGCGGTGGGGGAAGGTATGTAGAGCGTTCCCACGCCGCACGGGTATGCGACCACGCCGAGTTTAACAATAGATAACGAAATGCGCTGCCGTAAAAGTCCGCCCATTGTACTTTCGGTGCAATAAAGATTAAATGGTGTTTTTAAAGATTTTAAAGTTTAAGTGTGTTACTAAACAATGTGACCCAACATTATGCACATTTTGAAATATATTTTAGTAAGGTAAAAGACAAATACCTTTTGTTTTTGAAATGATAAATACTCTATCTCCATCCAAAATACGTATAGAGAATGCTAAAATGATAAAAATTACCGTTTTATTATTTTAAAAACAATTGTCAGTTTTTTTTTTCAATTACACACTTGAACTTTAGAAATCTCAACAAACGTGGCCAAGAGCGAGCTAGTAAGCAGATATTTTATTTCGAAACGTGTACGGCTCTTTAAACAAAGACTGTTTTTCATAGTTTTAAGATCAACAAGTCATTTACAAAATGTTCTCCAAAAAGAAAACTTTCGGAAAATTTGATAGTTGTAACGACTGTGTTATGTTATGTCTAGTCGCAAACTTTAGGTAAACAACACGAACTTATTCCAAATAACATAATTTTTTAATGTATTTAAGTGTTGTCCGGGAAAAAATATAGTACTAAGGAAGTCTCCGTTTCTTGTCTCTGTTCTTCAAACTTTAGGCTAATAAGCACTACCTATTCCTATCACTGCTCATTAGTTATATTATCTCATGGTTGATATTAGAATTACGAACCGTGAAATCATCTCTAAAATTTTGCCAATTCGTGCTGTATAACAATAAAACCTACTCTTCACAGTCATATTGGTAAACACACTAAAGCTGTGTGGACAAACATTTGTAAATGAATCGCAATGTGACATTATTATTGAAATCAGTAGTCGAAACCGCGACTGTATTGAGTTTACAATTATGTTTGTTTCTGTGGGAGGTCTGTCATTGATATTTTTTTAATATGCAAATAATCATGTTTATGTATTTAGAGGCAATATAACCACTTTATGCTATACAGAACCACATTTCATGCCCTTTGGTTGCACACAGTTAAAGTCTAACTGGAGCGGGGTAGATAAAAAATATGATTAAATTGTACTAATCATTGATATGCTTTCTTAGTCAAACTATATTATTTATTCCAATTAGACCATATAAAAACACAATAAAAAAATACAACCTTTTTCCAAGTAAAAACGCTGCAAAGTCTAAAATAACTTTAATTTCGGAAGTCGGTGTTATTGGTTTTTGACACCGGCTTCCGAAATTAAAGATATTTTAGACCTTGTAGTGTTTTTATTTGGAAGTCGGTTGTATTTTTTTGTGAGAAAGTTTTTTTTAAACTTTTTACTTGGGAAACTAATTTCCCGACGTCATTTTGCTTATTTGGACGACGTAACTACATCATCCAAGTAAGCAACTTGTTAGCAAAACGCTCATAAAATAAAAGCTGCTTGGCCAAACTGAATAAAAATTTTACGGGACCAAATGGCAAGTATACTTCAACGAACGAAAGAATCGGATCAGAAACCTCGGAGTAATCGGTGTACATACTAAAAAAAAAAAGAAAAATATTCAACAAAAAAATACCCACCGAATTGAGAACCTCCACCTTTTTCGGAAGTCGGTTAAATAAAAGATAAAGTAAAGAGACTCTACTTGAATAATGACTCAGAAGATATTAAACAGGTATTATTCCTAGAAACTGTGAAAACCGGCCCTTAGAGTCGGTTGTCATGCCAATCCGCAATAGGCCCTTGTAGTGAAGTATGACCTACTTTTCTTCGCAGAGGAGGAGGCCTATGTCCAGCAGTGGGAACGTATTCTGATGATAAAATCTGGTAAAATGTAACAGGTGAACCTACTATTGTACCAATTTTACCTCTGAGTAAAAATAAATTTATATCATAACCCAGTAACACTTTCATATTCCATCGAAAATAAGATACTTTTCTGTGTAACTAAATTTTACCGCTCACTTATTGGTCGGCTACACGATAAAGAATACGACTGATATCAAAATAACATGACTACAATCGCATAAGTATACAAAGTGTAACAGAATAAACGCAATACCTCTTAAGGGGTCATTGTACTCATCATTATAACAACTTTTACTATGGGACAAAAGCCGAAATCGTGAATAAAAAAATCAGCTGTTCAATACATTTTGTCGAGTTATGCGTAGAGAAATGTATGGGAAATTCGTTTTTTTTTCGTGTTTTCAGTGTTGGCACCATAGTGAAAGTTGTTCATAATGATGAGTATAAAGACCCCTTAAGAGGTATTGCGTTTATTCTGTTACACGTTGTATAAGGCATGTATCTAACAAAAGAAACTGTAGGGTCTAGATTGTATGCCATGAAATTGGGTACAACAAATGTTTAGCGCTATGAATAAGACAACTAAGACTTATAATATTAAACTATATTTGTACTGGTAACAAACCTAGATACCCTTTACTGCGCGTAGCAACAAGCGTTACTGTTTATTAAGTCTTGTTTGTTTGTTAAACCGTATACTGAAAGTATCGCATTTTCCTAAGAAATTTTCGGGAACCATCCCGACTCACCGCAAGTGTGATCGTGTAACTTTATTTTCTGAAGCTCAGCATAGAATAGTAGTCTATCAATAAATTGCAAATGTTCCGTTTTATGTATGATTGAAATACTATCTTCTGCCAGCGGTTGTACCCGCTTGTAACTATAAATTATTATAAGGATCGTTCTACAGGGATGGAAGCCTTCTAATATAGGATATAGTTTATTCGTGTGCCAAGTTCTATCCAAATCTGTTGAATTGTGATTGACGAATATCTAAACATACAAATATACAGATTTCCACATTGTAAATATTAGTATTGGCTGACGAAATTATAGTCTTTTTTTGTGTGGAAGTCCACACGGTTACTCTCTGTATCCGGAAGGCGGAGGGTCGGACTTCTACCGACTTAATCATATAAGAAGGGCACGGGATCTCCGGTAAAACGCTCCGCTGCTCTTGATACGCTTTTGACACGTCCTTGGGGAATGTCATCTCCCCCGTCATGAACATAATTGTAATTTACCTCTCTTTGTTCGTCAAAACCCACGTTGTAATTAAATATGTGTTTAATCAATCAAATTAGCTCTGTAGACAACTAGACATAGTTCAAGTTTCTCTCCGAAATTCGGTCCACCATTATTTACGGGTAAAAGACAAAATAATAGCGACTGGTTGTAGAATTCTGAGAACTTCCAGCGTTTGCATTGCGGAATATTGTGTACTTGAATTTTTCCGGTCGAATACGTCTGTTATCGACTATGATCCGAGATAGCCTATAAAGGCTTTCATCGGTTACTACGGCATATTGCCCATAGCGAGTAGAAAGCCGACGTTATGAAGTTAAATGTTCTTCTACATTTTTATCAGAAGTGAGCAAGGCTGTATACATGATTTTAATGCATTCAATGTTACATATTTTTTACATTTCTAAATTTGTCTTATATGAATAAGTGCTCAGAGCTTCAGAGTTAAAAACTTCAGCTTGACATAACAACATATTCTTTATACTTCTTGCTTAAATCTATTTTTTTCTTGCAATTCCATGAAAATCTTGCTTAAAATGTTTGGCGCAAATAAACTTTTTTTAGTTTTTTCGTTCTACAACATTCGGTAGACTTAAAATAAATAGTCAGTTTCATTGCTAAATGATACATTCACAACCTGTTACTTGAGAAATATTTTAAAAATACTACAACTACCGTGTTCTTTCCAGCGTTGCAAACGTGTCTGGCAGTTCGTAGTATTTGCTTGTCTTCAAATTTTACTTATTTTAATATTCTCTTTAGTTTTCTTGGCTCGGAAACAAGAAACTTGGAAGTTAATGATGTGTCACATCTGAACTTTATTTTAGTTGCGCTAGATATGAAAGTTTTATTTTGTAATGAAATGCTACTTACCAAGAAGGTAGAAAAATAGCTACACTGTGCCAAAATACACCAACAACAATATAATAATTAGGTTCGTTCAATACATAGCCATCGTTGTTTTTCAAGTTATCTAAATTACACGAAAAAACAAGAAAAAGAAGCAAATGCTTAATTTTATTATACAATTTGCATCTTATTACATTTTACCGTGCGAAAATCGTTACCGTTTTCTATAGCCCGTTTCCTTTGCAGAACTTCAGTGGGGAAGCGATATTTTTCATTGTTAAAATATTTTACCTCCGAATAGCAAAGTGCGACCCCAGTTTTTGCCAAAAGCACTTCTTTTATCACTTTTTTGCTGACTACAAAATATTTTGGCACAACAGATTCCACGGCAAGCTAACATTTTGTTTTATCGTTCGTTCATTGTATGAAGGTACATCTATTCGGCAAACGAATTTAAGGTTTCCATTGACTCGTTCCAGACTGAATATTTCATAAAAGAATTCCTTGACGCTTTGGCGGTGAGCATTTAGATATGACTTTTATTACTATATTATTATTTTATTGTATTTATTCTCAGATTCGATTCACAAAACAGATTACAATCTAGTTCGATCCAGCCCGTCCCTAGCTGTCCTCCCCGCAGCGACGCCCTAAGCCGAGGCCCGTAACCCACAGGGTGTAGTCTAGTCTAGCCCTTGGCGTGTAGTCGCTTAGTTTGTAAGTTTTTTATAAGCCCTGGCTGGAGGCTTTAATATTATATAAAGGACACCACAGGCAAGCCCGGTTAAGCAGTCGACAACCTTGTAGGTTGAACTGCGAGACGCCACTTAAAAAAAAAACAAATGACAAAATAATGAAAATTAGACAGTACATGAATTAACAATATATTAATAAGCTTTAACTGAAAAATGTACTCACAATTTTAAATAAATTACTATCCCAACTTCTCTTCATATATCGCTTAGAGTCCGCCATTACGTTTTATTACGTAAATATGATGGTGTGATAAAGGTTTTGCGAAATAACGCGAAGAACTGGATACATTTTGTGAGTAGATAAAACGAGGAAAGTGTAATGAAATTGCTTGTAACAATCCGTTTGATTCAGCTTTTCTGTTTTGCTTTTAGCTCTTGATGTTTTTAATCAGGGAGATGCTGTGTTTCGTATTTTTTTTGTTTTGTTTGGTAAGCAAGGCCTAGTCAATAACATTTGGGTTTAAGAGTAAAATGGGTTATGCTGACGTGATCAAAATCGCACCTCTTTATTTTCTTGCCAATTTCTACCTTTTAACCTATTTCGATTCATTATCTTCTGCTTATGTTTAGTTTTTTTTTTAAGAATGGGACATCATCAAATGACTTCTTCCGCTCTGGGTGGAGTGGAAGGGCGTGTCAGACTCTTACTGACTAAAACCCAACCGTGTTCCTTCTAAAGCCCTTTGCGTTCCAGGGCCGCGGTGACTCTTTCGAACAAATTCCGCGACCCTGGCAGGCTCAGGCGCTACCGGGCCCCGTCTCCTATGCTGACATCTCTTTGAGGCGCTTGGAACACACCGCGCCATCTAATTATTATTAAATCATGTACTAGAGTACTTTTGAAAAAACAAAAATAAAACAGTACTACTTTTAGGTGAACTGAGCTTCAAAATCTAACCAAGCTGGCATGAAATATTTTTTCTTCGTATCGCTTCCATTTATTTCTTGTAGGCCTGTATTTTTTTTTTAACAATTTCAGTTTGTTAGATGTTTCAAATTAATATGAAGCTCCGATCTTTGTGTTTTTTTTTCTTGTAAAAAGTAATAAGGGCTTAGAATAAAACCTAGCTTCTAAATTGGCAATTTAAAGTTAGGCGTGTCAAACTCTTCTTGAATACTACTTTTGATGTTAAAATAGAGTTTGATAAATTAACTAGTTCCTTATTTAGAAGCCGGGAATAATGCTGTTAACTATAAGGGTCAGGGTTAGACGCGTCTACGTACTAGGTACCTAGTCTAAAACACGAGTTCAGAATAAGCTGTTTATGAACAAGAAAGTTACTCCCCATACACTGCAAGTACTCCTTTTGAAAACGATTTAAACTTAGCTAACATCAAGTTTGAGTTTACGCTCAGTTTTAGAAGAAGCTTTGTTAGTTAGGGAGTTGACGTGGCTCGTATAGACTAAAGGACTACCTTTATTCTATACGATTAAAAGACTCCAAATTATGATCATGCAACGTTTAGGTTCACCGAAGCAGTGTTAGGCAACCCTGACAATGCTTTGATGAACCTTAACGTCGCGTTACACAGTCTTGAACCGAGTTTAAAGCTCTATTCAACAATACAGCTTTAGACTCTGTTCAGGACTGTGTTTATTTTTTGGAGTGGGTTTTCAGTGTCAAAAACAGTGTAATCATGATTAATCTGTGTGTATTGAAGACATACGCCTGTAAACTGTACCCAGGTACAGTAGAAGTCTTTTATTGATAACTAGCTTATGTCCACAGTTTCTTTTGCGTTAAAATAGCCTGTAACCGTTTCGAGGGACCCATTATCTATCTCTGTTTCAGTTACTTAGGCCTGGAAGCATTACAAACAAGCAAACTCACTTTCACATTATAATATTAGTAAGTTATTTGTAAGGATAGGATTGGACATTCACAAGTATGTTGTAAATTAGATACCCCTGCAAAAAAGTGTACAAATTTTCACTTATAGTTGTAAAAATACACCGTCCCTAAAAACATTTTTAAGAACTTGACACGTAATCTTGACACCAGCAAGTAAAATATAATTCTTCGGCTAAGGAAGGAAATCTCACAAGATAGGTACAAGCGGTTTCCTCCAAGGAGCATTTGTAAACCTCTACATAGGAAACATGCTCAAGCTGAGAATGTACCCGCAATATTCCGTGATTCAATTCACTCAGATCTGTGTAAACATTTCCGTTACTCTTTTCCTGAGAAAGCGGATACGCTCATAGTGTTGATTTTGATACTTTTCTTGTTAACTTCTTAGTGATACATCTTTTGAAACTTAGCTGTCGTGTAATAAGAACTTAATTAGAGTTGTGTTACGTCTACTTAATTAAAATACTCTTGTATTTTTGGCTAAGAGTATTTTTTTTATGTCAGCACAACATTTTCTAAAAAGCCATTTTTGTGTTAACAACCATCTGGTCCAATTAAAAAGTTAACCAGCTGGCTTAGGCTAGTACTTTTGACAGAAAAATATGCACGCTCGGTGGTTTTAACAACTGATGAAACTTGCACGTCCATTTTTGGCACGCCCAGCTCAGTACGAAAATTCGTCCGGCCATATTGAATTTCGTCGGTAGCGGTCACGCGTATTTGGTTTTAATCCTTCTGGATCACTCACGGATTTCACTATTTAAAAGTTATTATTGAAACGACGGGCCAGCCAAACCACAAATACTTTACGCTGAATATTTTAAACTTACCACTGGAAGCTCTGTTTAATTATGTTTCTGAATTCATATAACGTAGCATAACAGTTTTTGGGTAGTTCCACTCGTGATCACGTTTTGTCCTTATTATGTAAGTAGGTAACTGGCCTCGCCACATCTAATTAGAAACAGTGTGCGACATCTAGTGCGGTTAGGTTATGAATACTGTATTTAATTCTAGCCGCATTGATCTCGTGTAGGCGCCAAGGGTGCACTGCGGGCCATGGGCACCGGGAGGGGTTGCAAGCTTCATGGCTTTCAATAAACATACGATAACATAAGAAATTAAAAAATATATTCCAAAAACTAAATGTACCTTATATAAGAGAGACTTTTCGAAAATCATCAACGCTGATAGAATTTTATTTTGTAAAGTCTACAGAAACTTTCAATCAATATTGTTCTGGAATTCAAATTCAAATTCAAATTCAAATTCAAAAGTCATTTATTCAAATTAGGCTGAGTGCCAGCACTTTTTGAACGTCAAAGTTCTACATAAAGACAGTCCCCCAAAACGCCCGCCCGTCACCACTTCCTAGTGTTTTAGCTGGGAAGAAGAAGTGGCGCAACAAACTCCCCAGCAACACATCTGTCTGTTGAGTTATAAGAACTATCACTTATACAAAGATATGTAAGTAGTCAGTATTCTTACAAAGAAAACAATACAACAAAGGTAACACGTAAAAACATAAAACTTAATAATTCGCTACTTGTAAGCTAGCACACTCCATTATGCCAGCATAAACAGACAAACTCAAGCATAAAAACAATATCAAATCAAACTAAATAAGCCTCCAGACATGAAGGGTGTGCCCGCTTACACGTACAGAGGGTAGAATTTAATAAAAAGATCTGTGACTCGACGCCACAAGTGATAAACCAGGGCCATCAAAATTAAACATTAAGCATATAATCGTTATAACAATAGTAAAATCCATGGCTAACAAGACGACCTTTCACCACAAGCAGCACCCGTTCACGAGCATAACGCAAAGATCAGCCATTACCCCCCTCGCCATATTTGAGGGAAAGAGGTAACCCGACCCCCGACGCTACCGCAAGCAGTAAAATCTAAGGGAGCATGACGAACTTGCTGCCGGTTGCTCAGGATAGAATAAAATCATACAACTGTCGAAGTCACTAGTTAATCACATGTTGCAATACACTCATTATAAAACATTGTTATGAGAGTATCAAGTCAAAAAAAAAAAAAAAAAATAACAAATAATTGACCTCTACGGACATATAAATTAACAAATATATGAACTCATATGTCATAAGCTAACTATGAAAGAACATTAAAAACGAAGTATGTCTTGCGTTCAACACTGCGACCAACTATTATCATCGTCTA
This sequence comes from Mamestra configurata, assembly GCA_002192655.3. Taxonomy (NCBI): domain Eukaryota; kingdom Metazoa; phylum Arthropoda; class Insecta; order Lepidoptera; family Noctuidae; genus Mamestra; species Mamestra configurata. The sequence continues at coordinate 165,010 of NDFZ01005053.1, forward strand.
AATAATCATTGATTGAATAGTATGCCTTCGAACAAAGGTTAGATTTAACTTTAGCTTTAAACGAGTTAAAAGGCAGCTCAAGATAAGAAAGAGGTAGCTTATTGTAAAAACGGATACCGAGCCCCACAAATGAGCCTTGGACCCTTCGAAGACGATGGGATGGTGCATGTAATTTGTGCTTGTTTCTAGTGTTAAAGTTATGGATATCACTGGTTTTAGTGTATAAATGTATATTTTGCCTAATATATAATATGTTTGCAAAAATAAATTGAGATGCTACCGTGAGAATTCCAATATCTTTGAAAAGTTCTCTTAAGGAAACTCTTGACCCCAGCTGATATATTGCTCGAACAGCCCGTTTTTGTAACACAAATATATTTTGTATGTCTGCAGCTCTTCCCCATAATAGGATACCGTAAGACATAACGCTATGGAAATAACTAAAATAGACTAACCGAGCTGTGTAAACGTCAGTGTATTGTCTTACTTTCCTGACGGCGTAGGCAGCCGAGCTGAGCCTTCCTGACAGGCTTGATATATGCGGGCCCCATTGTAGTTTGGAATCAACAGTTATTCCCAAGAATACTGCTGAGTCCACAGTTTCAAGCATCTCTTTGTTTAAGATGATATTCGGTCCTAGATTATTAACATTAGGTAAGGCAAACTTGATACATTTTGTTTTCTTAGCATTAAGAACTAGGTTATTTGTCGTAAACCAATCCGTAACCATGGAGAGAGCACTGTTTACGTCATCAAAATCTTGTCTATTTCTATCTACTTTAAAGACAAGAGAGGTATCATCTGCAAAGAGAACTACATCACAGATACCCTTTAAGAAAAATGGTAAATCATTTATATACACCAGAAACAAGAATGGACCCAGTATAGAACCTTGAGGCACACCTAAATGAACTGGTAGCCCGGAGGACTTCACACCATTGATATCTACACATTGAAACCTATTATGCAAATATGAATCAACTACGTTAAGAGCTTCCTTTTGGAGACCATAATGACGCAGTTTACGCAAAAGCGTATCATGGTGTACGCAATCAAAGGCCTTGGAGAGATCACAGAAAACTCCAATTGCATTTTGCGAGTTCTCCCATGCGTTAAATATGTGTTTCAGGAGAGCAACACCTGCATCTGTGGTTGAACGACCTTTTGTAAATCCATACTGTTCATTATGGAGGAGGCTATTTAGATTAAAATGTCTTAGCAATTGCTTGAGTATTAACTTTTCAAATATTTTGCTAAATGCAGGTAAGATAGAAATAGGCCGGAAGTTTCCTATATCATTTTTATTACCAGATTTAAATAAAGGTATGACTTTACTACTTTTCATGAGATCAGGAAAAGTTCCTAAATCCACGCATTTATTAAAAGTAACAGCAAGGTAAGGGGCTACGATGTCTATTATGTTACTCAAAAGTTTAATGGAAATGCCCCAATAATCACCTGTGTTTTTTGACTTAAGTGTGTTGAAAACATTAACTACATCACTTGGTGTTACGTGCTCGAAACGAAATAATTGACTACATTTAGGCACACTACTATGTAAAAGGTTTTCAGCATTAGACGAGGACGAACTTAAGGAGCGAGTCGTAGTTATAGGTATATTAGCAAAAAAATCATTAAATGCCTGAGCTACGTCAGTTGCTTTACTTATTAATTTGTTGTCAACAATAATCTCTACTTGATTTTCTTGTTTAACCGACTTGCCCGTTTCATTGTTAATAATTTTCCAAGTCGCTTTTACTTTATTTTTAGAATTTTTAATTGTGTCACTTAAAAATTTAGATTTAGCAGTAGCACAAATCTTTTTAAATAATTTAGAATAATTTCTAACATACTCTAGAAAAGGAGTATCAAACTTATATTTTTTTAAACCATATAACTCATATAGTCTCGCTTTGCTTTTATAAATACCTGGTGTAGCCCATTGGTTGAAGCCAATGGAGGTACCCATAGTGTTTAAAGTTTTTGACTTAAATGTAGCTTGGTACTCATTCTGCACAACATCAAAAAGGGCTCCATAGATATCATTAGGATGTTCATGTTTTACTATAGATGGTGTAAGTTTTTTAGATACATTATGCTTAAACTTATTGCAACGACTAGATGTATAAGGCCGGTATACTATTTTATTTGGCTTTTTATTTAGTGGCATAGGGAAGCTAACTAGTAGTCCACAGTGGTCAGAAGTTAGGTCACTTAACACAAATTTATTTTCAGAATCACAATTGCTAAAAATATTATCAAGACAAGTAGATGAAGATGCCGTGATTCTAGTAGGTTCAAAAAACAAGTTAACTAAATTATAAGACCTAAACAGATTGAGAAGCCGAATACTTAGTGGAGTAACATCTAAAATATTAACATTAAAATCTCCACATAAAATTATACTTTTACTACTTGACTTTAACTTATTAAGTAAATCCTCCATTACAGATTCGAAAAGACCAAAATCACCAGAGGGCGGTCGATAAACACAAATTATAATGTATCGCTCGAGTTCAACACAAGACAACTCCACAGTGCGCTCGATAGAATGATTAACTAAATCTAAACGTTGTTTACATTTCAACTTGTTTGAAACAAGGACTAATGATCCACCACGAATGGCACTTTTTCTTAATGAATGTTACCTTTTTATGATGGGAAATAATCAAATGAGTCCTTCAGACTCTTACTGACTAAAACCCCATCCGAGTTCCTCCAAATGCCCTTTGCGTTCCAGGGTGACTCTTTCGAACAAATTCCGCAACCCAGGTAGCTGTAATGGTATCTAGACGCTCTGTATTTTACCTAAAATAGCCTAAATCACACGGTCAAATTGAACATAAATTACCCTTTGGACTGCGAAAACTTTGGGCCTCTCGCCAGATTGTTCGATTGAACTTCGACCGCTTACATCCGTGGGTGCCTATGCCATTCAAACTTGAAGGGATGGCAATGTCGCTTTGAAGGGTCAATGACTTTGTAGTTTCTTTCATTTGTTGAAGCCACTCTCTGTCATGATCGATGTTTACAGATAAATATATATGTAATTGTGAAAAAAATATGTTCAGTGTTTTTTATTGTATTTTTCCACCTAGAAAGCTTTGATATTGTCACAGTTTAAGAGGAAGCTACTAGCAGAAATTATAGTCATTAATAGGCATTAATGACTATAATTTCTGCAAGAAGCTTACAGTACCTATATATAAACAGAAGTTCGGCTCAATGCAATCTTCTTCAAACCGAAAAAAGCGAGTAGATTTTTTTTTCTTATCCGTTAAAATCGTTGAGTAACCCTGTATACAAATTAATTACGTCAAACTCGGAATAAGATATTAAAAATTAAAGAAAAATGTCGAAATATTGTTCCATGTTGTACCATCCCGATCTTGGTGTATAATTGACAATTTATTTAACAAGAAAATAACGCAGTTTTCCGTAATCTACCCCGCTCCAGACCATAAGAAGTGTTGATATTCCAAGGGTCTACTTGTTATTTTTAAATTGATTAAAAAGGGAACACAATTTTGATGAATCCTTGAGGAATCAGCTATCTCTTCTTCTCTGTCGGTACGCTCTTGTCTGAGCGGTCGTGGTCGTCATGTTCCGAGCAGATACGACCTTCTTCACAATTTCTCGCCATTTTTGCCTATTAGCGGTCATCCTGGCACATTCATGCAGACTCGATTTGGTCGGTCCATCGCATGGGTGATCTAGCGCGCGGCCTGGTGCCTTCGACTCTGCCTTGCACAACGAGGCGTTCGATGGAGTCACTTTCTCACCTAGAGACGTGTCCAAAGAATTTGAGGATGCGAGTTTGTACTTGAGCTGATAGGCGCTATTTGGTGGCTAATTCAAACATACCGATAGCAATATCAGTTGTAGAAGGCAGCACATAAAGATGAATGTTTAAACCTGTAGGGAAACTGTCGCTTAGCAGTGAGGCAGAGTTTTTATTATTATTGATTGGCCAGAATTGATGACTATCTCAGCTAAAAGGAAAAGATGAAACGAGCAACGATTCAGCTCACTTGCCTCGAAGGCAAAAACAATTCAACTTTTACAAACCTAAGTAGGTTTTTTGAAAAAGAAGTATTGCTTTTAGAGTATTTACTTTAAAATAATCAAAAAAAAAATTTTTAGGATCTATTTAACTTGTCTTACATAATTTACGTAAACAAAGAAATCATTTTTTTTGAGAACCAACAAGAGGTGATGACGCTTTAACTACCAGGTTAAGGTTCAACTTTAACAACAACATGCAGGTTTATAAACTAATAACTAACTATTAGTTACGAAACTGTTATGTTTAGTGTGTTTTAGTTTAGTTTGTTTGTTTAGTTCCCTCATTCGGTTATTTGGCATAAGAAAACAGCAAAAGTTCTTAAGCGTTTCGTATTGATTTGTTTTTCCTTTATTTATTTCGATTCTTATTTGTTTTGATGCTGTTTTGTTTCAAGCGTCGACATTAATTTTAGAGGATATCTAAACCGATCTATCAGAAGTTGTTAAAAAACCAATCTACACTCACGAGTAATAAACTGGAATCAATTCGTTTCCTGATGGAATCCTGTGGGCTATCTTGCCACTCTTCGACTTAAGCAGTTTTCAGGTCTTTTATCGACGCCGGAGCTGCACATCTTCCTAGTACCCGCCTTTTCAGCTAGTACCACATAGTTCAATCGGATTCAAGTCAGCTACGGGCTGGCCAGTTTAGTGTGGGAATCCCGACTTATTCCAGGTACTGTATAGCCACTGCAGTGGTGTGACAATGCAGAATGTCGTTTATGTTTCTTTCTGCGGTTAGCCCCCTTCCCCGACCTCCACCAGGTACGAATATCAGCTCCGTTTTTGCTTCAATAGAAATCCTCGCCCACATCATACAGAACCCACCCCCATATGCCACTGTTTTCGCAAAACAGCATTGTAAGAATCACTCCCCCGGTCTCATATACATAGACTTCCGTTGACGGCCGCTACCATGCAGGCACATCCTGGTTACGTCCGAGAACAGGACTCGGCTCCATTGCTCCATATCCCAATCTAAGTGATCGCGAGCAAACTGAAGCCGGGCTAGTCGGTGGGCTGGAGACAATTTGGGTCCCGTGGCTGGCCTTTTTGGGGTCAAGTTCGCTTCTCCTCACTGTCCACTCGCTGACAGCCCTTCCACGACGGTGAAGTGTCGATTTCGGAGAGAAGAGATGAATGACAATTTATCGGTATTTTCTCACCGAAGCGCATCGCTGTCGTCCAGGTCTAGTCGCCCTGAACCTCTTGTGGTATACAAGAGGTTCATGGCGACTAGACACAAGACTGGCTCAGATCAAGCGGTCGAGCGATAGTACGCTGAGCCAACCCTTGCTGGATAAGGATGACGACTTGAGCGGCTTCTATAAGTGTGGTTTCCATTTTTTTTTAGCTTCGGTGTTCCCAGTAATGTCAAACTTTGAACTGATGACCAATTTTCATAAACGCACACTTTTTATAGGATTTCAGGACTATCAAACAATATGGTGTTTTTTCCATGACATAAGGTGCATAACTTTTGGTTATGACATTGAAAGAGGTTAAAAGTTAATAAAATTATGTTTCAAATGAGATAATCCTCAGTTCATTGCATCGAAATTGTACGAAAAGGCTGTACGATCTTGAATTCTCATAAAGAAACATTTTACAACCTTATTATAATTATTGTAATGAGAGAATAATGTTTTACAGTTCTTTAAGGATGATATTATGCCAGTTCAAATGCAAGAATAAAAAACTTTGCATTGCTCTTAAATTCAGTGTATTCCTAAACAAGATATATACATTTTTTATTCGGTGCATTAAGAAAAACACAACACGTAACTTCTACAACAAACACTATTTTTGTTTTTCAAAAAAAAACATTATTAGGCACAGTGTCTTTATCAGTGTATGTACACCAACAAAGACAGCAAGCCATCATTTCATTTCACAAACGCACTATTTCACCCCAACACATTTCTCACTGATCTCACAATACGTCATTGTCGGCAGTGTCCTTCGGATGCAGACAGCGAAGCCGTGTGGGAGACAGCTGATGTGACATTGGAGCGGGGTGCGAGCGGGCTCGGCCTAAGCATAGCAGGCGGAGAGACTGGCAGTGACGTCAGCATAACACGGCTAGCAGTGGGCGGAGCGGCGCAAAAAGATGGGAGATTGCAAATAGGAGATATTTTATTACAAGTGAGTGTTGTGATAAATGATTTAAGTGGGCAGTTAATCTTTTACCCAAGTGCCATCTTGAGAAAGAACTTGAAACAAATATGGGCTCTAGTCTAAGGGCGGATTTCTGAATGAGTATTTTGAGTAAATAATGTGTCAACCCCAACTTCAATGCTCATCTTGACAGGTTTTAAGCTAAAGAAGAGTTTGAGAAGCACTCAACTTCAAATGCTTAATTCACAAATCTTAAATATATGGGATTAATAAATGCCAGCGAATTTTCTCGTGGTCAATCTTAAAATGTTGGACTTTTAACTTTCGTGTTAGCTGACAGAATGTCACAACGTCTAAAAATATCTACCGAAGATGTGCCAAAATAAAGCATTATTTAATTGCTAGCGAGACGTAGAAAAACGTTCTGATTGAAGTGAACAATTGAATAAATACACTTTCTGTGCTGAAAAAGGTTCTAAATGTCACTTATCTACCTGTAACAAATTATATCATAAAATATTTTACCTTCGTCTACCACAAACCTTTTCATGGACCTTCGTAAAAGCCCTGTGGTTCACTGCTAAAAATAGCCCACACCTCGTAACATAGGCGTATGTAAATTTGAAGAGGCAACGAACGACCATAATATGTTTAACATAGGTTTGTCTACGGATGAGTAACCCTAACGTGAACTTCTAGAAAATTAGAACAGTCAGTAGTCACCCTTACCTGGACTAGGAGCCACAGATTTTGAACTAAACAAATATTGACTGAACAAGGTCGAGTGAATTTGATATAATTGTATCTGAATTTCGTTGAAGGTTCTATTTTAAAGGTTTTATTTACTTTCACTTGTAAGGAAACTTTAAATGAGCTCGATCGTTTGTTGATCTTATTGATATTATTTCAAGTTGAACATTTGTTAACATCTATTTGGATACCCATTATTAAAGAATCATCAAGGTCATTTCTATAGGGACTGATATCGTGGCGTTGCCAAGCCTAGAATCGATTTCATTTCATTATTTAATGTAACCGATTCAATTCTCTAGTTACTGTAACCGTCTTGTTTGTAGCAAGTTGAGGTTTGAAACCTGCAACATTTTAATACAAGCATATATTTATATTGTAAATCCTGATAGGTACCATAAACAAATCCCATTAAAGTAATATACACATTCCTAGTCTAGATTATTCTTACGCTAAAGGCACAGGTGCAAATACAATATTACCTGAGAATTCAGTCGCTCCACACAATGCCGAAAACTTTCAACTATAAAAATGAAATAGCTAAGCTATTGAGAGAATTGGATTCAAACTAACAATGGGCTACAATTGGAAGAGAAACTCGTCCTGAATTATAATAAGGCTTTTGGGAACTAGGGGAAGAAATGGAGGCTAAATTAGAAATAAAGGTACCGCGTTTTGATTATTGGGCCTGATGTTATGCCTACCTAACTAGCGTAGAAAATTTAAATTTAGGAATATTCTTTTTCTGTCTGGCGTTGTACTTCCATTTAATAAGCTTCCTTTATTCAAAGTCAAAGTCAAAGTCAAAACGTTTTTTAAATTAGGCCATTAAATGGCACTTTTGAACGTCATCGTTTACAGTTCAGTAAAATAATAATGTTACATTAATAAAGTGACTCTACTGTCCATTCGGAAAGGTAGATTCTTATGGAGAAGAACGGAAAAAAAAACTCCATAGTTACTCTTTTCAATTAATGATTTTACAAAATTTGGTATACAAAAATTAATTTAATATTATGTGAGGACGATGCACCCAGAGTATGCTACTTATAAGAACAAAATATCACCAGCAGAGGTAAACTTATTCATTTTATAAAGAAATTTAGGTAAATGGTACTCACATACGAGTATTTACAAACATTGGAACCATTAATTAAACAACAGTGTGTGAGTCAACAGAAAAATAAAAACACAAACATTTTTTTTTTTGTTTAATTCGTTAACTATAATAATTCGTTAATTCGGTACCTACTTAGTTCAAATTAATTAATGAATTAATAACCAATGTACAAAATGATTTATTATTAATTGTATGAACATAATAAGAATTATTTCCCAGTTTCGCAAGAAGCTTATTCATTTAAACCTCTCTTACGCCGAGCTTGTAATAAATAATGTAATTGTCAGGATCAATATCCCGGGAATATACTCCGCTCCGCGTATTTCCGCTGAGAACAAAGGAACAGAACGGGAAAGACTTAACGGAAAAATGATAAGGCTCCAATAAATTATGTCATTCCCTGTATCCAATTTTATAAGATGTCATGTAAACATTTTCCGGCAAAAATAAAATAAAAAGAATTTCCTGCCAGGAAATACGAGGCTGAAAACTTTTTTTTCACATAGCTATTTAAAATACTCCTCAAAGAACTTACTTAAACGACATTCACTAAACTTTTCTTGTTTAATGAAATTCTGCGTAAGGTCGAATATTTAATATGACAGGTTCATTTTAATATTTTTATGTACCTCCAAATACCTATTTTCCGCATTTTGTTTTCCTTGATTGTAAACTCTCCGTCCTCATAAATAAATGATAAAAGTGTCCCGGTGTTTCGAAATGAATTATGATGTAACTAGGAGCAATAAAGGGCCAGATTAACAGCAGCAGATTAAAGTGAATAGCCGTACTTTATGTTACTATCGCTGTGCTCAGATATGGCTATTAAGTGTCGACCTAACTTCGTAAAGGTTAATTTTCAGAGCAGTTACAAAGTAAATCTGATCTGAGCTGTTGATATTCTAATTATGAAAGGATATAATTATGAAATTGCTAATGACAAAGTCCGGTTAAGCGCGAGTTTGACCTTTTGAAGGGTACATTGAACTTTTGAAAGGGAGTAAAAGTCTTAATTAAACTGAGTAGTAGACTAAAATTCGTAGACCGCAAAATTTAATTTTTGGTAGGAAATATTACAAAAACCTGGAATTCTGATTTATTTGTACTACCTACTCCGTTAGAAATATTTTCTCTCTATAAATCTTAGAAGATTATTAGAGAGATTTTTTGCAGATTTAAAATGCGTAGGTATGGGAATTGAAGTTGTTTATAGTTTGCAGAGCTACGCAGACATGCCAATGAACCGATAAAAATCATACACATCCCTCTAAGATGAAACCCTGAAACGTTTCACGAACTACTAACAATCTAATCATATTACTTTTTAATTAAACGTACCAAGCTTTTATAAAATAATAATATTATCTTTGTGTTCATTTGGGTATCTATATTTACAGAAATAATTAGGTATATTGTTTCAACAAATATAAACTGTTAACAACAAGAATATATATTCATTGAAATAAATCTCAATTTATTATAAGTATTTCTACGACAAATAACAATGAATTGTTTTACTGAGCTCAGTTTTGTAATGACATCGTTGGTAGTAATTCCCTTCTGAGTGAGGTAGCTAATAAATTGTCTTGGTAGATAAGATCCTGCTCCAATATTGTTATTAAAGTGTTTAAACTATTGCAGATTACAATGTAATTATGTACGAGTACACTAGCTATTTTATTACGTAGATAGACGTGTGTTTGTATGTTACCATCATCATCTGCCTAGCCTTTTCCCAACTATATTGGGGTCGGCTTCCAGTCAAACCGGATTCAGCTGAATACCAGCATTTTACGTGGAGCGGCTGCCTACCAGACCTCCACTACCCATTAACTTGGTAACACGGTACTCCTTGGCAAGACTGGTGTCAGATTTTCTGTCTTCTGACTATCCGTTACGACTGCCAAAGATCTACAAATAACAGCCGGGACCAACGTCTTGTATGTTACCATATAGTTATAAAATAGGAGAACATCACGCCTCTAAGCCTCTCGTAAGGTGGAGCAGACATCCACCTATGTGATAAGGGGCGAGCTTAATGCCTTCAATCGGGCACAAATCCATACTACAGGCTGCTACTGAAAAAATCCAGACAAAAAACCCAATGTACTTTGCTCGACCCAAGAACAGAATCTAGGATCTCCATGCTCAGCAATAGCTCTTGCGACCACTATGCCAACGAGGCAGTAAGGTTGGTTTCACAGCTGTCCGGAAGATCCGTACTGGCCGTCCGTATACGGGAGACCCGTACGGGTAGCGCCCGCAGTGCTCTGAAATGAGTGTTTAATACAATACGGTAATATACCGGTTATACGGGCTCTACACGGAGCTGGTGCATACGGACCAATCCGCATCGCTGTGAAACAAAGTTCCAGCGCCTCACGTATGTCTCTGTCCGGGTAAACCGGACAGCTGTGAAACCAGCCTAATAGAAGGTAGTATAAATATAGGTACATACATTTTAGCTATCTACGTGTTATCGGGTGGAAATAAATGCGTATACACTAACGACTCATTCAATGAATGGCCAAACTAATGGATAAGAGTAAAGCCCTAATGGTCATCGCATTTTCGCTGCCCATGAATACTCGGACTTACATAGAGATGCGGGATAGATTTGTTGATGAATAGGTTGTTTATCAACGCAAAAGATGTATCAGCACACCCTCTTATAAATAAAAAGTACCTGAATGACCTAGCTAGATCGATTTATCGCCCCCGAAACCCCCTGCATACTAAATTTAATGAATATCGTTTGAGCCGTTTTCGAGATTCAGATTATAAATATACCTATACAAGAATTGCTCGTTTAAAGGTATTAGATTTAATAAAGTCTACAATATTTGTGTTTCTTCCTGAAGGAAACGGAGAGAGTATAAAGGTATCTTTGAACCTGAAAAATGTCATTATTTAGAAACTGTACAAAAAAATTACAGTCTGGCAGTAATTTGTTAAATTGATTGATAGAAATGATTTATCACGTTTTGTTAATAATATTATGTTTAGCGATTACCCTGAGAAATATTCATGCCATTGAAGTCCAAAAAAAATAAATCTGAGCGTGCTATTTATTCAATGGGATTCACAATGTGAATGTAAATTAGGAGGATGAGTGCAATGAATGCATGAAACACGTGAAAAACATTGTTATTTTGCGTGTTTGGAATTAACTAAAGTGACTAGTTTAGTCGGAACGACTATGTTAATCAGGAACTAATTATACAATGTCATCAGATATTTTAGGCAAAGAAAATAAAAGGACAGTAATTATTACCTACTATGAGTGTATTTACTTATATATTTTTTTGTTTTTTTAGGTTCTCACGTACGAATAAAAAGGTACCCATTCTTATATGATCTAATGCTGGTACTTCACTTGGCGTATTTGGCCAAATATTCGCGTCACTTGTTCAATACAAAATATACCTTATACTTTTCGAAATAAGTTTAATTTTGATTACACATGTGACGGATTTTTTGGCCAAATACGCCAAATGAAGTGCCAGCATAACGTGTCTGACGTCTGTCTGCCACAGCCAATTTGCTTCGAATCTACTGGACTGATTCATTTGAGATACATATATGTACTAATCTAATCAAAACACGGACGCGTAAAGTAAAAATTGTTTTGTACCATTCTAATTTCAATGAAATACCACCACACTAATTTACACTCAATCACAACGAAACGATTACCGACGAATTCCGTCAATATTTGTAATACCTACTTTCTGTCCCTACATAGATGTCAATACCGACTATTTTACCTGTTTCTGGCATAGTGTAATTTATTATACATTTATATAAAGATTCAATTAAATTAGCTACTGAAACACAGCAGACGTGGAAAAAAACAACTGACTACGGGTTAAGGGTGCAGTTAATCCCGAAGTCAGTTGTTATTTTTTATCGGTGACTAGAAATATACCTTTGTTTTGTTTTATCGTTCATCGACCTAAGAATGATACCCTTCAACATCTGCTGCTGCTGCTGAAAAAATCCTTGGTTAGAAACGAATTATCATCTGTTTGAAACCCATATTCTGTGCAGGTAAACGACATTTCCGTGGAAGGCGCGCCTCATTCAGTCGCAGTTGACGCTCTTCAAAAAGCCGGGAGCGTCGTTAGATTAGTAAGTTCAGCATCGCTTGCTCTCTCTTTAAAATGCTCTTGTTTAATTGGTTGCTTTATACTTCGCTTCACTAGCACTTTTGTCGCTTCACTAATGGCGTGACTGCCAGATTGGCGCGCTGTTGTTTACGAGATCTCTGTGAAATTCTACGAAGATGCAGTTTTAGTTCGGCTTCTGTTTGTTTTAATGGTGCTTGGCTTTTGTATTTCTCTAACTTTAGTTTAAATGTAATGATATTTATTTTGTAAATAGGTTAAAAGTATCAATTTTACACGTCAATCTTTTTTGGTAGGTTTAAACACAGACACAAACTTAGAGGTCAACGTCACATTTTAAGTCCATAAAAATGTTTACATGTTATGGTCCAATCATATTAGAACCATGTAGGTTGATGTCTGAGGTGATCTTTGAGGTAAGGACCACACATATTTGAGTGTGACCTGTCAAGATATTGCAAGCATTTGTCAGGGATCCTGTAGCTTAACTTACAACTTTAAGGAGCACATCAGTCACAAAAGTACTTCTGATTTGCTAATCTTTTCACGATAGGAATAGATTGTCGTATATCTGTAGCCAATACGAGTGGCGTTAATATTAATTGTCCGTGTAAAACTGCCAACGGGATCTGATACCTACACATAATAAATATCTATTAATTTACGCAAACTGAATCCAATTAAAATTAATGGAACGCAATAAATCCGTAAATGTTGCTGCAATTCAATATCTTTATTTTATTTTTATTTATGTTTTATTAGACTTTTGGTAGTTCATATTAAATAATTATAAAAAGTATACCCTTATACCGTATCGTGTTACCCAGTTGATGGGTAGTGGTGGTGAGAGAGACAATTGCTCAACGTAAAATGCTGGTACTCAGCTGTATCCAGTTTAGTTGGAAAAAGGCAATCTTTAGTACTTATTTAATAAGAACAACTTTCATAATGTGACCAATGCAAAAATGTCAACAAATCTGCTGTTCAGTGGGTACATCTGTTACCATAGTGCTTAATGTTGCATGCCATACGGTAGAATGTACTGGATCCAATTGCTTTTCTTTTTACACCATCAAAACTGTGTTTTGTTACCTACATTCTTTGCAAATAAATTATTTCTGATTCTGATTACATTGCACTACTCAACAAATATATGGAACAACAAATTTTTTACGCGATTTTATAGTTGGTCCCACATTGCAAGTTGTTCACAGTCACGAGTAATTTTATCCCCATTAAAGATTGCCAATTTATTTAAAGTCACCCTGTACAAGATGGCAGCACAGAGTAAAATAAATAAAAACTGTCCCTAATGGAAAAAAAACCTTGGAATTTTATAAACTAAACACGAGAATAGAGGCAACATTCAAGGAATTCATTATTAAAACAATTCTGACTACACAAAAGACACAGTATCTGCAAAAACAGTATTACCTGATGCTGCAGCTGACGAGGGAAGCCTGGCGCTTTGCCAGTTGAAAAATCGCTGAACTAAACATTAACGGCAGCACTGAATTTAATTTTATCAAAACCAATACATTTTGTACTTGTACTTTCTTGTTGTTTCTTTGCTTATATAGCGGGCTTATAAAAGTGGGTACTGACCGGTATTAAGGGGCGTAATGTAACATGTTTCAAGGCGAGCATTCGCGCAGTCAGTACGTGGAAACGAGCACGAACATGATTTGCATATCGCACTCCCGGTGCGACACTGTCACTTATGCAAAAATGCGATACCTAATGAGTAAAATATGTAATAACTGTCCTAAAGCACCCCTTTACTTGGTGTGATAACGTTACTTTCGTAGTACACATAGTTTGACGTTGTAGTATCATCATCTTGTCTAAATCTTTAAATATCATTATTTTTTGAGATGTCAAATTTATAAATGCCTGAAAAATTGCAATTTTGCATAAGTGACAGTGTCGCACCGGGGGGGTGCGATATGTGTTTTGTTTGACACGAATTTTAGGACACGGCGTAACACAACATGCTCACTGCGAATGCTACAGAACGTTCCGTATCATCGGTCAGTACCCAGCTTTAGACGATGTCTTTATAATATGTTATGAATCTAATGTATTTAATATACTTATTGAACTCGTTAGTAAAATAAGCCAACGTCCTTCATCGTACTGCCTGAAATTATTGTATTTTATGTCTTTCTTAAAATAACGAGATTAAGCTAGCATTTATTAAAAACTAATAAGCGCCTACTTTAAAAATTACTGAAATGTCTAATATCGTTCAACAAACCTCTCAGCGCAAGAAAAACAAATCTACTATATTCCAGAGTTTATGAATACATACTACTAGCGCGATCTATCGACAAGTTTATCGATCGTTGTCGGGTTTTAGTTTTTACCTCTATGTTAATATGATCGATTAGGTTGGTACTCATGTAGGTCAATGGTATTTTTTGCTTTATTCAGATAAAGTACTCACTTATTAATTTATATATGAAAAAAAAACTTATACTTACACGAATACATATCATGAGTGCATCACGAGCTTTCATATTTGCCTAATATTAATGCAGTAGCTTCTGCCCGCGACTTCGTACGCGCATATCCCGTTTTTTCCCGTTCCCTAAGTAATTTCCCGTTCCCGCATAGCCTATAGCATGTATTCCTCATGAATATGGCTATAATATACACATTTTAACAAAGAATTTTCCAAATCCGACTGGTTCAAAACTAACTTCAAACAAACAAACAAACTCTTCTGCTTTATTGTATTAGAATAGATGTTACCAAATCTTGTTTGCTAAACAGCCAAAGCTTATAAACGAATCCATAAAAACTAAATTGTTTTTATTTCAAACCAGCGAGTACGTCGAGCTCGCCGGCCTAGGGTAGTGACACTGTGGCGAGGCGTGCGCGGATTAGGCCTTGGCATAGCTGGCGGAGCGGACGACGCAGCGGGTGGTGGCGGCATCTTTGTTTCGCACATTGCCGTTGGCGGAGCAGCTCATCATGACGGCAGATTAAGGCTAGGAGATAAAATTTTGGCTGTTAGAGATAAAGACGTGAGTATTGTACAAAAAAAATACCACCGATTTCCAAATAAAAAGAAGTCGGTTGTATTGTTTTGTATATTTTTTTAACTTTCAATGTTTAGTGGTTTACACACCTTTGCTTGTTGTGGACCACTGGAAAGTCCCAGGAAAGCAAAATGCGCAATTTCGTTTACTTGGATCAAATTTTTTTTCCAGTTATTTCGATTTAAAAACGAAACTAGTAAACCGATTTTGATGAAATTTCTATGGGACCAATTGGAAATTATACTCCTTAACATTCAAATATCTATATAAAAAAATCGAATTGGTTCAAAAATGACGGAGTTATGAGGAGACAAACATAAAAAATTCAACCGGATTGAGAAACTCCTCCTTTATTGAAGTCGGTTTAAAACAAATGAAACTAACGCTCGTAAAAATAGAAAAAGACCAAAGAAATGATGTATGAATTTTGTGAAAGTTGGTTGGTTGTTTGTTGTTGTTGGGTGTTGTTGTTGTTGGTTGGGTTGGTTGGTTTGAAAGGATGTAAACTCAGATGACTGTTGATAGAGATGTATAAAAACAGGAAGATGAAGATGATTTTAAATAGAATGGACTTTCAAAAAGCGGTACTCAAAAGTGTTTTTTTCCGAACAAAAAATAAATAGTGCTATTTTTCTTTATTTCTTTTAATACAAGGATTTTCTTTCTTTAGGGTATAGAAACATCCCTTATTGGTTCAACACATGCTCATGCAGTGTCTGCGTTGAGGAGTACAGGGGATCAAGTCACACTTATCGTCCTATCAGCCGGCAGCGCTGTTCCACCCGTCGCTAAAACAGCTCCACTGTATTCAAGTAAGTGCAACTTAACATAACTTTAGACTTGTCTAATAGATATTGCTCTTAGCGATAAAACCACCATTGACAATAATTCAAAAGCACCATGCAATTATTTTTGTGTACAATAAAGCTTACTATTACAATACACCATTGAAGTATCAATTTAAAACCGCAATAACCGATTTAAAATAAATTAACATGTTTACGAAAAATGTAGTGTTACAAAAAACAATAAATTAATTAACATTAAATATGGAGTAGAAGTAAATAAATAAGTAAACACAGCCATTAATCAAGATATTGTTTGTGCAGCTAGAACACAAGCCACGTCGTGTTCAACGCTTCACGAGCTATTGGAAGAGGAGCCAAGTGAAATACCGAGGTAATGTTGACCCTTACTACATTCATTTTCAAGGTAACCTACATTTTGTGGGGAAGATTTATTACACGAATTTCTCAACCCAAATATTCCGTTATCATAAAGCATCTTTTTGAGACAGATTTTGTATTATGAGCATGATGTTTTCATTCAAATTTAGGTTCAGAAGAAATAGTTTTTACTTAACAAAGATTACATGTTTTATCTTTATTCTGAAATACTGTAGTGTTAGGTCAGGAGAGAATGATAACACTAACTAGATGTAGCATATTTTGTCTTTATTTGCTCTATAGACGTACTATTTTTAGGGATAGCAAGTAGTATTTAGACAGACATGTAACGATAATGTAATTGACCAATCACATCACTTAAGTAAGTTGGATATATTGCTACGAACGGCGCGGCCGATCCAAATGTGTCGAGGTTATAAATATGACCGCCGGCCGCTCATGATTCAGTCAAAACCGTTTCCTGCGCAAAATCACGGGTGCCCCCTTCTACGTCCAAAATGAGACTCTACATGTAGATCTCAAATTGCCCACCATACAGCAGTTCATGAAACGCATAGCCAAACGTTTCTTCGACACTGCTGTAAAACACCGTAACCCCCTTATCGCATCGGCCGCCCGATACGAACCCTCCCGCATCTCCAAGGTACGCCGACCAAGGCATACCCTCGTTACGCCCGACGACTCTACCACTCTCCTCCAAGAGAGTTGCAAAGAGACCAGCACTCTTCGCAAACCACGACCGCCGTCCTTCCGCCCTCGCCGCCGAGGCCCGCCGCGACGTCCCCGTCAAAATCCGCCCCGACCCTTGCTCGAGCCAGCCCGCGCCGCTGAGCCTGTAGTCTTAAATTCGCCCCTTAATAATAATTCCAGTTCGATCCAGCCCGTCCCTAGCTGTCCCCACAGGGGGTGCCCTTAGCGTGTAGTGGCTTAGTTTGTAAGTTTTTTTTATAAGTCCTGGCCGGAGGCTTTAATATTATATTAAGGCCACCACAGGCAAGCCCGGTTAAGCAGTCGACAACCTTATAGGTTGAACTGCGAGAAGCCACTCATAAAAAAAAAACTCATGATTCAGTCTAGCGGCGCGCGCGGTGGTGGCTGCACCGAACATGTGGCGTTGGTATGCAGCTACAATACTTTTTCCAAATTGTCTCCCACTTTATTACTAAGTACGAGTGTAATTTATAAATCGACTTGAATTACGTCTAGTTTTCCATAATATTCCTTAAGCATAGATCTTATTCATTTTAAATCTGCCTTTTGAATCTTGCTAAGTGTATTTTTTATCGTAACATTTTTCTGTTATTACTTAGTAAATTTTTGGCACTAATCCTGAAACTACAAGACGTTAAATCTTTGAACCAGTCTCGTTTTGGCAGCTGTATAGCCTAGTGTTAATTTACTTTATTTAATCTTCTTCTTAAATATCATGCTTAGAATTCGCGTTTTCTCGTAATATAGAAAATTATTATTGGTTTTAAACATGTGGTGTAGTTTCATTTTATAATAATGTAGGGTTGAAAAGTTTATTTAAAAACCGTTTTTCAACTTCAATGAAAGCAAACATTCAAACAAATAAGATTTTAACTAAAGAGCTTACAATTGTTAGTAAGAATTATTATATTAATCATGCCGCCAGCGGAACAATGACAATAAGTTTCGGACATTGAAAGTTTCGCTTCCTTTGCTATTGCTGCAAAACCGCTGAATACGTCTTTAGAACTCCCTAACTTTTGCAAATCTTTAGTTAAAAAGTAATTTCAGTTTTTATGGAAATCAGACTGTTTGAGCATTATCTTCAAAAATATTATTTCTTATATTACTGCTTGTACTAGTCTGTAAAATTATATTCCAAAAGTTATTGAATTTAGGCATATCACATTTCTACTTGCAAAAATGACTAAATCTAATTCTATACTTCATTCATTCCGTGAAATACACCCTAAATCCAAATCATTTTCTTTCTGAATACACGTCTAGTAATTTCAAATTCCCACCACACAGATGTGTCCGCATGGTCCGGCTCGTCCGCTCGGGTTCACGTCTCGGCATGGACATCGTCGGCGGACTGGGGGGTGAAGTGGAGGGGAGTACGGATGAGGACGCTTGCGGAGTGTTCGTATCGGGCGTCTCCGTGGGTGGTGCTGCCTATGGAATGCTACATAGAGGCGACAGAATACTGAGCGTCGACGGAAGGGACCTTACACGGGCTACGCATGAACAAGCCGCTGCTGCGTTGAAGGTATCTATTTCATATTTTGGTCACTTTATATTCACAGAACACAGAACTTGAACGAGCTGGATTTTATAAGTTATGTAATATTTTAAATTTAAATGCCCGTTTCCACTAACACTATGCGTGCAAGCACCGAAGACATCGAGACGTCGTCGCCTAGTGTTCGTAGTTATGTGCTTGACTAAAGATTATTTATGAGAATGAGAAATGGGAGAACACAATGTATGACACATTTGTGTTCTATCCATGTCTCTTGCACATTTTCTTGTATACTTTTATTGAGTTTACTGGTTAGGTTTTACCTACTTTCTACACGCTTAATATTTTTTTGTACTTTATTATGACCATCCTTTCCCCCCTTCACCCAAGCAGTACTCGGGGGCCACAGTGACAATAGCGGCGCAATACCAGCCGGAGCAATATGAGAGGTTGCGCGCACGCATCAGAGCGATAAACGCGGCCGCCGCCGCCATGTCGCCTCGGACGAGACACGTTCCTGTGCATCCTGATTTACATGCTATGTATCCAAGGTAATAAAAAAATATAACAAATCATTATCAGCAAATCTTGAGTGCTGTGGAACAAGATCGAGAAAAATGTATTTTCTATCAGCAATAATGACTGTCAAAAACAATAGTTTACTTTTTAAAATATGACTAACTATTTATTCTAAACATAACTAAGTAAGTACTATTAAAAACAATTTAACACTTTAACAACTTTAATAGAATTTTTCACAAGCCTAGCGAAAAACCGCGGGAACACCGGCCACCACAGACTAATGTCAAACGTCATAGTGATGTTCCGATAACGCGCGACAATTAGTGTTGTTCTACGTAAATCGATTTTCTTCATCTAACAGTACAAAGACAAAATACTCCTGCACATCGCATATGGAGACGTGCCCAGAAGACTTGCAGTATTTCCAACTAGAATAGCAATGCTTATTCTTTGGGTAAAGTGAGTCTGCCCTCTCATGGCGCAAAGTGTCGCTCAATACGAGGCAAATATCCTTGAAAAGAAGACGCACGTCACATAAACATTTTAATGCTGATAAAATTTCACTTTGTCTCGAGTTGACAAATAAGTAAAACTTATTTTTTTATTTTTGTGAAAATTTTGTACTGCAGAATGTGTTAATTCGACTTCAGTCTCGATTGTAAGTCTTCGAAAATATTTGAAGATTTAAATGCAAGACAAAAAAATAAGATAGATAAGCTGTGACTGATATGTAAACTAAAAGTAATTTATGAAACGGATGTTGGTAGATGGACGTCTTAAGTCTTCGTCTTTTAAGGACCTCAATATCACCTTGACGGTGATGGACGTTTTCCAGAAACTTTTGGATCGTGGTCAAGGCAGAATATTTGAATTACGTACGTTTAGTTATTACATATTTATTTGTATGGTTATTTCCATTTCCATAGAAAAAAACTGTGACCATAAACAAAATTTGTTCTATTTTTATACTTTATGGACATTAGTTTAGTTTCTCTGAGAATATTTATCTCAGACAATTAGATGGGTAAATAATTCTCAAAAACAAAATTGAAAACACCAGATTATACATTGTCTGAATAATATTCTATTTGTTGGCGAAGTACCTCCTAAGTACCTAATACCAATACTAGTTCCTAAGTATCTTGTTCTATGTAAATCAAGCCTCGGGGGGACAAACTCCGTAATAGCATCAATTCGGGCAGCATTCTCTAAACATAATTATAATATAAACGCCGATTATTCATTATTGTTGAGTATTAAGTTGAAGTTTCCATTTCCAGTTTGTATTTTCCTTCAACTATTGTTAGGAGAGAAGAAAAGTGTCTATTTTCGTATGAAATTCATACGAAAATATACGGATGGCCATATATATAGGAGACATACTATAATTCAAAAGTAACGCGTTAGTTTTTACAGGAAATTGTCACAAAACTGTTGGATTTTTTTGTTTGAGGGTTTTTTTCGCACATGATGTGTGAAGTAGACAGGCGGTGCGGGAGAAAAAAGTCACCATTGATATCACATCAAAATGTTGTGATGCCTTGATCTAAGCTTAGCACAGCTCTGGTGGAACAGTCTAGCAAAGCTTCAAAAAATTTTTACATTCCAAAGGGGAGGTGTGTGGTGGGATGATGGTGAGAGGGGAATCGCACAGCTAAACAGAGTCCTCTAGGCATCCTCGCAACACTCAGTTATACACTGTTTTACAGCTCACTACGCACAAGCTCTTCGCACAGGTTTGATAGAAAAAGTCACACATTTTCACAGCGTGCTACGCATACTCACACCCTAGCTAACATGTACATCTTTAGTGAAAAAGCACCCTTATAGTCCCACGACCGCTGAATGTTTTATCCCCAAACTGGATTTGTTACAAACTCCATTATAAAATTCTCAGTTGAGTCTAGGTCATTGCCCGCAAAATGGCTTTACTGGGTCGTTGGCCCATATAACATAGGAATATTTAACATAGGTATCTGGTTGGTGAAAAGAAACTGTAGGTACTACTTCTATTATACCTCTCCTTACCCCAATTTGGAATGCAGGTGTGCTGTTCCGTTTTTCATTTGCAATATTTAAGCACCTAATTACCTAATTGTTGATGCAAGCCCTTTTCTACCTTAGAATATAACATGAAACAGACCTCGGTTTAAACGATAAAATATTTATATAGGTACTCAAATCCCCTGAGAGTTTTACTTAGGAATACTAATTAATGTTTGTGTGTAATTAGGATTGCAGGTCATGAGACCCTATTAGAAATGATTATCATGCAAATTAACTGCTTTGTGATGTTACAACAGACGTTAGATATTGGCACGATAGGAGTAGTTAAGGTAATACCTGAGACGGAAGAACAATAGACTCGGTATTATGGTTAATGAGACTCATAGCCCATATCAATCTGGTGGTATAATCCGTATCTCAATCGAAGTTAAGATATATGCAAAAATCATACTTAAAAAAAAAATGATTGTCTATACAGTCGGTTTACGGACGATAGTTTAACGTGACAACGTCATAACAAATAATTGATGAAATGATCGTTACGTTACTATGAGCGTAACATTACAATGAGAGTTACGTTACAAATGAGTCATCCTTTTTCGTGTAAATTAATTTGTACTTGTAGCGACATCGCAAAATGCAAAGCAAAATGTGAAATAATGAAGGAAGGCAATTTGTGTAGGTACCTGAAGATCGTTTTCCAGTGTATAAACTCTGTGTTTCCGGTAGTATTATTTTTTTGTAAAAAAAAATTATAATATGTTTGTTACCTCAAAACTCCGTCATTTATGAACCGATTTGAAATTCTCCATACTGTTAAAAACAGTATTGTACTTATTTTCGCGCGTTAATACGTTTTACTGTTCTATTAAAAAAAGTAAACAAAATACTGTTTTTATGAATGCTAGCATTGATGCCATTTTAAACTTTATAGAAACAGTGTTGTTTCCGTAATGATTGCAAGGTGGCGGGATGACCGAAATAGAGCTTACATTGGTTCCATTAAAAATAAGCTGTTCATTTATTTTAATATTAACTTAAATTGTGATAATGCTAATGAATATTTTTAAATTATAGTACCTAAATTGTGCAAGAAACTCCAAAAAATATGTTTTGAAAACAATAAAATTAAAAATACTGTTTACTTTTCTAAAATACTGTAATTTAGTTATTCGACCACGATATACTTTAATTGTCGTACAAAAAGTTGGGTTACCACTAAAAAGTGAAAAATAAAAAACTTTTTCACAAAAAAATACAACTTAGTTCCAATTCTGGTTATCGAATACTATCCGAGGATTATTAATATTTTAACAATCATAAATTGACTATTCACGTTCATTTGCCCAATGGAATAACATCATGATACGTTTTTGTTCTCCATAGCTACCGATTCGATTTCATTCGTGAAGTTAAGAATGTATTCTACATTTGTTTGTCCCGGGGTGTTCAATACATGTTTATTTGCTACCGATACTGTCTCGCCCGCAGTTTATACTGTTTCTATAAATACAAAAGCGGACATTTTAGAATTGGAATCTATTTCTTATTCTTCTCTACGATCTTCAATAAAACGGCAAATTCGAAAGCCCAAGGGTGTTATTTAAAACCTTTTCTTGAACCTAGGAGTCTGAAACGGTCAGGGTTTCGTACGTGGTTTAATTATTTATTGGAGATAAGGTTTAGTTAGTTAGTTAAGTTGGCATACTGTCAGATTAATTATGTATTTAAGTTTCTAAAAACAACGACTGTGTCCAGTGATAAAAAATCCTGAATTTAACACACAAAATTTTTGTAGTAACAAAGTATCCTTACTAATTAAAAAATGTTGGTAATTTTGTATAAAAAGGTATAACTGGATAAAATTTACATAATTAATTTAAAAAAAAATGTTGGGTCCTTGAGGCTCATTCCGCCACTTCAAATTCAGTAATACGAGTAGGTCCTGGCACTTGCCGCATTACATGTGTGTATTTTTATAAATTCGTTTATTTTGTATTCTACTTTATACGATGCTTAAGATTAACACCACGCGCGGAGTTGATATTCTTACACCACGCGACTCTTGGACCTGAGCTCTAAAACTTTTATTAAAACCGAAAAACGAGTTTTTCGGTTTTAATCAATTAATTTAATCATTTACTTTTGTAGGCTTGTTGATGGACATAACATTAATATAAACATACTAGAAATTAGTGTTAAATAAATAAAGTATTCAGTAAAATTTAAAACAAACAGGAAGGTGACGCCATTCGTGATACAGGGTAATCCTAGTCCGAATGCCAAAGCATTCCTTTGCATTCAATGTACATTTTATTTTAAGTTTAAAATATGTAAGGAGACCTGTTAAACTATTTCTCATAATAAAGATTTACTATTATTATTATTAAAGTAGGGAGGTAACTTCCTTATCTATACATATAATAAAATATTATCATAACATGAGAGAGTAATCATCCTACCATGTTAAAACTTTACTTATGTAACAACATTTTAATTCATTTTACATAGGTACATACAGCAGTTACACACACGAGCGACGCAGCTGGCATGCCAAAGAACCATATTTAAGCCACGTCATAAAAAGGACACCGCTTTTATTTCAGTCGCAAATCACAGAAAAGGGCCAAACCCTTTTTTCTTTGTATTCCATTTTCATGACTTTATATTACGGGAAACTAAGATTTTACCGGATAACCCATTACGTTCCTGAGTTATGATAAAGTCTTATCATAAAAAATTGGTTGTCTGTAAAGTCGGTTTACGGACGATAGTTTAACGTGACAACGTCATAACAAAACATTGATGAAATTATCGTAACGTTACAATGAGCTTAACGTTATAATGAGTCATCCTTTTTCGTGCGTGCAGTCGGCGTTCAACGATTTATTAGACGTTGTCACGTCAAAAACTCTTTTTTTTTTGAAAATCTATATATTAGAAAATTATGAAACACAGATATAGGTACTAAATGTTTTAGAGTATCTTGTATGCAGTAAGGAGAAAAAACTGCATCAAACTTTCGAACGTATTAACGAGCAAAAAACGTATAATACTGTTTTTAACAGTATGGATGGGAACCCTAGTGGTACCCCACACCTAACAACACCACAGGAAACCAAAACACGCAATTTCTATTACTTACTTGGATGATATATTTTCTATTTCTTCAAGCTATTTTGATTGAAAAACCAAACTGTCCAACCAACCAACCAAAATTTCTATGGGACCAATCGGAACATATATCCTTTCACATGAAAAAAGAATTTCAAATCGGTTCAAAAATGACGGAGTTATGAGGTAACAAACATACAAATTTTTACAAAAAAAAAATACTACCGGAAACAAAGAGAGTTTCCACACTGGAAAACTATCTTCAGGTACCTACACAAATTGCCTTCCTTCATTATTTTACATTTTGCTTTGCATTTTGCGATGCCTCTACAAGTACAAATTAATTTTCATGAATAAATGAGCAGGAAGGAATAAAGCACACGTTAGGAATTTTCACTCCAGTAAGTATTGACATTAGAAATTGTTGGCTTCACTCCAGATTTTCCGGAAAATCTCATTCGGTCTTCATTAGCAACTACAATTTAGTATGGAGCATGCTTTATGAGAGCATTTTACATTATGTTTATATTTCTAACGCCATTTCCCCAGGGCACTTTGTTTGAAATATGTTATTCATTCTTTATTAAAATGAAACTGGCAGCAGTCTCGTAGACAATTTGAAACTTAATATACAATGCGTCGAAGTACTTGTTAAGATTTGCACACTAGGGTACTATAAAATAACTTAATTTTACATAAAAAGCGTCTAGTAACTTTACTTAAAGCTTTAAGTTATAACTATTTTGATATTTTCTTATGAACTTTAGTAACAACACAAACAACTACTGGATTGCGGCTTCGCTTACGTACTACTGGGATAAAAGTAGATAACATGAGTCCTTATCTAGGCTATGGTCTACTTTTCCATACAACCACATCCGTTCAACCGTTGAGGCCTAATTAATAAAATAGCTAAATATATATATTTACAGACGTTCACGAAATATTAGAAGGATACAAAAGATTCCTACAACATATCGTACCTATACAATGATATCTTATGAAACCACTACACGTACTTATATTTTATCAACGCTACGGAAATTAGATTGTGCGGGCGTAGGGCTAAAATTTGTAAAGGCAAAATAACGGTTACATCTTCCATACTTTACGAATTTATATTGTAGTGTTTCTTTAGGATTTCTTAACAAGTTTTGTTACATTGAAGTAACCTTCTATTTTGCATCCACGTTTGATTTGTATGACAATCCACGGTACGTTTAATAACATCATTCTAAATCCAATATGGCGGATTACTAAAGATGTCGGATTAATTTCTTTTTGGGTATCAATTAAAGGGTTTTCCGAGAGAAGTTCAATATGAAATGCTATATCACTTACTTTAATACCCCAGCCTATTAATATTATAAATGTGAAAATCTGCGAATCGATCACGCGTCATCGGTTGGACAGGTTTAGGTTAAGATCATTTGGAACACAAACAGATCATGGGCTGGATCAGGATTAAAGATTATTTTTAACTCTACAGTAAGCTAGACACAGACAAAAACTAGTATGGCAATAACTACCAATTAGTTTTTTTTTTTTTTTCAGTCTAAGGATAAACTTAATGAGTGAATAATGTGAGCGTGTACCTTGACCTTAAATTCTTAAAGTACGGAGCCATCTCATAGCCCCAAGCACAGAGTAACCTTTCCAACCATGTCGATTAAAATTTTCTCATCCTTACTGTCAAATATTTAGTGAGGAAAAGATTTTTTTCTTATTTATATTAAGGAAAAGTTTATGGACATTTATGCTCAGCCTAAAGGTGCATTTCATCAGAGATGTACGAGGATGCGTAGCGAGGGATGTGTTTGTATAAACTAATAGAAACGCTTCATTTACCTAGCCTCGCTCAGCGATAGGTAAATTAAACCCATACAAATTACCAGCCAGTTAGTGTTTGGTAACCGCTGTAGCCAGCCGGTTGATTCTGTAGACATGTCGAAGTGAAGTAAAGGCTTGGGTGATGTGATCACGAAGTGAGCTGTCAATCCATGTAATCAAGATGGAATGACAGCTCACTTCGTGATCCCTTCGACATGTTTACAGAAGAAGTGTACTTCATCGTTGACCAAATCATTGCTTACTATCAGGTAAGATAGGTATATAGGATTGAAAGCGAGGTAAAGAAACGAATTGATTTAGAAAGGTTTCGATCAATCCCTTTAATTAGCAATACCATTCCGTGGAACTGTTATTCTTCCTTTACTAAGCAAAGTTATAAATCTACTTACCACTTCGGGCTCTCAAATCTTATAAAGTAGGTATGTTATGAAATTATATAATCTCAAGTAGGTACTTGGACCAGTAAGAACTATTCTATGTCCAACTAAACGTAACAAACAACTTATACAAGCTAGCTGAACTTTACTCCCAAGTTGAAACTCTGTTAGCTGGAATTAATCGGAAAATGGAAACCCTTAGGAGATTATTGTTTGCGGCCGCGTCCATCTATCCGTCTGTCGCCCGGGTCATAACTCATGAACCGTTTAGCCAAGCTACAGGGACTATTAATTACTGAAACCCGGAACGAAATCACGTTTGACATTCGACATACTCAGCAGTAACGCAAAGGCGCTGTAAAAACATCTTTATGTGTCGGGGTTGTGACGATGTTAAGACGTCGTACTGTGAAACAAAGGAAAGGAACAAAAAATAAATATTGGTTGATTTTATTAAATATACCCGCCTGCCAATCATGGCGCTTATGGCAACACCCCATTGGAGGAGGCCCATGTCCAGCATTGGACGTCTTTCCGCTGATATGGTTATGTTATTCAATATAACACTAAACACTCACATAATAGGTAAAAACTAAGTGTTTTTACCTCTAGTATTAAAATGTCACAAGTGCCTAAAATATTAAGTGGAACTAGTGATAACAAATGCACCATTAGTTCCATTATTTTAAGATTTCCGTCATGGAACTGTTAATGGTACTAGTGGCAACGAAGCTGACGATGTACTTCAATGTGCTATCTCTTTTTAGCTTTTGTGGACACGAGCGATACAATTCATCCGGATATGCAAAATAATCACATCTGTTCAAACTCTCTGTCAGCGAGTCTTGTTAAAAGAGTGTGGTTTTTGTCGTTGACTTTAGTGCCACCCATTTTAAATTCAATCTCGAGTAAAATTAAATAAGGAAGTTTTGTGTAGTAACTGTTCTTTCTATTACGACTACTCTATTGTAATATTCATTACGTTATATATACATTGTCAAGTAAAAATATGAAGCCCTGTACTTGGAATTTCCTTCAAAATCGAACAAAAAGGGGGTTCAGTTGGGGTGCTGATTGCCTTGACACTGTAATAAAACTGTTTGATACAATCAAGTGAAAAGGATATTTCAACTTCGTCAACTCACCAGTTCTGTTGTTGTTCATATCGAGTAACAAATGAAACTAGTCAGCACTCTGTTTTCCTCGATCAGCGACCAAATTGTTTGGAAATCTAATCGCATCGCACTCTCGTCCGTAGGTGATCCCAATTTCCATCTGGCGAAATTGTTCACTACCGAATTCAAACTCTGTTGTTAACTACTATAGTTCACGGACATGTGATGTTTAGTAAAAAACAAACATAAATATGGATGTGGTTATAAGAAATACAGTAGATTAAAGAAGATAAATTGACTCTGTGAAAGAGAATATTATGTCTTGAAAGAGTGCTATGAAATGACAACGGGATAGGAATGCATGTGAGAAAAGAACGTCTCTACATAACGTACAAATATCAAATTGCAACAATTACTGGCTGGTTTTTAAATCACTTTAATAGCGGTACTAATGTAACAGGGCTATTGAATTATTATGCACTGACACACAGGAACTGATTATGATCAAATTGGTAAAGGACTCCTGCAACTGTGAAAGGCTATTAGACTGATTAATTGATTTGATTGTGGCAGTGTTCAGATGCTCAGTGCTACTTGTGATCTAAACTATTTCATTGGTTTAGTCTAGAATGCGTTATTCGCATGTGTGGCAGGAAATGGTTGACTGATAACACATTGTGAACAGCTTATTGGATGAGAATGTTAACTGAAATTGAAGTACCTACTGATTTGAACTTAGCGTAGCATTGTACAGATATTTGACATGTTATTACGAAGTTGAGGTTGGCAAGAGCTTATTGTAAATTTTGATATAACAATGAGGCGCAAAATTTTGAATAAACTTTGAAGATTCTAAACGAATGCAAATTTCTAGTACTACATTTTTTTAGGGTTGATACAACTATTGAAAAGCTACATTTTTGAAGAGAATTTTATAAACTTTGCTCGTGTAAATTGCGCTATTGTAGAATTGAAAT
Source organism: Mamestra configurata (assembly GCA_002192655.3). NCBI lineage: Eukaryota > Metazoa > Arthropoda > Insecta > Lepidoptera > Noctuidae > Mamestra > Mamestra configurata. Next base: position 193,596 of record NDFZ01005053.1, read on the forward strand.
CGGTTTGTTATATCAAACGGTTCGTATTCAACTTCGTCGATCGTCTTTTGTTTTTGTTCACCTTAAAATTTTGTCTGCTTTGTTTTAACCTCTTGTTTTTGTTCACAGATAGCAGTGAGTTGGCTGTGAAACTGACCATTTGATGAGAACTGAATACTAGTTAGTGAAAATTTATAACTATGTATGTTAACAATAAAAAATATCAATTTCATAATGTGGCCGTGAGGCAACCCTCTTTATCAACCCGTTTATTGATAAAAAACCTTTGTATTTGGTGGCTCTCATACAAGTAATATTATCTTTTTTTTTTGTCTCCATTACTGTTCTTATATAGATATTATGACATTGCTCGCTATTATTTACATGCGTATTGACACAAGGGCTAATTTTTTTATAAATTCTTAGTCAAACTAAAATTTAATCACGATTAAATTAAATTACGATATTAAATCTCCAAAGCCCCGGTGTCCTTCAAAACATTCCAAGTCCTTTCAAAGATGTCAACATAACCAGCTCGTGTGAAATGAATATATAAATACGCAAGCTGGAACCATTCGTGCGACTGCGTGCCGATCCCAACCCACCATTCTCCCCGAGACATCCAACAGACGGGTCTCCGTGAATCCCACTTGAGCCTGACTGACTTATTGCCCACATCGCCGATACCTGTATAAAGTCGTGAGCTTCGGTTATGTAAATATTTTCTTGGTTTGTTGCTGAGTATTGGGACTGTAGCTTCATTTCGTATGTTATATTTTTTTGAATGTATAAATAGCATACAACATTTTAGCAAAGTATGATACATGTGGTTTTTTAAATATTTTTGGTTTCTAACGTTCGGTATATCAAACAAAACCTTAGGTTCAAAACCTTTAAAATGAATAACATGGGTGATGGGTAATAGGTAATTATCAAATGACTCCTTGTCATTTGATAATTTCCTATACCGCTCTGGACGGAGCGGAAGGGAGAGTCAGACTCTTACTGACTAAAACCTATCCGTGTTGCTCTAAATGCCCTTTGCGTTCCAGGGCCACGATGACTCTTTCGAACAAATTCCGCGATCCTGGCAGGCACTGGCCCTAGCGGCCCCCTCTATTATGCTGACATCATTTTGAGGCGCGCGTGGAACACAATGCGCCGTCGACCCGGGCTTGGTTTTTGTCGGACGGCTAGCATTGTGTGGCTCGCCGTCCGATGAGAACCAGGCACGGTTCGACGGCGCACCTATGGTGGCCGGGAATCATCCTGCGACTCCCGACGCCCGGGGCGTTTTCTTCTGTTGCGGCGGGTGGGGCATGAGGTTTGCATGCACGCGTCCTAGGTCTGAAAAATTACTAATTACTAAACCGTTCGAAAAAGAGTCTAGATAGATTGATTTTTTTTCAACATTGAACTTCGAAATTTGTATGTGCCACGTAAATACTCTTTATGGATTTTTCTCGTTGTATGAGGGCCATTAGCAGAAACTGTAAATACTGTTCGGAGATTGTTTAATCTTCATGTATTGTAATCACTGTAAATTCTTAGCTAAGATTATTTCCAATGTAAGTTGTTACACGTAATCTTTTTGGACTGTGATATTAAATTAACGTTCGTATTGTCATTGTACGGTAAAATTGAAACTGAATATACGACATTGGAAAGATGTTTGTGTTATTATTTTCTTGTGAAGATTTATCACTCGTAACTGTATTATTCTGAACTGATACAGTAGGCTGGTCGTCAAGGATTGCTTGACGATAAAATCCGATATAATTTGGATCGTTAAACAGACGGAGTATCTGAGTAAGTATTCTAGCAGACGAATTGCTGGGGAACTTTTAACTAAATCATATTAAAATAAAAACACATGTATTAATTTAAAAATAGATGAGCATTGATCAGAATTTTCTTCATTGTTTCTGGCCAGTCATGTTAAATCTTCACGTGATATTTCGTTGAAATGATTAATGCGTTTCGAATTGAATTTGGTCATCATCTCATAAGAATAGTATTGTGAAATACTAACGACGCTGTTAAAAGGTATAGTCGAGAAAACAAGTCATTTATTTTTATTTGAAATAAAGAAAATAGATATAACTCTTAAAATAACAGTTACGACGAAGCTTCATAAATACTATCAACGTACATCCCGTTCAAAGTTAGAGGCCAATAACCTTGAACGCAATTCAGTTAGAAAACTTTTGATGAATAAAGGGATAGGGTAAAGAAGAAGACAATCTTATTACAAAATTACGAATTAATATAAATTCTCGACAAACTCGTACCCTCTTACAGAACGTCTGACGTCACTCTGTCAAAATTCTTCCTAACTCCCGTTCGTTCGCGGTGTTTACGTTCTACAAACATGTTTAAAATTTCAAAGGGAGAGCCATGTTTGGAATTGAATGACACATTTTGGGGTTGTTTCCGGGAACATTTGTCACGTGAGTTAATAAAAACGTCAGTTTTCGGATGCTTCTTTCTCTAGTTGAATGTTTTATGAAACAACAGCATTTTCTTGTACTGTCAACATAATGATCCAAAGTGATATGTGTCTTATTTAAAAATATCTGCCGCCCGCGGTTCCGCTAGCATACAATTAGTTTTTTTAGGATTGGTTCGGAGGATCAGGGTAGGTTGAATGACCTACCCTGATCGAAGAAGATGAAGAAGCACTATAAGGTACCTTCGATAGGGCGACAATTGAGGGAGGTCTATGTCCGGCAGTTGACATTTTTCGGCTGAATTTTTTTTTTTTATTGATGGTGTCTTAAACAGACATATGCTCCTGACGCCAGAGAGTTATAACTGATACACTCGATAAACATACCAATAAAGTTTGAAACATCCTTAAATGTAGGTACGATTTACAAGATCTACCTCCACAAAAATCTTGCACTGGTTGAACCGAGCACAGCAGCAGGTGTCCGGAACATCTTGTAGCTACACAGCAGAGTAGTTTTAATGATACCTGACATTCGATAAGTGTCGATACTTGAAGGAAAATGCTGCTATTCCTCACAGTTCCTAGGAGCAGAGAAAAAGATCGTAGAACGACGCTTAAGCAAGTGAGTTTTATTTGCAGCTAGGTGATATTGAATCCGATTTATGCAACACTGCCAAATTAAATTCACTAGGCAATAAATAGTGGCACTGTGATGTAATTGGTCTACGTAATGTGCCGTTAAGCATGCCAGTAGTTATTCACAGTAACGAGATAGTTGATTTCATGATTACGGTATTAAATAGCTCACATTTTATTGTTATTCTACTGTAGGGCATTCATCAGCACACTTGCTCAAGACGGGTTGTCGATTTCAAACATTGGTTGCACATTTACAACATTGTTTGCAAATTATATACCAGAGCCTATAGAAAAATGTTCGAATCCCTATTACAGTTTTGGTATCCTTATTACATGTAGTGAAAGAACCGCCAAAGCTTTAAAACCAAGACTTTAATTTCAGTAATTTAGTTCGCCAGTTCCGAAAGAAATTTTGAAAAGATCCATTTTTTTTAACAAATTGGTTTTGGTTATCCCGTTTATGTAATTGAAATGAGATTTGCTAAATAAAACATTGTTGGACGGAAGAGCATCCTTTGCTAATTCACGTTAGATCCCTTTATCCACTTCGACTGACTGATTAAGTAGAGTAATTTCGCTATTCTTCTTAAAAGAGTCCACATGGCAGGTGCATGCAGGCTGCTGTTACTGTGACTGGTGATCGCTATCCTTTTGGAAATTCCATGTTTTTCTATATCAAATTAATTTATGGAGTTAATGAAATGAAATGAAATTGTTTATTGCCAGATTAACATCCAAATAGCACACATAAATAACAGTAAATAATAAAAAATAAGTTGCAAAAACATGACAAATGCAAGCTCAGACGCCGCGAATCATGTTATCGGCGTATGGTAGGACTGCCACCTTTGATGAAGAGGGCTGTTGTCCCAGTCTCGCACCGCGGCCACCAAGGAGTTAGCGGAGCGATGTATGGCGGAGCGTGAGGTGGCGGAGCGGCTCCTCAGCAGGGCTGGCCAGCCGAGCGCGCGGCCCTCGCAGAACATGGCGCTCGCGCTGCACCACTGAGGCAGCCGGAACATGGCGCGCCACGCGTCATTGTACTGCACTCACATGTCGCTGAGTGCAGCTTTGGTGTAGGTAGCCCACAACTCGACTGTGTAGACGCTTGTGCAGTAACTAATGAAGAGCTGCAATTTCACAGCGTCACTACAGCGGCTAAACCGCCTCGCTAGCATGTTGCCACGCACCGAGATGGCTCGTCTCTGCCTATTTATATCAGCTAGTTAAGAAAACCGGGTCTAATAAGACGGCGCCGTAAGTTATGTATCGTACACAAGTGGAAGTTGGGACAAAAAATTCTAGGTGACTAATCGAAAGCTTTATTTGATCTCCAAACTCACCAGATTCGACAGATTCTGATTTTTTTTTATGGAGCTATCTGACCTGTGTGAAATTGGCGCCCGATTTTTTTTTCCTTTTCAAAGGTTTTTTTGATAGATTTCGATAAGTATTGGATAGTGGTGAAGCTAACTTTGTTAGTAGTAGATTAAAAAAAAAATTCATCTACCGACATTGCAAAAAAAATAATTACCAGATGTTTCTTAACGGAAAACGTTCCTAGTGGATAGTCTTGCATTTTTTTTTCGTTTGTAGTTAAACATAAAATATAAATTAAAAAACAAAATGACTGCAAGTAATATGTCACTTTTTTAAAACTATTTTCGACTGAATTACTACCGGTCTTTTTGATTACTACAAACGTTAAAAATTACTGACTCATAGAGATTATTAGTGGAATGTTTGTTTGTAGTAGAGCAGAAACTGACCACAAGCGATCAAATTATGCTTTAAAAATCTTTACATAAGTTTTTGGACACAGGGTTCTGTGTAATGTAAAAAATCACAGAAAATACTTCAGATCTTCATTTTTCAAGATCGTGATTGGAAACGTAATTGTATCCGCTTCTGTAGGGAAGCAATAATGGCACTATTGCTTCCGTTGACGATGAGTCGGCTTGCGGTTGAAATATATTGCGACGCCGCCGGCGATACTGGTTTGTAACCAGAAGAGCTTGCTTAATGGTTTTATATTTAGTTCTTTAACTACACCAACAACCAATGGAGCATCTCATTTTCTGGAAACTTTCTATCAATAGTCTTATTAAAATAAGCTTCTACCAAATCGTCATAGATACGGAAAACAAAATAAGCCAACTGAAGCAGCCTACATATATCACTTAGTAATGTTAATTCAGTTATAAAAACCTTTTAAGCCGTAAATTTGAACTGACTCGGTTCAGTAGATTCGGAGAAGTTGTGCTGTGACAGGTGGATAGACTGACAGCCTGCAAGGCAGCCAGCCAGACAGACAGACACACGAGTGATCTTACAAGGGTTTCGTTTTTTTCAATCGGAAATACGAAACCCTTAAAACACATATAAAGGTACATACATAATATATGCTCAAAAAGTATAACTCTAATTCAGTTACCGATGGGTAAAAGGTTCCCCCACTCCGAAAAAAAATCAATAAAGAGTGGATATTAATATGAAATTTTAGTTATTAGCTCAACAATAAATACAAACTGTCACTAACACCAGTCATCATATTATTATTCAAAATAATAAATAGTGAACAATATACACGTGCCTCTGAGGCTTGAATTAATAGTTCTTTTTTATCCCGTAAACACAGATTGATGTTTAAAAGACTTGTCAATACAATTTTATTTGCGTTAATGTCAGTTCCAGATTTATTCCGTTTTTAATGTCGGCGGCGTACGGGTGATATGAAAAATATTGGCAAAAGTAAACAGGTTTTACGCATGTTTTATATGTGCGCTTTAGTTTGTTTTTCCTATTTAAATATTTGTGTTGGTTCTGGTTTGTTTAATAATGTTTCAGTTGGCTTACAGATAAACTGGAGTTTCTACTAAAAGCAAACGAGCTTTGGGCTGATGAAAATTGTTAACCTGCCCCCAAAATAGTGCATTTTTTTTAGTATGTTAGTCGTCATCATTGACGTGGTTTCAACTGGAATTCGTTTTACTTTTTTAAATGAATAAAAAGAGGAACGAATCGTAATGTTTGTCAAACATGTGGTTTTTAAATAAATGTGTATAAAAGCGCTGAAAACAGATCATTAAACCAGTTACGTTCATAACCTTTTATCATTAAAGCGTACGTCCTTTTACATATTCTGGTCCTTCGAGCCGGATTCGTTTCCGACCCCCAAGTTTTTGGTCCTACGAGCTCTTTGACCTTTCTTGCGGTTTGACAGAAGAGGAATCACTTATCGAATTTTGATGTGATAATTATGTATAAATTATCTGAGACCTAGTCATCTATTTGCAAGTAGGCATTACACCAGAAAATAGTTCGAAAGTAAATTAAAACAAAGAATCTCATTCTCTTTTACTGATTGGTCGTTCATTGTATTTGAAGCTAACTATTCTTGAAGGAAAGTACAGTAATAGCATTATTATAATGATAGTGATAAGGCATTTTATGACACGGAACTAAAGATCTGTGAAATGTCGTGAGAAGATATAAAATGGCTCTAAGTAATAAAACCAAACTACCAATAATATTGGCTCAAGGTTACAATACGCTAAATGCTTTATTTACCAAGGTCAGAAATTATTTTCCAATCAATTTGGGTACAAGTATGAATTCAAGGACAAAACAATCATTTAATTAATGACAATTTCAATATCAAATTGTTTTCACCTTCATTTATTGATTTTCCAAATATTACGTAATGCTTGATCCTTCTTTTTTTTTTCAAGTCGATGGTGATCCTTAAACAGATTGTGTCCCAAATATTAAAGACGTAATAATAACCACATTCATGTTCTTCTTGCTGTGTCACGCGTAAAGCTACAGTGTAGCAGAAAGTGTTGCGAAACGTGGATTTTTATGTTAATACCATCGCCATACTTGATTTCCATCAAATTATCAATATCATTAATCTTTATCTGTCTTAAAACTGTATTATCCGAGATATTTCGTACAGTTTTAAGGGGGAGAAGTACGAAGATAGATACAAAATTCGTCAAAACAACTCTCAACAATCGAATTGCTCGATGAAATAGATCATCCAAAATATTATAATCAAATAGTTTTCTGACTTCTAAACTGTTAAGAAACCGTATGTCTGAAGAGTCAAGTTACCATATGGTTCTTGGAATAGTGTGTATCCTCTTTATGTATATCCTCTCCCAACATGCCAGTAAGATTCAACTATGAGCAGCACTCAGGAACTTCTCAGTTGAAGCCGAGGTCGATTGGCGCTTTTCAAATGCATGACGTTCCACTGTTGGTTAGAAGTCAATATAATTCGGACAATTCCTTTAATTGAAGAGCATTGTCAGGTATGATCTCGTATGTTGTCAGCTCAACTAGTATAGAAGGTGTAATAAAATGTAGTTACTACAATGATTGTCTCTTTTGGCAAAAAGTTAAGAAACATATTTATATTGTGAGCCGTATATATTTAGCTATCGGCATGACTTGACTTGATATGATTGAAGATGATTTGATCTTGTCTGTTGGATTTAGTAGTCCCGTTAGAAATATTATTCATTTTTAGGCTGTTAATCTGTGTCTGTTTTGGGCGAAGATTGTCACTAATTAGATACCTGTGGAAGGACGAAGCAGCGAAGGTGATGTGACGGTCTGATCATTTTTACGGGGCAAAATTGGCCAGAGGTAATCCTAGACAGAGATGTTTAGAAGAAGATCTAAACTAAGATCATCATCTCTGGAAATACTGGTCTAATTTATTACAAACATTCGTTCACTGATTTATAGCTATATTTCTTTCTTTATAACTTTTATCTAAAACGTACAAATATTTGCACATTCATGCATATACACGAAGATAATAATTCGGATAAGGATCGTCACACATCTGAAAATTAAGCTGCGTGCACATTCAAGTACATACGTAACACCAGTGTCACTTTAATCGTATCTGTATATTATTGCTTTTTTATATTTGATGATATGTGTATTAAAATTTTTATAACGATCGTCGTTGTATTATTTCACACACATTTGTAAATTCACATGGAATACTGTAAAATAGGATAAAACATTATGGGAAGAGCAGTATTATAGCCAAACAAAATAATGGCACATAGTTTTCACTTTTTCTGCATAAAACACTTGACATGACTGTTTCTGTTTTAAATGAGTCCAGTCGTACGCTAAACTTGAAATTCACAGCAGAACCCCATTTTTATTAGAACTTCTAAAAAAGAGGTCACTGGACCAATATCACACAACATTTAGGTCTCTGCTTGACCGAATTTAATTGAATCCTGCCCAGACTTCAAGGTGATGTATTACAGCCATTACTGGCCATTTAAAGCAGACATACTCTTAGTTCAGCGGTGGACGTAGATTGGTTTATTATTTCTGTACCGAGGTTAATATGAAATTAAGTTGGGTATAACATTTTCTTGGCTTAATTGTCCCGTTATTTACACTTGCGTACAAATAATAAGATATGTCTTGCTACTGTTATATATATTTTCGTGGGAAAACGTTGGGTTTTTTCTGTGCTCGTCCTGTGTGTTCATTTGTTGGAGGCATCACAAGCAGGATATCAAATTTCACGAAAAATTGCTCCCTTGTTTCTGGTCTTTTTATACGGAATTCTCTGAAAATTCAACCGGAATTTCGTGCAAACCAAAGTTAAAATGAAACTAAAGAACACAATCCAATTCTGATAAAACATCTAAAGTACAAACTTTGTCCGACTTTTCTTCTCGTTATCATGGAGTCGTCCTTATAGAAGCGCATCGCGGACAATACAGCGCTTACAGCGGCACTGCACTGACGTTATCGCTGTCACTTCCTTTTCCTGTGTGTTTCTAAATAAAGGCGCAGACAAAGCAACGACTACTGAAAGAGAAAAAGGACCATTTTTTTTTTCAAAAAAATTCTTCGTATGTAAAACAATTTTTCTTAATCATTTTGGTCGGTTTTGAAAAGAAAAACATAGTAAACCATAATTAAGTAAAAACACAAAAAAAAAAATTACAGTAGCAATAACGAAAAAAAAAATGTGCAGAAAATGTTGCTTTACTCGAAAGGCTCGAAAGACTACTTTTGGCCTTAAAAATAATTTAACATAACCCGGCTCTTCAAATATTTTGGGTTAGCGTCGGAATCGATTAAAATACACTATATCTACATATTAATACATTTATTTTGCCTAAAAGATTGAGGAAGACGTTAGATGCTTTGATTTGGAAATTTATTAAATTGATGGACGGGATTACGTTTATTCCGCAGGCAAGTTCAGAAATAAACGGTTTTAGCCGAAACATGTTTACTGCTGGTCATGCCAGCCTGTCTCAAGCGTCGAAACATCGCCTGGTCCTGTGCTATTCACATCCAGCGTCCTTCCAATGCCCTCATCAGGACATCAGTCCACCTTATCTTGTAAAAGGCCTTCCAACGCCGCGTCTTCCAGTATTTCGCCATTCTGGAACGGAACGGATCTGATCAATGTGGCTGAAAACATTGACCAGAAAAAAAAATAAAGCCTAATTATACTCACCACCGTCATATTTACACCACCCAGCTTAAACTTCCCTAGGGAATAATTTACGACATCCGGATTATTTTATCAAAGGGTTTCGCAAAGGGTTCATAAAATTCACACTAATAAAATCGCTAGGGTAAAAACTCTCTGTATATAAACATAGCCTCAAAGGAAGAAACCCTTTGTTGTCTCGTTTTAATGGGCTGTTACGTAACACCCATTTTAATAATGTGATGGAAAATTAAATATATAATTGAATTATTTAATAATTTAGGTGCAATCGAACAAAATTTAGATTTACAACATCTAATAAAATTACAAAAATAACTCATATGAGTACAGCTATGATTTCGCATCCTATGAGGTTCTTATTTTGAATTTAATTTAAATATAAAAAGAGCTTCGTAAAATTTTTAAAGATACTTTCTGCATTCGAGAGTCTGTTATTGATCGGTCCTGTAATATCTCAGCCGATGGCACAGTTATTAATTTTGAGTAAAAGGTCAGATGCTCCAATAAGACGAGCAGCATAAAATCTGTCATACCCAACCCGATACCGAAATAACAAGAACAAATTAAATGTTATACCGTAGAACTGACGTTACCGTAATAAAATATCAGTTATGAAATAATACTGGGTGTAAGATCCTCTTGAAAGACGATGCGGGGTCCTGTAAAAGCTGCTAGTAAAAAATATTTATTGCCAATAAATGGCGGCCGCTGTATCGTTACGACGATCTGGTGGGCTTGCGGCAGTAAATTTAATTTGGCCATTGATCGACCGCGGTGATACACTATACCTATCGGGTCTATGTGTGTGAAGCTCAAAGTAAATATCAGCGGGTATTGCGTGACTTGAACTAAAAATATACTGAGCAGACAGTATTCATTCAATGTGAAGTTTTATAGTTAGCTTTACGGTTAAAATATTTTCAAAGAACTTAGACTAAATAAACTAACCACCTAATTGAGGTAAACCTTCATTTAATTCAGACTCGTTCCTATAAAAATATTAAAAATATCGTAAGATAAACCAAGACCAAAAAAGAAGCACGTATAAAAACTAGGAAATTAACAATCATAGACTCGCTACACTCCCACTCACATTCTATTTGTAGTATACAATAGATTTCCCCGGAGAACTCTTAGGAATATATTATTTTTTGAGAAGTAAAGGGGTCGTAAGTCATACAAGTTTGTGAACCGCTGGATTTGAGCATATTTCCCGCGGGTGACTTGATTACTGTACCGAATGTTCCGTAATGTACTGGTACTTGATGGTCGCATGGCGCCAGATGATTTTGTGGAATATGTATGGCATTTTTTTGTGTCTTACTTTTCACTACATGTTGACGTGAGAGAAAAAAAAAAGTGCTACATAGTCTTCGCACTGGCCATGTATGGCTATTTTCAGTTTTTTTAGCACTGTTTTTTGTTTTGGTTTAAAAAGAAAAGAAAGAAAAATGTTTATTTGGGACTCGTACAAGACAAAAAAAAACAGTAAAATAAAATTAACAGGTAGGTAGGTTTCGGTAGTGTCTATTTCACCACACTCATCGTCGATTAATACAAGACAAAAAAGGTATCATAATAACATACTATATATCAACTGAGACACAACAATGCAATTAACTTCAAGCACCCACATGTTTATTTGCAGATTTGAGTTGATCACTATTGGTTACTAATGGATACCTGGTAGTATGTTTATTATCAGTCCAACGACCTTTTAATTAATGACTCGGGAAATCAATACTAATCATTAATATATATGTATAAAACTCTTCCGTTACTGAGTGAGTGAGCATGTAGCTTCCCTACACTGCGTAAAGGACGACTAAAAGAGGATTAATTACCCGAAATACGGAAAAAACGTGATTGGCGCGTAGGAAGTCGCGGGAAAGAAAAAGCTAGTGCTATTCTAGTCCTACAATCTCCAACATAAGTGCAAAGGAAGCATCAAACTAATAAAGTCAAGTCCCACTTTAAAAGTTCTTATTCGCACTTCACATGTTTATTTTACCCTCAATAAATTACCACGCAGCCTTCAATGTGACACTTTTATTGTGACCTTAAAGTTAGGAAAAAGTTTGGTAGTGTACTCGAAAAGTGTCATTTATGAATTTACGACACTATTATTTTTCCCACCCTACTTAAGAAGGGACTAGAGATAGAATAGTTTGCTTTGACATATGCCGTTAATGCGCCGCTTTATAAAGAGATAAAAGTTTTGATTGCTAAAGTAGTTTTGTCATTGATGGCGTATGTTGAAAAAAGTAGGAAGTGAAATATTGGGCCGTGGGAAGTGGTAATAAAACTGCTATATAAGTGAACAACGGCGATGATCGTGTGCCAACTTTATGCAACGTGGCGCAGGCATTCACTGTGATTAATGTAGGTTCAGTACAGGCGGGCTTGCGGAAGAACAACAAACTGGTTATTGATGATGACAAAGAGTTACCAAACTGAAATAAAACTGTAGCAACAAATATAAAACCGACCAGTTACAATCCCGCTAGTTTCTTCTTACTTACAAATTCAAAATTCACGGTTATGCCTACAACACTGGTTGTTAATTTTGTTCAAATAAGCAAACAACTCCGACCTTTAAGTAGATAAAGGCCAATAAACAGGTCGATGCCAACTCCACGTTAATAGTTTCAACCACCCGTAACAAAGTATAAGGGCCGTCCTAAAACGTAACTGTTCTAGGCTCAACCGTAGCAAAATTGCAAATCTTGCCATAAACTTGTAACAAATTCTATCATCCTCCGACCTTATTGCCCTTGTTTGGCTCGTTTTATGTATTTTAACCGTCGTAAATGAGATGTAAATCCGAGGTAGAATCAACCTGTATAAACTTCTGTTATTAGGGGATTAAGCCTCTCCAATTAGGTATAACAACCTGTTTTATTAACACTGCTAATCATTTCAAACTCTTTGTAGTAACCATGCGTTATAAATACTCGTATATATAAATACTCACGAATTTTGCCATGGCCGTAAACTACAGAACGGATTCTACCACAATCCTTACATGCTCCTTTTGCTTCCTTCACGTTCATGAGTCTGTAGTGTTAGGTAATCTGTAAAATCAGTCAAGCAATCCAAGCAAGGTGGAATGGCAGTTACTGTTGACGTGAAGCTAGGGATGTGGCACTGAGGAAAAAAAAAACGATTAATTAAAAATTTGTTTTTCTCTTTTCAGTAATAATCGATTTGGGAGAAATCTTTTTCGTTCTACAAATAATCGATTTTTAAAAACCATTTTTAACCTATTATTTGAAATAATGCCTTCGTTTCTTTCTTCTGTATATTATATGTTATGGTAAGTGTGATGAGTTGAAAATTATAAATAATTATCTATCATTATGGATAATTACCAAAAGTCATGGAGAAAGTAAGAAATTTCAACTTTTATCGGTGATTTGATTGGATTTTATGGTTCTGGATTGAGGACGAAAATAATAAATCGACAGTGAACCAAAAAAACAATTGTTAATTAATCGATTTTTTGTAATATTATAATCGATTTAAAATCGATTTTAATAGAAGAAATAATCGTTTTTTTAATGATCAATTATTTTTTCACATTGAGATGATTAAAAAAGAGACCGGCTAGTATACTTACGGTTGTGAATACTAGGTTATCAACAATAAGGTCCATTTATGTATTTCTAGGGCGTCCCAATTACTCATATACTCGTAAATCCCACTTCTCAATTACCGTCAAATAAAAGCATTGACGCAGGTATATATAATGTACATGATATTAACGTAATATGGAGAATGTATCGCCTGTTCACGATGCGGAAATACCGCGTGACGGCATTTCCTTTGATTAGAACATAGTCATAATTTTAATTGCAAATTCGCACGGTGGAATGTTATTACCTACCTAATAATATATCTCAGGAATGTTTTAGTACTGAATTTGAATAATTAATATTTTCATATAAGAAGAGCCAGATGGTTCATGTTTTTTTTCTACGAAACTCGAGATTGAGGCAATGATTTACGTAAGAAGCCCTGGACAGTTGAGATTCAATCAGCGAGTGAAGGCGATTGTTAATATGTCAATAATGTATGGGATTGACAAACGTTTATCACGTGAGCAATGCCTTATATATTTTAGCCGAAGACTATCATCATCATCCTGCCCTTATCCCATGTTACTTGGGGTCGGCACAACACGTTTTTTTCTTCCATTCTGTCCTGTCAGCCGTCACGCTATCACTAACTCCCCTTTCTTTCATATCACTCTTAACACAATCCATCCATCTTTTCTTTGGCCTGATCTCCCTGTTCATCCATCCACATTTATATTCTTAACTCTTTTGGTTACGTGCATTTCACGTGACCATACCAAGATAAGCGGTTCCCTTTTAACTTTTCCGTTACTGGCGCCATTTTTAAAGTACCTCTAATGAACTCATTCTGCCGAACTCATTTTGCCGAAGACGATAGCCATCGCTTATATAAAGACAGTGTCTTTGGTAGGTTATACATGATTTGTTCCGTTTTCGCCTATCTTTTTTTGCCCACTTTTGGAAAAAAAAAGAAAATTTCCTTTTTCGCCGAATTCTGAACAGTCCGGCCGGCCAATAAAAGCAAGCTGGAGATGTTGAACAAGACTTCTGACAAAACAACAAGATAATGCTAGGACAATAACGTAAACTAGACTAAATCCATCCGAAATTCCATTATTATAAGATTGATATGATGAGATGTCCGACCGTTCAAATGCAACAAAGTAATCAACAAAATACACGTATCTACATATCATGTCTCTAGCAGCCTAGTTGGCGATTGCCTTTAGCAATCGCATCGTGAGGTTTTAGACAGTATAAGTCTGATAGGCCCCTCCCCAGAGTGCGGAGGACCTCCATGAGGACACACAGAAAAGATGGTTGTGGTGTGTGTAAGGTAAAAAACGTATTATTTTTGGTGTACAGTAGGTAATGAGTTTTCTATGTATCTAGGTACTTTCATTACGAAATTGGTGTGAAATTAATATGTCAGCCATAAGTCGATATTACAGATAGCAATAAAAAGACGGCCATTAGAAGCAGATGCCTTGACCCTGTCTCCATAAAGTGAACCTTAGGAAGTTTTACGACTGGACTCCGTAATTGATTCCGCCTTGTGTTATTGTAGCTTAGATCAGAAATATCGGAACGTTGGTGTTTTATTTTACAATTGCTGGAAAAATATAGGAAGAATTTAGTTAAAAATTTACTTTTAACTGGAAAATAGGTAATGTTAGGGTGGTAACCCTAACATTACCCTAACATTATATTTTTTTCTTTGCTTTTAAGCGCAACTCTGCATCTTTTTTTGTTCTAAGGGGCAAAGGCGTACCCTTAACGTCATGTGGATCACCTCAGATGATTGTGTTATTTTTGTGTCGAAATATGAGCCTAGTGCCCGTTCCCACTATCTGTTTTCTCGGTCCGACTAAGGAGGCCGATATGCCAGTGGCAGTACAATTTATATGACACTGTTCACATTTAGACGGATCCGAGAAAAATAACGGATCGTTTTGCAGTGGCAAAGAGCCGTCTAAACTCCCGGATCGGATGTAGTGTTAATGAATGTGCCGATCGTCCGCCGCCGTCTTTCGTTTAAACAGATGCAACAGTCCGTCTAGTGTGAACACGCACGTCTGGCCGCCGCCTTCCGTTTAAACATAGGGTCCGTCTTAATTGGAACGGGCCCTTAGTCTACAAATAAACGCATAAGTAAATATAAACTAATAATAAGTGGTATTTTCCCTCTCCATACGAAAACGCCCCAGTTTTTTTCTGTCACTAAAATATAACTTCGTTTTCTCACTGCCGTCACATCTCTTCAAATAAGAATAAAGGTATATCCAGACGTGCCACAGCCACAACCATATCATGGCAACAAAAATGTGGCCGACCACAAAATCATTTTGCTATCATGTTTAATGGCTGTCACAAACACGTGGTAGATATTGACAATATTGGGACCACATATGCAACAACATACGCTAGCGGTCGACTATATAATAACCATTGAGTATTTTGCAACTGTTATAGCGTGCCACAACGAAATTTCAAGCAGTTGCAGTGGCCAGTCATAAACATTCACACGAACTAACAATTTCCCAGTGACATAATATCCTCGCCTGTAGTGAGACTGTAGCCCATCTGCACAAACCCTAAGTAGGTCACGCAGACGCTACCCAAATTCTGTAACTACATGATGTGTCCAATATTGTATGTTGCGCTTATTCCGCTACAAGCTAGCGGTATTAGTGGGACCCGTTGCTGGGCTGAACACAATCCTGTTTGCGTAAAGCGAGTATACCGTGTTGGTAACTATTTGCTATTCATACTGAATAGGTTACTGAACCCTACGAAACGGTTATTCAATTAGACTTAAGTATGTCAGTCTGTTTATTTCCTTTTTTCATAAGCAGATGTTAAATTCAAATTCTCCATAAAATATTTAAATTAAGAATCTGCTGAAATAAAACTAATAATACGGTTCGGTTTTTTTTATAAATAAAACTCTGAGTTACTAACTGGAGAGCTATTTTTAGTTGCAGCTTGACTTTTAAGCCTCTACAAATTAGATAGAGTACAAATTTTAATTATATTATTTTCAAAAAACCCTGCCAGTATTCTTAATCTCATGTTTGAAACAAAAATAGTAGTAAAAAAATAATATACCATATACCAAATTTGTCGAACTGACAAATTTGCCTTACATTCAGAAACTATGAACAGTCTTCCTCGCTCCTGCTAATCAATAATGTTCTCTACGTACGTTGCACTACTTCCATTACCTTTTCATTTTTTCCCCGAGTGTAGAATCGTACGTATGCATTCTGGCTTCGCTTGAAGTCCTGCTTTTCCCACTGGGAAAAAGATGGGAATCCAATTCAGTCGTATGAAACTTACATTTTCTTCCCTCCCTTAGGAGTCATACGCCTGCCGTGGTTTCAACGATTCTACCGTCTACGTGCAGAATATCAGCCGTATCCGGTGTTTGAAACGTTTTGAACTTGCTGCGCTGAACTGTTCGCGCTTTAAGTTTCATGTTTAAAGTCAAAGTGGAACGCTCAACTACATAGTCGGTACCGATTGTACTTTTTGGTACCTTTGAATCTTTACATTTTTCGTCTATACGTTTTTTCATTAATTTTTTTAGTAGACAGATTAAGAGTGGATTCATTACTTGTGAAAAATGAATACCTACCTAAATTAGCCAAATTTCCATTAGTTATTTTAGAAATCAAAGTCAAAGTCAAAACGTTTATTTCAATTAGGCCATTAAACGGCACTTTTGAACGTCATCGTTTACAGTTCAGTAAAAAAAATATTATTTAATTAATAAAGTGACTCTACTGTCCATTTGGAAAGGTAGATTCTTATGGAGAAGAACGGAGAAACTCCATAGTTACTCTTATCAAATAATGATTTTACAAAATTTGGTATACAAAAAATTATTTAATATTATGTGAGGACGATGCACCCAGAGTATGCTACTTGTAAGAACAAAGTATCACCAGCAGAGATAAACTTATTCATTTTCTAAAGATATTTAGGTAAATGGTACTCAAATATTTACAAACATTGGAACCATTAATTAAACAGTGTGTGAGTCAACAGAAAAATAAAAACACAAAAAAAGAAACAGTAAATCTATAAAGTTAATACATAAATCAAACAGTTTGATTTTGTCTACACCCTTGATTGTCCTATGGAGCAGGACCAGCATGTTTCCAAGCATTTTTATCCTGAATGTAATCTTCTAATTTGTAATATACTTTAACATAAGTTTTAAATTTTCCTTCATTTAGTTCTAATATGTCAGAAGGTATTTTGTTGTAACATTTAACACAATACCCCATGAAAGAAGTGTGGACTTTAGCTAATCTAAAAAATGGTTGATCTAATTTGTCTTTATTTCTAGTATTAAAATTATGTCTATCACTAATTTTACTAAAAAGATGTCGATTTTTCCGCACATACATAATATTTTCATAAATGAATTGGCAAGGGACTGTCATAATATTAATCTTTTTAAAAAGTTCCCTAAGAGAATCACGGCGACGCAGATTATAAACGGCTCTGACAGCTCTCTTTTGTAAAATAAATATGGATTCAATGTCAGTAGCCCGACCCCACAGCAAGATACCGTACGACATAATGCTGTGAAAGTAACTAAAGTAGACCAAACGTGCGGTTTCTACGTCTGTTAACTGTCTTATCTTTCTAACAGCATACGCGGCTGAGCTTAGACCTCGACCCGCAAGAGATGTTATATAAGGCCCCCATTGTAATTTCTCGTCCAATGTGATACCTAGGAAAATCGTCTGATTAATGAACTTCAGTTTTTCTGCATTCAATATGAGGTCACATTCGCTACTTTTAACATTTGGTAAAGAAAATCTAACACATTTCGTTTTTTTTTTTATTTAAAACCAAGTTGTTTGCCGTAAACCAATTTTGGACCTGATGAATAGAGCTATTGACGTCGTCAAGATTTTGTAAACGTCGGTCTATTTTAAATATTAATGATGTGTCATCCGCAAATAATACCATCTTTGGTTGATTTTTAAGTAATTGGGGCAAATCATTTATGTAAACTAAAAAAAGGAATGGAAGAATCGCTGATTCAAATATAATATTACTTTATATAAGTAATATCCCGAAGCAATTACCGCCAGGTTTCACTTCAATCAACTTTACCGGGATAATAAAGCAAAAGTATTTAAATCAGGGCTCTATCGTATTTGAGTTATTATATTCAAGCAAAATGTACCTAAATATTTCTTTTCATTTTCTACCGTTTAACCATCCGTTTACCGTTTACCATTTTCATCGAGAATGGTACCTACGGTTCATTCTCGGTGCAAATTCGTGGTTGATCATGATAATAAGTGTCACCTTTTTTTTTTTTTTGACGATGACCACTCGCAGTTCAGCACAATAAGACTGGTTACTGCTTAACCGGACTATCCTGTGGTGGCCTAAAATGAATTTAAGGCCTGGGGGCCTTAAATTCAATTAATTCAGGGCTTACAAACTAGGTCAGTTTACAATACTCTACATTGATAAGCTAATATTAAAACGTTTATTAAATATGCTACTTTAAACCATTAACAAGCAAATCGCTTGGCGTGGTACGAAATAAAAAAAGAAATACCTCAGCTTTGATAAAATATTTTCTTTGAACTAACTAGTCGGGTTTCAAATTAATAAACTGTACTTAGGAGGCAATCATAGCACAATCCAGTCTTCTTAGATTGAAATCACCGGCTTTACGAACCGCTGCTCGGCAATTATCTTTATATTCACCTTTTTCTACTCACTGACGTAAATGTTTTATTTTTACAGAAGGTCAGTTTCCCACGAGTCTATTTCAGCGAGGCTTCCGGAAGCAGGCTAATGCGTAAGTGCCCATATAGTCGCTTATGTAGGTTTAGAGATCTCAAATTATCTGAAGAGCTTTTACTGCTCTTAGAAATAAATGAACCTATTTTAATAGAACTAAATACGCACACACAAGTGCTCTCTAGGTAGGTAGAAAGATAGAGTGAGCAATTTTAAGTTTTCTAGAAAAATTAAAAAATAACTCCCCCTTGCTCTTTAAACCCTTTGAAAAAGTCCATTCATATCCAAGAAAATACGAGTTCGTTTGAAATACCGTGAAGAGTGAATGCTCTTAGGGCCCGGTTTTAACGAAATAAGAAAAAACAAATTATATTCCCCTTTTACAAATATCATTTGTGTGTAAACGGGAATCCTTTTGCTTATCTAACTATTCTTCATTGTCAAGAAAACGTTTCTGGCTCTTGTTCTAATTTGTTTGATCTCTCTTAAACCCAAATGAAACCGCATACGCGCATGCCAGTAGCGAAGACACTTTTGGTCACTTGGTCACTTTGCGTGAAGCGTGTTATGTACGAGCCTTGTCGCTCATACATTGTATAGAGCTGAACTTCTGCACCCATCTATTTTGTATCACTAGAGAAAGCTGCAATTAAACATTTAATTAAAGTGCACGTCCTCTGTGTTTTTTCAGAAGAAACTGGATTCACGGTGGATTCTTCGTTGATGGGTACATAATTAGTAACTTTCTACAGTTTTCCAAAAATTTGACAAGAATATCGTGTTGTCTTTGAGTTTCAAAAAATCATCTATATTTCTCTGTTTATATGAATAATAAAATAAATAAATATACAAAAATATATTTTAAAAAGATTTATAAGACAATAATTAAAAATCCTTTAGGTTAAAGCTTGAATAAAATTAAAAAACTTAGCATAGTCCTAAATAATCGTAGTCCCTTTCGAATCTTCGACAAATAAACCCTAATATCAAAAAAGTACGATTTAACTACCTAGCGTCATATCAGACATCTGAAAAAAGCCATATTGACATGATTAAATCATGTCAAAATGAAATTTTCATTTTTAAAAACCAACGACAATTGTAATGCAGCACATATTACTTTCCCAGGAATTGCGGAATTTGTTCGAAAGAGTCACCGCAGCCCTGGAACGCAAAGGGCTTTAGAAGGAACACGGATGGGTTTTAGTCAGTAAGAGTCTGACACGCCCTTCCGCTCCACCCAGAGCGGAAAAAGTCATTTGATGATTTCCAATCCTTAAAAAAAAGCACATTACTTTCAGTGTCAGTCGAAAAACTCTCGCTCGCATCTGAACCGTGTAATAGATATCTGAAATATTTTATTTGTTATGAATTTACACGGGTTGACCGGACCCTTATCACGGGAAAGCCAGGTTGACGTCACCTTCGCTGGCCCACGCTATACCATAGAAATATGACGTGTTATACCCACACAGCATTGGGACGCTGCGGCTACTGAAACTCTCCATTTAATCGTAGGGTGTGAGTGTTATTGTTTTTTCCTAGAAACGCCTTTGACAATTTTTACCGTGGCTATGAGTAAGGAATCCGAAAAAATATACATATGTGCTTAATTCCAGTTCTGTGTACTCGATATAGTACACGGACCTAGTGTACCTCTAAGGGCTCTGGTGCTACGGACTAGTGAAATTAGTTAGTATGTAGCTGAGGACACTGTGAACGTGTTAAGTCCAAATTTTAATAGTAATTTGTTTATTGTACACCAAAAGGAAACTTAGGCTTCCGAGGCATGTGGTCTATACCTTTCATTTATAAAAGCCACAACTTCAAAGTACTTTAGCTACAGTTTTGTTACTGAAACTAAACAAAATTTAGGTGCTAAGCCTTTCCCAGTTATGAATTTATCCGGCAAGATGTAAACAACGATATTTAGACTGCCTTACGACATGAATTATCTAAACGCGGTTATATTTTTGCTGCGAGGTAGCTTTGGGCTGAGAAAATGTGGTTTGCGCGGCGGATTAGAGTTGGGTCACAGATTCTGGTTTATTGAAGAGTTAACTTTTACAGATAATCCTGAATAATTTCTTAAATGGAAATGTCTTACATTCTTCAATACAGGAAAGGTAGACATTACTAAAGGCAAAAATTATTAAAGGCTGAAATGGATCTATAATATCATTTTTGAATAACGAACTAGCAACCCGCCTAAGTGCGGGGTGCTAGTTGGGGTGACACCTTAAAACATTGAGATTTCTCGCCTATTTCTGTGTTAAATATTGATTTTGGGTGTTATACCTAAATCTTTTGAAAGAAATTTTCAAAGCGATGGAGAAAACGAAACGGTAAGACAGACACGAAAATTAACTTTGTTTTTTACAGTGAAATATTTACATGATGATTGATAACGCAAACTAAAATTGTTTGTTTTTCTTTGTATTTAAACACTACGACAATACACAGAAAAACAATCAGCTACTTCTTAGTGTTTAAATAACAAGAAACCATTTCCACAGCGCTGTTGTTTCGCTGTTTTTGTCTCAGTAATATTAGTTTAATCTTCTTGTCCAAGTCTCCGGAATTCACCACAGTGCTTTTGGGGTCGACAGCTTGTAACATTCTAAATATTAAACTGCACTCTCCAAATAGCAATTTCTTCGCGAAGTATCTCAACTTCAACTTAATTTTAAATTTATAGTTCGTTGGTGTGAACTACAGTTTCTAGCTTCAGTCTTTTATGTTTAGAATTCTGCGGTAAAAAGATTTTATAACGTTGAAATGGTGGTAAAAAGAAAATCTCTTGAAGCCGGAGTACGCTAAAGTAAAGATAAAATATTTGACACACGACTTAGCAGTACCTGGTAAACTCTGCGATGAAAACTGTCAGACTTAGCCGTCTTAATAACGTATTAGTTAATGAGAAAACTTGAGATCCTAGAAACCGAAACACAGTTAGAAAACCAGATCCGAAGTTCGAAACTTAAGCGTCAGGCAGAGTTTGAAATCCACACAACATGTGTGATGTTATCAGTTGCTTGTGTCACAAATTCTGAACTTTATCGTGTAAAACTGTGATTCGCTTGTGATAATTGTCTCAACTCGCCACATCGGGGCGACATTGAGACCGTAGTAAGTTTACCATCCCATTTCACCACTCATAATAGTATTATGCTCACAACGTATAAACGACACGCGACAAAGGGTGAACTAGATAAGAGGTAATTTGCTCGGATTTCATCGTTATCGGGAGACTTTAAGGCTCATAAATAGTTAAAGAAGTTCTTCCGTCTCGGGCACGAACGTTGTGGAAAAATCTTTTTATACCCGCGGATAGCGGATAGGAGATGCTATTCGTACTTATAACGGGTAACTAAGTACACCAGTAACTGAATATATACTATATTGGGACGGATTGCTTTTGCGGATTTTTTATGCTTTTTATCAAAGTGATACGCAAAAATTCAGAATGAGATTATCTCAAGTGTACTAGCGGCAGCGTTGCCTTTTGCAACCTAATGCGATCTTCAATCGAATCTTCATTCTTAAGTTTTTAAGGTCTTTCGGGCGTTCATAGTAGCGGTTATTAGAGTCCAACCGTCATCGTAATTTTAGCCAAGAGGCAACCCCTGCAGCGCCTTCTCATTACCCACATCCTGTCGCCACATTGACCGGTCCAGTGCTTCTCATATCTTGATGATTCCCGCAGCCTTAATCTGTATTTCAGTGGTCGCTACATTTCCAGCGTTTATGTAAAAAATATTTTATGTAAAAATATAATCAAATCTTCGCTGTTCGTTGATTTTAACTATCTCGTTAAAATTTCTCAGGACAGTTCAAGTTCGTAAAACTTGAGAAGGGTGACCTTAAAGTCACTCTTGACAGTAATTTCGAATGGAACTGAATTAAAATAATAAGCTTTATAATTTACAATACAGTTTACAGACTGACTTTAAATTTAAAAGACTAGGTCCAGCGCATACGTTTATTATTAACTTCAAACAATTATCTTCAAATTTTTTAATTAACAACAGGAGAATAACAAAGTTAATCCTAATTTTATTTATTAGTACAAAATGAGCGACAGCGCCGACTCGACATAATTTCTTTTCATTCGAAACAGTTTTGGATTTTTAGGACAATTATGTTAAAATAAAATAATTCCCTGAAAGAAGCTATTTCCTACTGAGAAATAAGGAGATTACGATCTCGTTTGTTCACTTGCCTTTCATAATCCTAATTAGCCATTTAACTGAGCTCTTATCATCGGACTTGGGGCCCTACTATGAAGTCTTAAAACGATCGAGATTCCGCTCCAAGAGAGAGACGGAGCTATACATAGCGTATAGCACTATCTCTTTTACATCGTCGGAATTGGATGGCATCAGCACGTCATAGTAGGGCATCTGAACAGAAAGTCATTCTTATAAAGCAACTCTGCGTCTTATCTGTCTACTTAAGATTCAGTTTTATTTCTTCAGCTGCCTCGAGCGCGGTCTTTATATTTATTTACGTAGTTTACTTTTAGCTGTTTATTGTTGGCATCTTATTATTTTTAAAGGCTTTTGTCTAGTCTATTACTCTTAAAGTTGTTTTAATTCCATATCAAAGATTTGCCTCGGGCTGGCTTTTATGGGTCTAAAAAGAATTCAATTCTGATTTAATTAGCATCAGAATAAAGCAGCATGTTACATAAAATATCACAACTTTTGTATACTACCTTGCTTATTCTATGTGTATTCATAATATTTGCAATATTATAAAAGAGTTATTGAAGGTTATGACGGTCTTGTGGCTGACCTCAATATCTACCAGACCACATTCGAAAAAAAAAAAAAAAAAATCTTAAAATTTGGAGTCAGTTCATCCAGCGAGAGACGTAAAGTTCTTAAAAAACATTGTCATAAAGTGTGTCATGTTCCTTAAACTGGTGCCAACATAGACCACATTCAGTTTTGAGAAGGAAGAAAAACAAATTGCAGCCCTGGCAATATTTTGGATCAGGCTGACTACTTTTAATCTTATTTAATTTTTTATGTACACACAGAAATATAGTAATAAATAACATTACAATTATAAAGCAACTGCTTATTTTTAACGAAATTTCTTCCAGCAGACCTGCGAAAGGAAAAATGAAAAATAAATGTAGACAATAATATTTAAGAATTCCAGAAGGTATGTGAAGCCTTAAACTAGAGAATCAAATAAAATACGACAGTATACTTATTAAATATATGCCGAACATAAAGATGTCCGGCAAATATTTCAAGAATCAAGAAGAATACAAAGGTATTCTTCTTGAAATTCCAGTATAACATCGGGCAAATATACATCATTGTGTGAGTGCATTGAACTTTTATTCAAGCTTTGATGGCTTCTTTTATCATGAAACAAAAACATAGCACACATTCACACATATCAGGGCCGTGAACGGGACGTGTCCGGGCTGTGGTCGGTCACAGATTGGTCTGATTTGCCCCGGACATGGCCGTGTATGAGCGAGTTAATGTAAAATGTACGCACCGATATTGTTATCCAATTCTATGGCGCAGTCAGTGAGCAGTCAACACAATGAGCATGACTAGTTTCTGACAATTCGCAACGACTATCAAAGATATACATTTTTTTCCGAACCACGAGTTCCTCAAGCAAGAGGTAAGTTACTATCGGGTAAATCTTAAAATGTAGAAAGTCAACAAAATGTGCTACGTCTTCTATAAGATATAAGAAGTAATTTTTCCGTTCGCATCAAGTGTGGCCGAATGAGGTGTTGAGCACGTTTCGGATACGATGCGATGACGTCACGTCTTCGTTTATAACCCTCTTGGTGCCGAAACTGAGATAGCAATGTGCTAAAAGAAATATGGGGATTGCTTTTTTATCAATTTATGTGCCTATGTTCTTATGTTTGGTTCTTGTTGATTGTAAGATAATAAGGCTACATAGTGGTTCACAATGGGATAAGTATTTCTTGGGTATCGCTAATATTGCCAACTTTTTAGGCCGATACCTATTTGACAGCAATCGTTAAGATCTTATCAGGAAGAGAGTGTTTAATCTTTCTGGAAGCCGATCCCTACATAGTTGGTAAAAAGCTGAGCAGTTTTTTTTTTAAACGTTGCCTCTTACTAAGAATGTCTCCTGTATCGTCACATACACAAACAGCCTGACCCCGGAACAACTACCTGTAGGCTACACAAATATTTGTTCCGTGCAAGAATCGAACCCGCGACACGCAGCGCAGCTAGTCCATCGCTCAACCACTGCGCCAAACGTGCCGTCAAGATTGATTGAATCTTTCAGAAGATGGAAGTACTCGTCCATAATAATCAACTTTGACTATAAGGTCAACTTGAGTGTGCATATTAGATTCACATCTAGAAGGTGTCAATCAGAGATATTTTTATCGTGATTTAGTGTTAGTATGTGCGATTGTAAATTAGATTTGTGAATTACAAAAAATAATGAAATATTGAAATATGCTTTTAAGTACATCCATGTTGCTTGCACTTGCCATCTAGCAACATCTGATTATTATTTTATTTTCATGATTTAATTGCCGGTGCCCCATAGTGAAAAAAAAAAGCGATATTCGAGAAGCAGGAAAACATACTGTTCTCGAAGTATACAATGAATACCATATTCATTCTACATAAAGTTCAACGGCGCGACGGCTTCCTATTGTGATGTGCGAAGAAAAGTATAAAACTTTTATCGACAAACCTGTGAAGAAGTGAAACACGACATTCAAGTTTAGTCCCGCCTTCATACTCGCAAGTAAGTGCATCGGTTTCCGACGAATTCACGTCTTGAATTGAGAAGTTGTTACCTGCCCGAAAGGGGATAGAGAGCCGTGTTCACTACATAACAAACGTCAACGTTTCGACTCGACACTCAATACTGCCAGTTTATTTGCCAACAAAACGCTACGCAACATGACGCTGTTTGAGTGTATGGCAAATTTAATACTTGGGTTTCCTAAGATAGCGGTCATAGGACGGCCACAAAATATTCGTTATATTGCTCTCTACATTGCCGTCAATATGTTATAATATAAAAAAGATTGACGTGTAAAAGTGTTATGTTTGACCTACTTACAAAATAAATATCATTTATCTAGGACCTCTTTCTTCAGAACCCAAATATCTCGCCATAGTTTGCGAGAGGCTCGTTGCACGTTGGCCTACGCCGTAGCACGATAGCTACGGCGTAGGCCTTCCATGCTACAAAATAATATTATCGGAAAGAGAGGCGTGGGCTGTGCTTTAAATGAGAGATGTTCATTTAATATTTGAGAGAGGTTAATTTAATATTTGAAGAATCATTTTCAGCGATGAAAGTATCGGCTACCAATATATAGGTATCTTTTATCTCAAAAAGAGTAACATCAATGTTTGTTCTGTATGAAATTCATCCATTATTTACTTAGATATTGCTAAGATAAGTCACAAAGAAAATAAGTAAGGTCCGTAAGTAATATAATTTATTTATTGTCTCTAAAAGGAATCAGCAAAGAGATAGAAAGCATCTCAAAGGATGTACTAAAGAGTTACGTGAGTTGTAGTAATAATGTCCAACAGACAATATTATAAATGTCTAGGAAATTGTACTAATATTTTGCACACTGACTGCCCTTTGTGTTAATCTTTCTCTGTAACTTCGATTTTATAAAAAATGCATCTGAACAAAATATTATAATGGTTGCATTTAATTTACTTCAGTGAGAAAAGCGTTTGCAAAAACCTGTATTTTTATAACGTTACGTAAGAATTTAAAAATTCAAAACTGCCTTCTTAATGCCATGAAGAATTTCTAACCGTCAACATGAAGAGATAATATGACAGCTACATTAGTTTAATTGAGTAATGTGATCGTTATTACCATAGGCCTAACTACATCTGAGTAGATATTTATTGTATTTACTATGAAAACGCTTACAAAAAAGAAGGTCATTTTAAAAGACTTAAAAGCAGAGAGTCAAACTTGATCTCCAACCATCTCGCTTGAATTCACTTTTCATTAACAATTTATCACGAACAACTTAAAATGCCCAAGAAAATATCATGAATAACCCAAGGTGTCATGTTATAATAGAATGTAATGCTTTCCTTACGTTCACATGAAAGCCAACACGACGTGGATATATCGCGTTCACGTTATCCAACACAGTGATTGACATTTGATTAACTGTACCGAGAAAATGTTAGAAAGAGTAAAAAGATTTTGTTAAGGGGTATCCGTCAAGGTAGTTCGCGGAATTCTAAATATCTTACGGTTTATTGGAACCTCAGGGAATCGAAATATTTTCACGAAATCACCTTATTGCAGAAAGTGTAATTTGGAGAACTTATATTTATGTAGTTATTTTTTGCCATCAGTCGCGGTGTTTTGTGTTTTATGAATAGAGAACACTAGCTTTTTTTCGTGGCTTTGCTCACATTCGCAGCAGACACCGAGCATTTTTTGGGGATAAAAGGCCTATGACATTTAGCCAGCTTTCTATCAGAGAAAAGAAAATCGGATCAGCACCCTGTACAAACACTGAACAAAAAAATAGCTATTACGAAAATGAGCGCTACTTTAAAAAAAAAACTGAAAAGAAGATCATGATAATGTTATTTTGTGGGCTACAGTGAAGGGATCATATTAAAAAAAAATTGGAAAACCCCACGGGACAACCGAACATACTCGTAATCTAACACGATACAACAGTAACATTAAGAAAAGCCTGAATCTGCAATATCCCCGCGACACATCCACACACACCCTTGTCATTCGAAGACCGGCCAACTGTAAAATTAAATTCACATTTCATCTGTTCATTCTTTTTTTTCTTATGCTTTGTTTGTCTCTTGCAACAAAACGAAAATTCCCATTTTATATTAATTCTTTTTAAAATGTACGCTACTAAATGTCGTTGGGAATACAATGGAACTTTTAGTTTTCGGTGTGGTGAAATAGGATACAACCTTTTTGTTTTAATGATTACGTAACATTTTTAGTTAGCGGTGTTCTATTTAATATTTGCTGATTAAAACAAAAACTACCTGTGAAGTCCAGCCAGGTCAGTTTCAGACCTAGACTTCCAGATAACACGACTCTCGATAGGTCAGAAGGGTATCTATATGGGATTGCGCTACTAAATAGTCAGGTCCCTATTTAATATAACTGACAATATGGCAAATTTGTTAAAAACTGACATACTTGTTGTGATTTTGCGACGGTTGTATAAAGCAAAGAATGTATGAAATAAACGTACAAAATTGTATAATAGTCAGATAGTCGCTTGTCACTTCACACCAGTCAGTTTTATTAATTATGGGGCCTATTTGTGGTGGTCAAGTCCAATAATTTTGGCATTTCAACAATATATCTATAATGTCACTATCCCCGATATAATTTAAATTTGTCTAGAACAGGTTCCTGCTTGTAAACACGTGTGTGTTCGCCGATGAAATTTCTATAAAAAAACTGGGTTAAGGGATTCTAAAGCAATTTAACAATCAATCGTTATTACCGACTATTG
This sequence comes from Mamestra configurata, assembly GCA_002192655.3. Classification (NCBI taxonomy): domain Eukaryota; kingdom Metazoa; phylum Arthropoda; class Insecta; order Lepidoptera; family Noctuidae; genus Mamestra; species Mamestra configurata. The sequence goes on from NDFZ01005053.1 coordinate 222,056, forward strand.
GCTCCAAAGTGAACCAAATGAACAAGTAGGTAATTGGCATCGCTTAGCATTCTGCTCACGTTACAAGGAAAATACGCTAACTTATACAAAAGCAAACGTTTCTCTTTTGTGTACTGTATAATACAAACATAAGTAAAAAAACTGCGACGACAAAGCTTACTTTCCATTTGTTCTACTCAATTATTTTGATTAGAAAAACGTTTGTAGTTACTTTCTTTGATATAATTTGAAGTCACGAAGAAAATCTGTATCAGACTCATAAATAAAATGGTTTTTGTTGCTCAGAAATAAAAACTTTTAATTAATTTTTTTAGGTTATCCCCAATAATTAGTAAAAACATCAAGTCACATTTTTCTTGCTCTGAAGAATTTTATCTTGTTAAATGTGTAGTACTAAAGCAATCTTTTTCTATGTATCCACCTAATTGGTTTAGAGTCAACGAAGTTATCTTTCTTAAAAGCCTGTTAATATATATCTGAAAAAGAATATAGAAATATGAAAGATAGTTGGAGGACCCTTATTTCAAAGCCAAAGTCATCCGTTTATGCTTGATTCTGGATACAAATCTATCAGATTTCATGCTAATCTCTACTCAAATCTAGTTTTGAATACGGGTCTGTTTCTGATCAATAATCTGGGGTTAAATTTCTCGTAGGCTTTTTATATGTGATTGAGCAATGAAGCCTACATTAAAATGAATTAAAAAAATCTGCTGTTCAGTATATTTTGTCGAGTTATGCGCGCATAAATGTATGAGGGAGTTGATTTTTTTTTCGCGAATTAAGTGTTAGATTTGATTAGATTAATTTTATTTGATTTAGATTATATTTATTTGCTCAAACATGTGTACACATAAAAGAATAAAAACGTGCATGCAGGATAAAATTAAAAATATTATGCATGTTAAAAAATAATAAGAAATGAATATAACCGTTAAAAAATGTTAAATATGCCAAATATATCTAGAGCACTAATCAAATATCAAAATTACAATACAATTTATTATGTCAAATTATATAAAATGTCAATCAAATGTAAAAAAAAAACCATAACATAATAATAATAATCAATGTCAAAATTAGATTCAGATAAGTTAAACCATTGGACAAAACATTTTAAGTAAGAGTTCCTAATACTTTTTCTTCCAGAAACTAAGAAATAGAATAGTAGTCTTACAAGAAAGCACTTTAAATGTCTTTTAAAGTGCTTTCTTTAGATTAGTGTTGGTCTCATAGTAAAAGTTGTTCATAATGATGAGTACAATCAAAGGGGTCTTAAGAGGTATTGCGTTTATTCTGTTACACGTTGTATTTAGCAAAACACACAAGATTGCATAACATACATAAGCTTTTGTGATTGAAAGTTTAAAGGCATGTGTATTTATTCCCGCCGACGGAACATAAGCTGTGTCAAAAAGCTATGGAACGAAGTACAGGTATTAGATTGTCAAACTTGCAAACCTCATCCAGCACTTTATACCAAAATATAAATAGTAATACTAATCGCGCAGTTTCAAGATTAAAATGGAACTGGGCACACCAAATCTGTCGCATGTTGGAGTAATGGAAAAAACCAACATACGGTAGGTCCATATAGACATAGTCGGATAAGCGGGGCCTTAAATAATTTGTGCTACTATCGCAGGACCGGGAAAGAGGAAACAAAAGAAAGAAAGAAAGAAAATAATTTTATTCTGCCGGAAAAAACGCACAGAAACTTTAAGATAAAAAAAACTTATCAACTAGAATTATAACAAAAACAAATAAAAAAACGCATCACTATCAGCCCATGTCAGGACCGGACATTAATTAAAACGAGACAACTGCTGAACTGTGTTCTGTTTTGTATGTGGTGTGACCAGACAAAACAGAACACAGTTCAGCAGTTGTCTATGGCATGACGACCGACTCAGACCGACTGCCTGACAACGACAACATGGAAACAACAACAATAATAAACATTTTAGACCATGAAAGTAATGTAGAAAATATAAACAAATTCGGTGCTCTAAGAGAGAGAGAGCCCACCAGCACTGTTGATGACCATATCCATTGCCTGTAGGCCGTGACCCTGAAGGTTAGTCCAAGAAGTACCAAGTTTCTTATTTTGTTATCTTGTGTTTTTTTTTGTATATGCATGTAATATTTTTTTATTGTATTTAAAAAATGCGAGGCGAAAAAGGGAGAACAAACCTACAGAGGGACAATATAGGCTTTTCAATCTACCTTAGCCTTTGCCCAACTATTTTGGGATCGGTTTCCAGTCTAACCGACAGCAGCGGAATTTCAGAATGTTACATCTTTACAAAGAATGACCGCTGGCTTGATCTCCACAACCTAGTAACTGGGTAAAATGATATCCCTTGGCAAGGATTTTCTCAAACTTTAAGGCTTCTGACCCGTAACGACTGTGAAAGATGTTCAAATGACCGTGCTTTCTTTTGAGCTGTGTGGCTGCTATTATTTAGCCACTAGTATATAATAAAATAATAAATAATGATGCGGTATAAATAAAACATGATTTCATAAATTCACATAATTAAAACATCGTTACTGACTCTGAGGACTTACTTGTGATTAGTTTGTTTACCCTTTTTGCCCATAATTTCAGCCGGGACCGCACCCACATCACAATTTATTGTGTTTGTACTAAAGTGGAAACATGTACCCGTTACATGTACAGTAAGCCGTACGTCAGTGAAAACAAAACCGTAATAAGCTGGCCTCGCATTTTAAATTTAAATTTTAAATTTTTACTGTACCTACTAATATAAATTTTTGAAGATTTGTTGAGTTGGTATATTATATATATATTTAGAATTAATGAGAATACAATCAATCGTCCATTAAAATAATAAATTGGTTTTTTATTGAGAATACGCATTGAAATTATTATTCTTCTTCTGCAATGTCCACCTTAAGTTACTAGCACGCTTTGAAAATAAAAAATGAAATAAATAAATAATCAACTTTGATTTTACGGAAAAATCCCAAGCTTAAAGCCACAAAACAATAAGAATGCCAATATAAACAATCAGAACGCCATCAGTAAGCAATAACTTCGATATTGGATATTGAGACTAACTAATAGCTATTCTCGGACATTGTTGGTAAACATTAGAAGCCCCTCAGGTACTTCATTAACAAGATGTTTATTAAAACGTATTCAAAATGTAGCTATCGAGCAGCTTTTGTTTGTCATCAAAGTGAGAACAACAAGCTTAACAAATTGACTCATTAAAGGTTGAACATCTCTGAACCCTTCACATTGTTTTGAATTTTGTGTACAATACGGTGCTTTGGATCTGTTTAAGTAGGTACCTATTTATCATAACGTTACAAGTGCACGAGAACAATCTCGAAAAATCCTATGTGTTATTCCAGACTATAATCTACAAATTTCATCAAGATCCGTTCAGCCATTCTGACGTGATTGAGTAACAAACATTCATCCATAAATCCAAACATCCAAACCTTCGCATTTGTAATATTAGTATAGATTAATCTATTATTGTTTACCAAATTGAAAAAAATGACTTTGACTTGCAAAATACTTTTAAATGAATGTTCCAAAAGATAGGTGTGAGGCGACAGTAGTTTTTGCCTGCGACGTACGCGCATATACCGTTTTTTCCCGAAACTACATGCCGATTTTTTTAATGAAATTGAGTTGGTTTTTACAAACGAGTAGACGAATGTAAGCCCGAGACGAAGTCGAGGGCTTACCGTAGTCACGAGTTTGTATAAACCAATTTCCGGACGTGTGTCAGACAACGTTTTTCAACATATTTGCGAGAAAACAGTACAAATAGATAATGAAACAAACTTTTAGTTTTTAGATATCAGTCGGAAAGTCGCAAAAAATCGAAATCTTTGACGTTCGTTTGACGTTTGAAAATGGTGCGAATTTGCTAATGGCGCCACGTGCGCGTGGTGAAAATTAAAACTAGATATTATGTCTTTTTTTTTTGAATCTCAGAAAATATTCATATTTTGTTGTTTGTGTATTATATGTAGTTTAATTTTTTTTCTTTTAATTTTGTCTTGCATGGTCTCATGTTGTTGTGTTATATTATTTTAATTTATTTTGCATGCTGAAGCCTAATATGATTTTAACTTAAAAGCATTACGTACCATATTTTACGCAAAATAAATCATTCTATTCTATTCGTCTCATTTTCTCTTTATTATTATAGTGAGACAAGCGTATTGATCAAAAGCGCTTCCAACGAGGTTCGATCATTCAGCTTATTTATTCTAGTAATTTGAAACTCCTTGATGGAATTCTCATACTTTTTACATGGAAATAAAAAAAAAAACGTAAAGGATACGTACGGTACTATAGTACCGTACGTATCCTTTACGTTTTTTTTTACCGCACCCCTCGTGGGGGTGAGGGGTGCGGTAAAATAGGTACTTAGATGAGAGTACCTACTTTACCGCACGTTCCAATGTGTGCTGCGTAATTTTTAACTTTCGAACAATGTATACAGCCGTCGTAAATGCATTTTTTGAGCAAATTTGTCGAAAAAAAATTAAATCCCAGATAGGAGCATGGTCCAAAGTAAAACTATTGACACTGTTCAGTACAAAATCGCAACGGAAAATGTCAAAAAACTGCCTGAACTTCAGCTAATTATGTAATTTGCCCGTATCCGATTTAGTATCTACGAGCAACACGAACAGCAAAAACTGGCGAAGTACGGACGTAAGCGCTGATACTGAACTTAGCATAATGTTAAACGTTCCTCTACTTACAGTCTTCATTTAGCAACGTCTGCCGCATCCTAAATTGTCTGATAAGAATTTGTAAAGCCTCCCAAATAAGAGAATAAGAGTTAATCGCTGAGCGAGTCTCGTGAAAGCAGAACCTTGAAACGAAACGGTCCTAAATCAACTGAGAGACTGGCACAAAAGGTTTTAACTCTAATTATAAATGATTGAGAAGGACAACATTTTCTGCCTAATTTTGTTTAGTATAAGTACCCAACTCAAGAACAATAATAGGGCAAGTGGTAGGTATGATTACAACCCAAACTTTGCAGTCGAAGCTTAACTTATAGTCATCATATCAGCACGCTTGGTAGGTAGGTTGGCGATCGCAGTGTAGTTGCGATGCACAGAACCTCAGAGAATGCTGCTTCCCATATCTACTGCCTGGTGAGTACCTTAGTCGCCTCTTACGACACCCACAGGAAGTGATGGGATGATGCTTTTCTTTTACGTCCAACACCATACAGAAAACTAAACTATATTACAGCATTTTTTTTTTTATTGGAACTTTGGTTATTGCTTCAGTTTTATAATTTTTGTACTGAGTAGGTACAAGACGGTGTTTGGATTAATGACTTTATAATTGTGTAGCATTTAGCTATTATATGACATTGATGAAGTCTAGATCAAGGTAATTTTAAAACTGTGTTTTAAAAGTGAGCCTAAAACGTCAATGCATTATTTAAGTCCATGACATGTAGTGGGGTACGGGCCTCGGCTTAGGGCGTCGTTGGGGGAAGGACAGCTAGGGACGGGCTGGATCGAACTAGGATTATCATTGGCTACAGGCTCAGCGGCGCGAGATGGCTAGAGCAAGAGTCGGGGCGGAAAGTAGGCTTTGCATGGCAAACGTTCGTATTAAATGATGAATGAACATTGCTCTAGTAAGATCATAACGTGTGTTAAGAACGTGTGTAGGTGAGTACCCTGAATATACCTGTTTATAAATCTGATATCGTAAATTGTGTTCGTCGAAGGTATTTATCAAGGTTCCCGCAGATAGGAACGACGCGACAATGCGACAAGGACATTTTTTCTAAAATTATTTCAGAAAATCCCGTTGTCGCTTCGCGCCGGGCTGCGGATTATTTTAAATTTTTTTATCAAAAATGTGAATCTAATAATATTCTTCTTGATTACTGAGACTATTTTGATACTTATTTTGTTTAAAAATTCTTTTGAATTTGGCCTTTTATAAACTGGGGAAATTTAGCCTGTTTATGCTCACTAACTCACAATATATTAAAAAGCTCGTCCAAATGTTTAAATTTAGATTCCCCAGGACCTACCTACACATTTACAACAATTTGTTGTGAGTTGTGACCGATTGAGTTAAAGTTTTGATGGATTTGTGTAAGCGTGTTTCCCTCAAAGCCAAGTGAATACTCTTCCGGTAGACCGCGCCGCTTAATAACGCCAAGTTTCTGTTGAAATTGCGTCAGTTGGCAGTAGCCGAAGTTCATAACCAACACCGAAAAACATTGGCAAGATACTTCGGTGTAATATTACGATAACTGTGTATTGGTGCCTTTTGAATTCTATAAAGTAAAAAGTGGTGGTTTGTTAATGTTTGTAACTGTAACCCAATCTTCCTTTTCTCAACCATGTTGGAATCAGCTTCCAGTTAACTGTTTGCTGAGTACCAGTATTTTTATGAAGCTATTGCCAATCATCATCATCATCATCATCATATCAGCCGAAAGACGTCCACTGCTGGATATAGGCCTCCCCCAAGTGTCGCCACAACAACCCGTCTTGTGCGACTCGCATCCATCGGCTACCCGCGTCCCTCATCAGGTCATCGGTCCACCTTGTGGGAGGCCTTCAAACGCTGCGTCTTTCGGTACGCGGTCGCCACTCCAGAACTTTTCAGCCCCATCGATGATCTGTTCTGCGAGCAATAATGAAACCAACCTGTGTTCATATTCGTAGAGAATTTGTATCTGCAAAGTAGGTATATGCTTGATGATACGACTAGGTTTTGTCCGCGGCTTTGCTCTCATGGCTTTTCGCATAGGATAAAAAGTGGCCAATGCAATTCAGCGATAACGTAGCTAACTATCACTTAAATAATTTTCGTGATCAATTTAGCTACAGCAACCGGGTTGATCTTCGGTTCGTGGATGGGTGACCTTTTTAACATACATGGATTCCTCTTGACGTTAAGCTATTCGTTCTGGCAGTCATTTTGTAGATCTTTGATAGTCGTCACGGGTTACAATAATCCAGGTAATCTGACTTTAATCTTGGCAACGGATATAGTGTTACTCAGTTACTGAATTATGCAGATCAGATTGGCAAATAGTGCCAACTGGTGTAGTGATGACTTATGGAACTGAAACGTGGTCGCTCACAATGGGCCTCATCAGAAGGCTTAAAGTCACCTAAAGAGCAATGGGGAGGGCAATGCTCGGAGTTTCCTTGCGTGATCGAATCAGGAATGATGTTATCCGCAAGAGAACCAAGATTACTGACATAGTCCGAAGGATTGCCAAACTGAAATGGAAGTGGGCAAACGACATTCGGGATGGGGCCGAAAAGTTTCAGAGTGGCGACCAAGTACCGGAAGACGTAGCGTTATCCCACAAGGTGGACCGATGACCTGGTGAGGGTCGAGGGTAGCTGATAGATGCGAAGGATCGCCAAACTGAAGTGGCAGTGGGCAGGGCACAATGCTCGCAGAACAGGTGGTCGATACGTTCCAGAGTGGCGACCGCGTGACAAGGTGAACCTATGACCTGGTGAGCGTCGCGGGTAGCCTATAGAAGCGAGACGCACAGGACCGGTTGATGTGGCGACACTTGGGGGATATGATGAGATAGATAAACAGATTATTTAACATCTTAATTATAGTTTAATTAGTTGTTTAGAAAACCTACATTAAAAACCAAGTTGCTGTTGCACAAAACAATTAAAATTATGAAGAAGAAAATCTCAAAGTTGAACACAATTTAATTCCCCTGGTTATTTTCCTTGTTGCGGCTTCCCCTAGCTCGCGGTTTCATTCCTTGCCTTTTCTCAATGTAGAGTCTTTGTAAGTGGTGTTGGTTGCAATGCTCGATATCTTTTGTTGCGGTTTTTGAGGTTTCTCCTTTTTCTTTTGTTTTCAGCAACCCTATTTGTTTACAAGAGGCCGCGACTTCATTAACGTTGGTTTCTGACACACTCTTTAACGGTTTTATTTTTTTAATTAGGTACATACTAGCTTTTTGCCGCGGTTTTACTCTAGTGGTCTATGTACTACAATTGTGCATTTTTTCCTGTATGAAAAGTTACTAGCCGACGACTTTCAGCGTTTATAAAAGTATAAATACACGAACAAAAAATGTAAACGGCTTTATAATATTCTGGTGATAATATTTGTTTGTTACGCTTCCACGCCTAAGTAACTGAACCGCTTTTAATGAAATTTTGGTACAGAGATAGATGGAGCCCTAGAGACGTTTATAGTTCAGGTTTTTGTGAAAATTTATATTAACGCGAGCGAAGTCGCGGGCAAAAGCTAGTTACTTTATAATGTATAACCAAACTAAGTATTAATATTCCATACAACCATTTTGGACAAAGATAACAAACTGTTTCTAGACAATTCCTCTCGACATTACTTTAGAAAATTAATTTGGGTCGGAATTTTGACCTTCTTCATTGATTAAAGTCAAGGCTACAGTATTTTACTCGAGACTTCTAAATAGTTATTTCAATATAGACGCTACATTTAGTATCTGCCAGATGGTTCTGGATGTTGACCTCTGTGGGAAGTCTGTGGTATTGCCGTAACTATCTTATATATATCGATGACTGGTTAGGTACATACGTATCTATCCCAACGTTGCCCCACACTAGGAATTTCTCCTTGCGTTTACAAACATACAAAGTCACATACACAAACACCCAGACCCGGAACGACTATCTGTAGGCCATACAAATAATTGTTCCGTGCGGGACGAACCCGCGACACGCAGCGCTGCAGTCAATCGCTCAACCGCTGCGCCAACCGTGTTGTCTTTTCAACGAATTTCGGAACCCTGGACAAATGACAGCTGGGATGCCTTGACGTGATTTTATAAACACATCCACGGACCCATCCGCTGGAAATACTCTAAAAAAAAACATACCCGATATTACCCAGGTAACAAAAACTCCAGTGTTTATGGATGAGTCATTTGATTCCTCACAAAGAAGTGTGAGCGAACGAGATGTCTTGTTAGGCGTTCCAATAAAATTCTCAGTGGATTCATAAAATATGTAATTTGATCAGGATCAGTACCTACTAGCGTCCGAGTCCCTTGGGCGGAACCGATCGGCCATCGAGATACATTGGAAATAGAATTGTCTGAATGCCACTGTTGAGGTAACAATGTCCTGATCTATACAACGGTACATAAGAAGGTTTTATTGAACGGTTCCTATTGAAAAACTGCCTCTTTTGTGGCACAAAACCCTGCGAAATATTTTCGTTACAGAATTTTTATTTATCTAATGTAAAATGAGGAAATCTGATACAATAAATGGATAATGAAGCATAGAAAACAGGAAAATTGGACGAAAATTTAATAACGCATAGGTAGAACGGCATTTTATATATTCTTCTCGTAATTACTTTTGAGATATTAAGTAACGATGGTCAGAATGAATTATGATTTAGAAAGAAGAAGAAAGAAAAGAAAGATTATTGTTTTTCATTGGGGAAATTGAACTGGATGGTTCGACTCTTTTACAACCTATGTATATATGTCGCACCATATTCTGCGCATAGCAATAGCTGTTTATAGCATCTACAGTTACTTTCAATGACGCCTCAAAATTCTAACGGTTATTACAGCAACCGCAGCTCGTTTTTGTATCGAACTATTAAAATCCAAGTTGTTTAACCTTTTGAACGCCAGTAAATTAACGCATCGGCGGCGGCGTGCCCCTGACGCCAAGCCATAAATCCGCCGTACTTTTGGCACATATCTGTGACGTTTGGCGTACAGGGCACGCGCTTGCTTGTCATGTATTCGTGACAATGGCATTCAAAAGGCCTCCAAGTCATTCCAGCCATTCTTTTCCTATTTGTTTTTATCAAGGTAAATAGTAGGATCCGTCCTTCTTTCGTGTGTATGTGTGACTGTATTTTTTATTACCAACGCAGTATAGTAGACAGTAAAGATTTGCTTTTGTAATAACTCACAAAATGAGATCTCAGTAACGCTCCAAAACACATTAATTTACGCCGTAAGTGTTATTCTTCAAAACATAATTTCATTCTTCTTAATTAATAGAGATAACAGCAATGTTTCGTTTGTGAAATAAACAGCCAACTCAAGTATAATTTTATTCCCAGTGTTGCTAACAGAACTTATGCTAATTGGGCAAAAACGTACAAAAACTTGTATGCAAAAATTGTTTTAAAGTGCCATAACGGGTGCAGGATACGTAAGCGGGTATACTTTGCTAACATCATAATTTTAGCCAAAAAGCCTTCCGTACGACACTAGACTAATCTTTTTACATTATTTTTCTTTGGACGGACAGGGATTTTTAAAGCCAAAACGTGTATGTGGAATTCAACAATACTTGTCAGCGAATTTAGAGTCTGTTTTTGTGAAATATTTTGGAGGCGAAATAATCTGGTGATTTTATGACGATGTTTTTAAGTTAGTGATTTAAATTATTAATTTAATACTACTGGTCGGGCAACATTTAATATGAGTAAGTACTCCACCGATACGAAAAGTAGAAAATGTTTTCCCATTCCTTCAAATTCAATTGTTCTTCATGAAATAAATCTTCATATATAGTCCTCGGTCTCCGAAACTTCTTTAAAATAATAATTAAATATTATTTTATGTCCTACCTCCTCCAAAAGCTATAAAGAACAGTCACCAGCAAAAATATGTTGCATATTGTTTTCAGTGGTACTCTCTTTCTTCTCCTAAAATTGTTTGTCCAAAAATCATTATCCATAACACGTTTGCTATAAACTTCAGTAAGCATAATGTTCGAAATCCCGAAATTTTGTTGAACATAATTATCTTTAGTTCTAAAAGTATTCTGTCATAATATCGAGTACCTACTATAAAATTAAATCTCCTAATTATACATGACCTAAAATCATATGTCCTAAGTATTGAGTTAAATAATGTGTATTATTCCGAATGTCCATTTATAATAATTTTTTTAGTCCTAAAATATTTGCTACAAATTAGGTTTTAGTGACAGAAACTAATTGCTGTAAATCCGACTCCACGCAGTCTTGTCTGCTCTACCCCTAGAGTGTAATTTAAACTCGCGTGGGACCGCCGGAGCCCCACAGCGCCGGAGGCGTGACAGAAACCATGCCTGCTGCATGTTGCATGCTTGCTTGCATGCTGCGTGCTTGCTTGCATGCTGTGTGCTTGCTTGCATGCTTACTTGCTAACAAAAACATGTATGTTCACAATCAACTGCTTTATGTAGTACATGTATAATATAATATATTTCTGTATAATAAAAAATTATAATGCAAAATTTGATATTTTTTTATTAATTATAACTAGGTACTAACTTTAATTCGTAGACAGATTCTAAGCTAATTTTATATTAGCTGCAATTGCCCTAAAAAAATCACATTTTGTATATTCTGATTGTTTTTTTTAAATGTTTTCAATTCTTGCTGTTTTGTCAATTATTTTTTTCTTTTTTTTTTTGAATAGGAACGCCGTTTAATTTTTTTAACAATTTCTGATATTGAATATTTTAACTCGATCATTAATTAATTTGATAAATGATAGAAGCCTGATTTAGGCTTATTCACGAGAAGATTGGTTCCGTTATGCCAAGCTTCTGCACAATTTTGTATTCGTGGTATACCTTCATTTATTAGTTCTCTTTAGGCGTTGAACTGCAAGTTGTTGCAATGGTTGAACCATTCTGCTATTATTTTCCCTTCATCTGAAACAGTGTTTTCCCATTCCTCAAAATAAATTGTTACATCATTTGCTGCCAGGTAAGAAAGACCCAACAAACATTTCATTTCATTAGCAAAATTTACATCTTTTCCGTATAATGTCTGAAATCCACGTTTTTGTATTTATGATTATTTGACCCAAGTGAAAATTACACCCCTTGATTGTAATATTATCAAAATATTTTTTAAGCTTGCTTGTGAGGCTTTTTCGAAATCCAAGATGATATAACTCGGAGATAAATTAATATTTTCTGATTCACAAGCTTTCAATAATAATTCAATTAATACATTATAACTGCTTTTATGCAATGGTTTTGGTGCAGAGCGCAAAAACCATTGGAAATGTTCTACTTTCACTTTGGCAAACAGAACCATCTATTGTAGGTATATAATTGTTGAATTATATTTGGTACCTACAATCTTAAAAGTTCCATCCATTAACCAAAAGGTTGCTTGTCTTAAATGCGATAACAGATCTTTAGTGGTAATAATCACTCTTTTCCCGTTATGAGCTTGGTCTTTTATAATTAATTCATTTTCAAGTTCACCACATTGTAAGTCACTTGTACATAATTCAAAGTCAATATTATCGGGTTCTTTTATTGTATTGCTTTTTATTTCTTCACTCTGTATATGCGTTGTTTTAAATTACTGATTGCAGGTAAATGTGGCAAAACTAATTGTGATGTTGATGCTACACAATTATTTATTATTTCAATAGGTCTTTTTTTAACATCTACCTCGGTCTCTTCTTTAATGTTTATAGCCTTAGAAATTGGTTTCCTTAATGCGTCTGGTTCGTGATTGTGTTCCATCATACCTTTGTTTAAAAGCGTGTGTACACCATTTTCCTCTGAAGTAATCACTCGCACATTACACTTATGTATATTGTTTATTTTTGTACTTTTCACACATCCAGTAATATTTTTCGTTGTAGAATCGATTTTTGTCGTAAGAAAAGCCATCACAATTTAATTTTATGCCGTCCTTGTTAGTCTTTAAAAGTTCACATTGCTGCTTTTTCAATAATTTTATTTTTGATATGAGTATATTATAAAACAAAAACGTATTTATCCTGCTACTAAACAGAACTACATAACAAGTGAACTATCTCAAAACAAGTCGGTAGAAGAAAAATATTGCCCGCTCGTATGTAACGCCTGAGAGAAGTTCATAGCAAAAGCTTTTTTATACAAATTTGTTCTAAGAATATTATTATTATAAATAAAGATTATGTAATTTGAATTTAGGACTTATAATTTTTATTGAAAACGGTTTTATGTCTTTTGTATATTATTGATTGTAATATTTATGACAAACGGATTTAGGACATATTATATTTAGGGATTTCAATTTTATGGCATGTGATATTATGTGATATAAAGTTCGGGTACTTACCCGAACTTTATATTACATAATATCACATGCCATAAAATTGAAACTTTATTATTCGGACAAATGATGATTAGGACGAAAAAAGTTATGGCACTTTAAATTATGGATAAAAAAGTTAGGTGACACAATAGAGAACCGTTTTCAGTAGTATAGTTAAAAAACCTATTAATATTATACATGCAAAAGTTTGTTTAGATGTATGTTAGTATGTTTGTTACTCCTTCACGAAAAAACTACAAAACTGATTACAATGAAACTTGGTATGTATGATTTTTAGGGCTGGAGACTTGAAATAACATATAGGCTATTTTTATCCCGATATTTCTACGGGATCGGGACTCAACCGCAGGGTGCAATAAGTAGTAGAATAGTTTTGTAAGATAGTAAAAAATTTAATTAATAAATTCCCGATTATCTATCTCCTTTTTCAAGATGTTGCTATAAAAACTATATGCATTTATTATATTTTAATCCACTTCATCTTTCTTCATACTCACAATATTAAATAAATAATAGCGTTGAAATGTTTGGATGGATGTTTGTTACTCAATCACGCTAAGACGACTTAGCAAATCTGGATGAAATTTGGCACTGAGATAGATTAAAGTCTAGAATAACCATAGGCTTTTTATCCCGGGAATATGTTTCCTTAGAATAAATTAAGGCATTCACGTGGGCGAAACTGCTGGGAGAAGTTAGTTGTTTATGATGACAAATGATATTAAGGATACAGAAACCATTTCGTGTATTTTTTCTCAAAAACAAAAAAAAACATATTATTATGTAGGTACGAAGTAACACGTGTTCAAATTTAGGTACCTATCTTTTATCCATTTCTGTAAATTGGTAACGTTTTATTATTAAGGATTCATATTATTTTAGTACAGAAATTGAGGAAAACGATTAATGAAATAATAAAGAATAAATCATTAATTAAATTAGTAATTTATTTCGGAATTTATTGGACACTATCGTCTTTTACTATTCCTTTACATATTCAGTGATTTATAGAAAAAAAAACTTTCTAAGTGCAAACTAACCTTATCAAAATCCGTTGCATGGTTTAGATGAATTAAGAAGAGAAACAGAGGGAGGCAGACAATTACTTTGGTTCATACAATTAAGCGAAGAGATTGAGATTACTGAACCCAGGACTTTATCTTCGGCCCTAGCTTTGATCGCCATCACCAGACGCAATCTGTCAAAAAAGCCTCCAATTCCATACATTGTGACATGCGAATACGAACGTTGCTAAAAATTACTAGAATGGGGAACAAACCGCAAAGCTAATTGCAGATGTCGCTGCGCTCGCTTGAAATGTGTAAAAATGTAAATGTACATTTCTGTCACTTATTCAGTTTGTTTAGTTGGTTAAGACTATTGTTACTAACCCAATGGATCTTTGAAATCTTTAAATAAATGATTATTATTATTGCTGCGTTTTGTGGACGGCAGATCTCGTCAGCAGATAACATAATGGAATTTTTTGGTTTTCACATTAATTTCTTACATCGAATTCATGAATTTTTTTACAATAATTTAGTCTTGTTTAATTGTCTTTACTATGTACCTACAATTAAACATATATTTAAATAACAATTAAATGAACTTTAAAAAGTTCAATTTTAATTTCAATTTCCATGACTGTGGAACACTTGAAGTGGAACATAACCTATCTTATTCCTTATTTTTATTCCGTGTTTTTCTATTGCAGGCGCGAATCATCCAACTGTAATTTAAATTTTGGAATACCACCACTACATAAAGCCTATGATGTTAAAATAGACCTATCATCGCTTGATATCTACCGTCTTAAAAAATTGCGTCTCCTTAAAGCCTTCTCCCATAATCTTCTCATTTGCACCTATTATTATTGCACTCAATAGCAGCACAACAAGGTATTTTTGTCAGAAAAAAAATAGATTTCACATCGATTTAAAATTTTGTATGGATGTATTTCACGCAACTTGACGCTACGAGTCAAGCGATATCAGCGCCACTAGCGGCTAAACTTGGCAAATGTCTTCCCCGTTGGCACTCTGGTGCCAATTCTTTTTTTTTTAAAGTGTTTTAAATCTGGTCACAATATCATCTCACAGCAACAATCAATGTCAAAATATAGGGAAATTAGTGGAGTTTGCGATAATGATTAGCATGCAAACGCGGCTTAAAAATACGAGAATTGCCCCTCAGGTAGGCAATGTTATGAATAAAGTTTACCGATCCCTCGCTTTTTACTAGGTACACAGAATTTCAACATAGGTAATCATTATCTAGTGAAACGTGGTTACACCGTACCATGCCTCAGCTTGTCCATTCGGAGAAGGCGTCCCGTAATGTCATGTTAAACTAAAGCCATGTCAACTGCCAACAAACTGAATTCTAGACAGTAATGAATACCTTCTGACAGCAGTTGCACGTAACGACACGACGATGTCCGACAGTATGCACTCTATACAAATTACATGGAAACTTTCTCTTTGACGTGGTCTGTACACATTACTTTTCGAATACTGCGGCGTGTAGTCTCGGCTTTAGTTAAACAACAAACTCTGTATAACTTCGAGAGTTACGTAATGTCGACTTTGTATGAAAAATATGTGCTATGGTGTATGAGGATTGTGTTAGGTTACTTCGTCAGTTTTGCCTTAAACTTTCGAAGCGTAGAAAATGTATAAATTACCAAACCTAAAGTCGTGTGTCTTACCAAAATTGAAAAAAAAAACTTCCAGTTACTATTAACACCTCAGCCACTATTATATAGTTTCGCTATGAACTTAAACATAATTCTTAAATTCTTAAACATTGGCTTTATTTTTACTTCGAGCTAGGAAAATGAGCAAAACAAAAAAAAAAGTGAAAAAAATAATAACATAACTCTTGCCAGCACAAACGTCTCTTTTCAAACTTACATTGAAATCGACTTCAAGTTCTAAAATTATGAAATCTCTATGAATAACACCTACCACGTCCTTTTCACGTTACGTCAGTTTCAGTAAAAAATATAGCTATGACACATATCCAAACTGACAACTCGACAAAAGCCGCTTTTCACGCGAATTTGACTTGATTTTAAGTCTGAACGCATGGTGCCTATTCCATTGAGTTTATTTTGCATGTAGGTTCAGGATTTTGTTACATTTTTACTATATGACTCAGCGGCGTTTTGAGTTAAGTAAAATTATTTTTTATCGAAACCAGAAAAGGATTTCAATATTTTTGTTTAGAAAAACTTTCAATATGTTCACAAATTCCAAGAAAACATGACTCAAATGAAATCAATGTTGCTATGAAACATCCAACGTATCAAAACTTGCTGCACTTAATAATAAAATATTCGAAAGTAAAGGAGACAAACTGTTTGAATTTCATCAAATTAGACAGTAAAAACAAAAAAAAACTCCAAAATTAAGGTTTGAAATAACAGCAAACGTTAAAACCACTCTTGGAATCCACTCCACCCTTCTTGACGTCTGTGCCATATTTTGGAGACACTTTTGGGTCGTTTAGATAAAAATCTTATACAGTTATCTTTTCAGGGGACGTGAGATATTGAAATCCATTGATTAATAAAGATAACTTTATAAGGGAAGTATTTGGTTATGTTTTTCTACACCCGTATTCTCGAAACCGACCCCTCCTTGTTAATAAAAATAAAATGGAGTTACTGCTAGTAACGTATTATTCAATGAAATGAACGTACTCGACTCGTAGAGTTGTTTGCGTTGTCATGACGACTGTATCGAGTCCAAGAAAATTCAGAAGGACTTAAAATAAAGCTGCTACTTGCTAAGTGGTAGTTCAGATCTAATTTTTTAATCAGAAAAGAAGACGTTCTCAGTCCATCATTCTGTCATGTTATTAAAAGTATTACTTTTTAAATTTTAAAATCCATCTAAGGCTTTGTTACTTTACCCGACAGTCGTCGCTGCAACGTCAGATTATGACGCAGCCAATTTAACTTTTTTCTTCCACTTCCTTACTCGAAGTTCTTTCTTTTTCATAATTCGGTACTTGTTAAAATATTCATGAGTTCTTTACAATTCATTTCAAAGTAGGGTTAAAACAAAAATGAAATGTTGAGCGTTACTTTTAATTTTTCGAAATTTGTGTCATATATTTCTAGAACGGATTTTACATACATACTTCAATAAATTTGATTAAATAGTAAATATCTTGACTATTGACATGCCATTATTAAAAAAAAGTTACATAAAATACTAAGCATAAACAAGGTCCACTAAAAATATGTATACCGTGAGATGTGCTCCCCTTTTTTATTACCAGGATATTTAAACGGCTTTTGTATTAATAAAAGCAATTACCGTTAAGCACCCAAGGAGTAGCGAAGACAGCGAAAAAAACAACAAGAAACGGGGAACTTTCCAAAGATTGAAAGAACAAACTCCAAATAAAAAGTCGGAAACTCAGCAAAATAAATACGGAATAACAAACAGGTGTTTAGCGAAGACGCTCGGCGCTCCCCGCACTCAATCCTTCTTTTATTAGCTGCCTTGAGCCCATTTAAGACCGTGTGGTGCTTAAATGTATCGCATTTGAATGCGTGGGCGTCGTAAACTGCCAACGAAATGTGTTTAAATTGAAAATTTCTTCAGAACAATGGAACGTGAACGTTACGAACAAATCTATACGAATATAATAAGCCATTTATAAACGATATCGTCTACAACTTAATTAATCATTACACCGCATCGTATTATCGTTTGGCAACGTTGCATGAATTGTAAAAGGAGATCTGGGTTGGGGTGTTACCAAACTTTATGGTGTTCGACTCGGCCCTGTTTAAGGAAAAAAGAACAAAGTTTCCGACTCCCTGCATATTAATATGTCTGCCGGAGTATTAAACAGTTCAGCATTATTATATCTCGTTGTGTTCGAGAGGGGTCTTGTGTATAGAAAAAAGGTCGTTTGTTGAATAAGGTTTTTACTTTCTGATGTGATCAGCGCATGTTGGTGCTTTTCTTTTTATTTTTCCAATCCGTTCGTGCCTCGATAGCACAATAGAAAAGAATGTCACGTATCGAGCAGTAAAAGAACTTCAGTAGTTTACTTAGAGACACTAATTAGTTAAGTAAACTGTCTCAGTTCTCGTTTCTGCACACGTACCCCAGTTCAGAGTGTTTGTTTAAGAACTTCTACCTCATTTCAATATTGAATAATGTTGTTTGCCAGATTTGCTTATGGCTTTCGAATAGCAAAAGATTTTTTTGTAAGGATGTATGTGGAGAGACATTTTTTTTTTGTACTAAAAGTAACTTAGAGTTTATCTCGCGATACGAGAGGCACATTTTTTCCAAGAGAAAGAAATTACTAGGTATTGAAAACAATTTTTTGGCTAGAGTTAGTAGGATATATTCTGAGTAGTTCGAGTGAGAGTAGGGCGGTGGATTTATGTACTTGAAAATTTAATTCCAGTGAAATACGTAGTAAGTCCTCCTGACTTTTAATTTAAGTGTAACATTTTTCTTGGAAGTGTTCACAAGATCCTTTAAAAGGAAAATAATTGGCAAATTCCAGCATGTGTCTACCCGTAAATGTTTTCTCTCTCGTCAGAAATTCTTTGGCGTCTTAGAAATATTTGTTAGACGGTCCTCAAAGCTGCTCTAAAATGTAATATCTTTTTATCCGAGAAAATAACAGGTTTTATTGTATGGGAACAAAGTAGGTCTGGTTGGTTAAAGTTAACGCTTCAGACAATTATTTCAATTTTTTGTAAAAAGATTCAGGAGATGGCCATTTTCGTTGTAATTTATTTATTAACTTGCTGTAAAATACGTACAATCGATTTATTTATTTTCAGAAAAGAGTTTTTAAATGTTCTTTTATTAGCTGTTTGTTTAATTATTTTGAAGGCGATCTCTTCGTTGCTCGTACCCTTATGGGATAAAGCGATACCATACCTTCCTGCTCGACCGTTGTTCGGCCCGGATAACTTTGGTTGTATATTTAATTAACTTTATGTTTCGTGGCACATAAAAGCTCGACGGGCCGCATAGAAAGGCTCACCGCAGGTTGAGTATCCCTGTTTCAGACGGCCTTCTGAATTATATAAAGTAATATCACGCTTTTGTACAGGGGTTGTGAACATTTAGGTTGGTAATAGTGCTGTGGTTTGTTCTGAATGTTGTCAGACTATTTTTTTGTAAAATATTTCACGTGAAAAAAATACTTTGCGATGTTTCTACCTAGTAAAAGTACTGTATACTTATAACACTAGATAGACACAATTTCTAATAGTAGTGATAATAACATTCAAATTTTAATGATAACATTAAAAGTCAATTCAATGGTAACGTAGACTTACATTTTAGAGATTCTCAGAATTCAGTTGGCTAGCGGAAAAATTGAAAATCGATCGCGGTGGTTCATACCACCGACTGTGGATACGTCATTCAATCAGTTTTCGTGCATAGTTGCAAAATCTGCGTGTGAATGCACTCCTCCTACTATTGAGTATTTGTTGGTTACTCAATTTCGTTCCCAGTATTATAAGCGGTAAAAATGAAGCATAAAAGAAAAATGTTGATCACTATTTAATGCCATCTGACGTAGCAATAGAGGTTTTGGTTTTCACATTGACAACGATGCGGACGGTTTCATCTATGAGGGAAATTCTGAAAGAGTTTTTTTATTAACTTGTGTTCATACTGTGTGAAGTCAAAAGTAATGAAGTCGATTTAAAACGATATGGAAAGAACCAAGCCTCTACAAATGACTTGTACCGTAGCTTCCTATTCGTTCTGTGGTAGAACTAGTCTCTGGGAGATCGAATTGTAATCCCAACGGTCGCGCAGCAAAAAACTTGCAGGATCTCGAACTGTCGATCCTTAACTTCGCCACTAGTCAGGCTTCTACGCAGGAGATCGGTAAAAATGATACCTTAATTAACTAACCTATGAAGAGTTGACTATTTTGTGATCTCTGAGTCTGCTTAACAATAATTTGAAAAACCTGCTTATCGTATTAAATCTGTGGTTGTCAACCATTAATTGACCCGGGATCTCTTTGATTTCTTTTTTGGTAGCAAGGACCAGAAATCAAGAATGCAATTATTATTAAATTGTATTAATCTAAAAATAAGCTGATATTATAGAGATATTCAAAACTTGCTGCCAAAAGTTGATAAAAATATTAAATCAATGTGTATTTTTGAGGAGAAAAAATTGAAATTTAAACATTTTGTGGACCATATTTTGGCTCTTGCAGCAGTGGTCCAAAAAATACTTTTCTAGATTTTATTAATCCCTTTGTACATGATAAATATCTATACCCATACTTAATTCTAACTTTCTAATGGTAAGCGTCTCTGAGCTAAACCGTGGACAGATAGACTGACAGACAGACGGACATGGCAAAACTATAAGGATTCCTTGTTGACTACGGAACCCTAAAAATATGGAAGTATTCGGCAAACCAGAAAATGCAACGTCAGACACGCTAGGCTTAATTGACATCAGCGTTGAAAAGCCAGCTCAGACGAGAACGAATCGAAAGGTTTCGATTGAGTCTCTAGGGCAGTTAGAAACCCAACGTCTATATTTACCAGTAGCTTGCCACCAAGCTGCTATGCAATTTTTTTGAGATTTGAAAGAAATATATTTTTTTTTTGTTCACATACTTATGTATGTATCTGAATAACCTAAAAATTAACTAACTATTTGTATCTGCTAAACCAAAGTACGTACATAAGCATATAAAAACAAGATATTACACTTCCTTCTCCGCATCGCTGTCATCAAGAAACGTGCCCAGAAGACTGGCAGCATTGCCACGTTGTTGAATGGCAGTGCTAATTCATTTGGCAAAGTACAATCCAGCCACTTTGGTCACGCAAAGTGATCGTCGATTAGTCAACGAGAAATATCTTTAAAAGAAGACGCGCACTCAGACCCTGTGACTCGGATCACATGTTTCGACCACAAACGGCTCAAGATTTTTTTTTTATTGTGTTCAAACAAACGCACATTTTACAGATATTAAATTAAATTCAAAGGTAATAAAACAATAATCAAAAGGTAAACAAGTTATTTGCTGATTTGATGTCAGGGATCGTTCTAAATCCCTGTTACTAATTAGTGAGTCAGTAACAAGATTGAGTTTTGGTTAGGCTTAGATTGTTAGTTAACAAACTTATTCAGAACTCATATAATTAGGTTTGAAATGATTATCATCATTTTATTAATTTAGAGCTTCAAAAGTGGAAGGATCGTTTGTTCTGTGCGAATTGTTAATAATAACTGCCTATTCCTCATTCATTAAATTTTGTTTATTGGTTCTTAGGGCCGGTTTTCAGACTAAAAATGAGTCTGATAAATACTCAATTTCAAATTCTTAATTTAAAATAAGGAGGTGAACCTTCGACGACCGTAGTCACATGATCACGAATCGTGTACAATTTTGGATGACCTACCTCAAGACAAAGTTTAATCCCTTTAAAATCTAGGCGCACGGAAGTGCGCCAGGCCAAGTTCCGGTCTAACACACGCAGTGTGTATATTGCACGAAACATTTCGAGCTGTTTTTACCCCCTCATAACTTTGCTTGTAATAATCACAACTTGATGAAGCTTGGACCATTTATTGCTATCACCTAGTTAAAGATTACTGGAAACAACGTCAATTTTACAATAAAATTTAATAAAGAAAAAATCCTGCCAAGTTGATAATAGTCATATTTTAAAGAAAACGATTTTTCGAGTGTTTCAAAATTTTTATATGGTCAGAAAAGATCCAAGCTTTCTGTTCACTGGTAGTCTCAAAAGACACATGTAAGAGTCATGGACTACTCTGCAGTTCTGAAATGAATTCTTTATTATTGATCTCACTACTTTTATAGGCCGAATTTTTGGGGATAGGAACTTGGCTTTTTTTCACATTTTTATTTTTTTGTGGATAAATTCTTACACAATTGGGTAATTTCTTTGATGGAAAAATAATAGTTCTATTTAGTCAGTCCATTAGATTTTCAAAAAATATTGGACAAGTACTTTTTGCCATTTCAAATACATAAATATCAAGCACCGAAGGCTGGTGACATCACGTTTGAGTTAAAAGTCGGTTAGTCCCCCTGTGCTCTAGTCCCGGTATGCTTAACTCGTAAAATACCTTTAACTTTAAAAGTGTATTAAAACGTGACGTCATTCGAGTTTTCCACGCACTGTATCGTCTTCATTTTTTGATTACGTGAGAAAAGAAAAAATACGTGTCCATCTGACGGACTTATTGTAATTTTTTTCAGGAAAATAACATATTAGACATTCCGGATATGTATGAGTAGACCAATAAACTGGAAATCTGATTAATATAAATCATATTTATGAATCACTCACACATCCTATTGACAAAGTAACACTCATACTTCACTAAAAATAACTCAGTTTATCTAAGAAACCAGTCGACGTCAGATCGAAGATAACGATTAGCGCTCAAGGAATTTCACAATATCGTGAAATTCTGTATATGACGTTGATGACACACCCTTCAGATCACAAGGGTCAATCATGACGCGTCATTATGTTCTGGGATTATTCAACGATTGTCTAAAGTCACCAGGTGTTACCAGCCGGCATAATTAGATAGATAGATTAGATAAAAAACTCAAACTATTACTTAGTTTGAGTTTTTTATAGAATGATAAGGATGATTCGGAAATCTAATATTATAAATTTATGAGATTTTTTCCTTAGTGATTAGTTAAGGAAAACATATTATAGATATAGATCTGATAAAACTGTAAAAAAAGTGTTGAGAATTTTAGACATAGTAAATGGTTACAAAGTGATCATAGTTAGCTACATTATTTTAAAGATACTTTTTAGAAGCAAATCAAAAACTTCTTTCACAAAGTGCTTCGGTATACCATGACCAAAACGCTATATACCTATATAACGCTACCAACATTTTATTTTCTTATTTATTATACCTGGACCTCAATATATCTTTATAGACAGCATAAAGGGAGCCGTACTCTGCTCATTTCAGCCAATAATGGCAGTCTTTCAGAGAGGCTAATATCATCCTAGATACGCACTTTTGCTCATTATCCGGATGAGTAAACTCTATTCATTCGCCTAATACAATCTTGGACAAAAAAATATTTTCTTGGAAAATATTATCGTTATTCTTATGAAATATGACTGTAACAAGAGTAACACAAACAGAAAAGTTTTGTCGAAATAAATATTAATTTAGTATTTACTGGTTCGGATGAACCTTTATTATGTGTTTTCTGTAAAGTAGTTTTTCGTATTTTAATTAAGTAATTCCTTAACCTGACCTTTAAGAATAGACCAATATTAAGTTCCACTTTCACCCTAAACGTATTAAAAATATAATTCTGTCTCTGTCTGACCCATTATCTCACCGAATGGTAAGCGATGTGTCAACGTTGAAGCACGCTTGACCAGAAGTACCTATTCACTCTTGACTTAAAGACCGCCTGATCGAAGCTATCAGGAAACACAGAATCCGGCAGGAAATTCCACTCGTGGTGCAAGTGATGGCGATGTTTAATAACTGACTATAACCATGTCAAGCCAGCCCATCATTATATTCATGTTCAAAGTGATCTTCTAAAATTATTGACCAATCTCGCTTTGATGATGTACACAGCACAATACTGTAAAACATTGTTGCTATAAAGAACATTGTTCTTAGATAAATAATATATTATATTATATTTTAGCCCATTGTATCCCACTGCAGGGCAAAGGCCTCCCTTACTTCCTTCCATTCCTCCCGGCTTTGGGCAAGATAAATAATGTTGAAATATAGTTTTCATTACGTAGTAAACTACTAGTTTCATGTTAAATAGAGCATTCGCGCGAGGTCCGTTAAAGTGGAAGGATAAGCTAAGAGCCTGCATCCTGTTTTATAAAGACGTCCATTAGATCTTACAAAATGGTTTACGAGAGTTTAGAGTATACAGAAGGCAACACATACATACATTCCTAGATACCTATCTTCTGCTAGTCACGTTTCTAATTCCAAAATAATGAAAAACTTACTAACACATTTCTACTTTTTTTGTACTAATGGTTTCTCTTTGCAAATTCGGTTTAGGGTTTCCTATTCGATTCGATTATTATGTCTGTGTTTTTAATATAGTTAATATAGTATTTCTTTGGAGTTCCGTACGAACGAAGCTTATTTGCTTTGAAGCAACTGGTCCGTGTTTAGATCACAAATGAAATACTGTGTCCTAACGTAACATGGCGTCACTTTTGGGGGACAAATTTAATCATTAGAAAAAAAAGAACAAAAATAGGACACTATGTGAATGAGCTTAAAATTACCCAAAAAAAAATAACCCTAAAGTTCTTAACTTCTTTACAGTAAACTTACTTACTTGTAAAGAGCCCAATTATGATTTGTTCGGAACCTTATGGTTGCGAGTTCAACTCGGACATGGCCCGATTCTTTGTAATATTTAATCTGTATTGCCACAACAAATAGTCATAGAGTAATTGTAAAAAAATATAGTAAAAGCTGAATCGATTTTCAAATAAATTTGTATTTGTACATCGATTTACTGATACGTTTCAATTGCATACGAAATTACAACGCCAGCTCCTCGCCTACACTATAAAGGCTTGCACTGTGCGCCAGAGTGTCGCGATGGCATGAAATGACTCGTGAACCGATAACGAACAACGTGAACGGCTTACGAAATATTATAATAGTTTCAGAAAGCCGTGTTAATTAAATTATGATACGGAAATGTGATGAAAGAATTACGACGTTTAATAGTAAAACTGACTTAGAACTTGCCGTATTCTACAGGAACCGTCCATTTTTTTTTATAAACAGTTGCTTTGTTAGTAGTATGGTACTCATCGATATAATTATAGCCTACAAGGCTATAATTAGCAATTTTTCTACAAGTAGTTAACAAAAAGAACTGAGGACCAACATGTTTTAGTTGTTTACTTTAGTTTTATTGGCACTATTTGTTTTTCTTGCCTTGGCTGGCACTAAAACTGATTGACTTCAAAACTTACGAATTAATTTTAAATATTTAAACAATATGAATGCAAAATAATTGTTGCTTTACAATTGTGTTTCCCTTTTTTTAGTGACCTTAATTACGCAGGAAATTTTTGAAGGCGGTTTTATTAAAGTCCCTACATCGAATATTCTTAAGAAAAAGTGGTCAATTTTTAACCCCGACGCAAAAAGACGGTGTTATAAGTTTTATGTGTCTGTGTGTGTGTCTGTCTTTGGCATTGTAGCTCCCGAACGGATGAACTGATTTTGAAAATGTTTTTTTTTTTAAGTTAGTTGTCTAGCAGAAATAACTAGTTATGCTGAATACTATGGTCTTAATAAGGTATGAGTATTACAACTAAAAATGAGATTGTCATCATCATAAGAAGCAAATGATCAATGATGTCTCTGTGATCAACGCGGTGAAAACCGAAAGTGATCACCGTATGATAAGAGACACATTGAATCTAAATATCAAGCTGGAAATGTCTCGACTAATGAAGTATACGCTCCGTCCAGCACAGATCCTGATCCAAAAATCCGAAAGCTTTTAGCTCGAACTTTAAAATCGCTTTGAGTGCCTGGGGAGCTCCGTGGACGAATATAACGATGCGTTCTTGAAAACTGACCATAAGGCCTGGTCTAAATTCTTCAAGACTCGCCGTACAGATAAGAACAAGAGGCTCTCTGATCCTTCTCTCAAGCTCATGAAGGAGAGGCGGTAGATCATTCTGCAGACGATGCGTGCAAATAGCGGCAGCTCAATAGACAGATCTCCAAGTCCTTGAAAAGCGACCTCTGACGCTTTAATAGCAAAAAATATTAACGACGCGATAGAGTGGAATAAGGGCTCCAAGGTCTTTGAAAGAGATCTATCTGTTGGGCAGAGCCAGCTCACAAAACTGAAGACCGACGATGGCAGAAC
Source organism: Mamestra configurata (assembly GCA_002192655.3). Classification (NCBI taxonomy): domain Eukaryota; kingdom Metazoa; phylum Arthropoda; class Insecta; order Lepidoptera; family Noctuidae; genus Mamestra; species Mamestra configurata. Next base: position 248,085 of record NDFZ01005053.1, read on the forward strand.
CATACCCGCCAAATCGGAGCTTCTGAGGGAGGTCGAGATATTCTATGGACAGTTATACACGTTAATGAATAAACCCGCTGCGAATCTAGCTAACGACCCAAGAGCTAGATTGACCCGGCACTATACCGAAGACAAACGTAAAGTACGTCAGCCTGTATGAGATTAGGATGGCTCTGAAGTAGCTTAAAAACAACAATGCGTTGGGTGAGGAGAGAATTACGGCCGAAATCCTGAAGGTTGGTGGAAAACCGATCCTCCTTTCAGAAACTGTTCGAATCCGATATTCGAGGGGAAAACACCACAGGCACGGAGCAGAGGTGTGGTGGTACTTTTCTTTAAGAAGGGCGACAATGCTCTGCTTAAGAATTACAGGTCCATCTCATTTTGAGCCATGTCTATAAGCTGTTTTCCAGAGTCATCACAAAACGTCTTGCGCGCAGGTTTGAAGACTTCAAGCCGGATTCCGAAAAGGCTTCAGCACCGTTGACCACATCCATACGCTGCAGCAGGTTATACAGAAGACCAAAGAGTATAATCTACCCCTCTGCATAGCGTTTGTGGACTACAAGAAAGCCTTCGATTCGATTGAGAATTGGGCTGTGCTGCAGTCTCTTTAACGGTGCCAGATCGACTATCGGTACATCGAGGTGCTGAAGTGTTTGTACGAAAACGCCACCATGTCAGTCCAACTTTAGGATCAGACCTCGAAACCTATCCTCATGCAACGAGGTGTGAGGCAGGGAGACGTCATTTCTCCGATACTGTTCACGGCCGCAATGGAAGATGTCTTCAAGGTTTTGGACTGGAAAAGGCTAGGCATCAATGTCAATGGCGAGTACATTACTCACCTTCGATTTGCCGACGATATAGTCGTCATAGCTGAGACTATGGAGGACCTCAGAACAATGCTCGGTGTTCTCAGTAGAGCTACCGAAAGAGTGGGTCCTAAAATTAACATAGACAAAACGAAGGCAAATACCCAAGTAGCACCCACTCCTATCAAGATCGGAGACGCTACACTCAAAGTTGTAGACGAGTACGTCTACCTGAGACAAACGGTCCAGTTAGGTAGGGCTAACTTTGAAATAGAGGTTCCAGAGGTTGCGGAGGAACCGTCGAATCCGACTCGGCTGGGCGGCGTTCGGGAAGTTGCGTGGTATCTTCTCGTCTCACATACTACAGTGACTCAATACGAAAGTCTATGACCAGTGCGTGTTGCCAGTAATGACTTATGGAACCCAAACGTGGTCGCTCACAATGAGCCTTAGCGGAAGGCTTAAAGTCACCAAAGGGCAATGGAGAGTTTCCTTGCCTGATCGAATTAGGAATGATGATATCCGCAAGAGAACCAAAATTACCGACATAGCCCGAAGGATTACCAAACTGAAGTGGAAGTGGGCAGGGCAGGGCACATTGCTCGCAGAATCGACGATCTGGATAGGGCCGAAAAGTTCCAGAGTGGCGACCACGTACCGGAACACGTAGCGTCGGTAGGCCTCCCACAAGGTGGACCGATGACCTGGTGAGGGTCGCGGGTAGCCGATAGATGCGAGACGCACAGGACCGGTTGTTGTCGCGACACTTGAGGGAGGCCGATGTCTAGCAGTGGACGTCTTTCGTCTGATATGAGGATGATGATGATGATGATGGTATAATTACATAAATAAATAAAATCATATTCGGCATTGTTGCTATCTTACCTACCTATTGCAGAAATAATCTGTTACACAGAGATACCTATTACAGATACCACACACATTCATTGTTACATACATTTAGTAGTAACAGATTTGATTTCTTGAAATTGGCAAATTCTTAACATATTTTTTCAAGCGTATCTGCTGTTACTCGAATATTTTAGCGTGAATATATATTTTTCTTAACACAGTAGACATGATCTTCGTATGTATGAAACGTAACCCTCATACTGTGTAACATTAAAAACAATTCAAACAGAAAATAGTTTTACATCTCTCACTAGATGGTGTTGACCTCGAATTAGATGGTTATGGTTTCGTTCACAAAAAGTGATGTTAAGGTGTGCAGCTACGAGCTCACGACTGTTGTAGTATCGCAAAAGTTCATGACTTGTTTGATTTAGCGTAATATCATTTCCGTATAGTTTAGTTTTATTTTTTTATTTTTAGGATTTGGATTCTTTGTTCTTTTTTTATTTTATTAGTGTACATACTTATTTCTTTTTTTATATTTTTAGTCTTAAACTTTTTTTTCTTTTTATTTTATAAGTAATAAATAATAATAATAATAATAATGTTTATTGAAATAATAAGTTTACATAAAGTGTACATATGGTTCAATATTATATATTTTTATATTGGCCTATAATAGTATTATAATAATCTAGATAAAAACTATGGTATGACAAGTATAACATTACAGTTACAAAAATAAAATTTTGAAGGCAATATAGTGCGTTGCCCGATCTAGGTTTATTTAAACCTGTATTTCAGGCCATCTCTCTACGACGGTACTTTTTAAATAGGACAGTCAATTAATTAAATTAAAATATATTTTCAATATCTAAGTAGGAACAATGTTTTGCGCTATCTTATGATAAACTATGCTTATGGTATGTATTTATAACTAAAACTAAAATTATTATAATATTAGGTTAGGTAAATACAGTTAAGTCAGCTACTTTATTTCAGCACCTCTAGTAGTTTTTCTGTGTCCGAGTAATTAAGTTTCGCTAAATAATCAGATAACACATCAACCTTTAGCAATTCGTTAATTTTTTGTTTATAAGTAAGGTCCTAGAAATAAGTAAAATCTTTTAGTGAATGCATGTTTAGTCTGGGTGTTAGTGCAAACCAGGTCCTTTCTTCTCTTGTCTGAAGGTACTGTTTCAAAATCTAGTTCAGTATGTTGCAGTAAAACTATACTTAGAACAAATAGTTGTCGAACTGAAATACCTCACATGCCTTATAAAGCTGGTGTGTGGGAAATCTGAATGGGCGAAAGGTGGCGACTTTTAAAATTGCTCTTTGAGCACGTTCTAGGAGTACTAAAATTGATTTTGCGGCACCACCCCAGGAAGTTATGCAGTAGGTAAGAATAGACTGACACAAAGCCAAGTAAACCTGTTTGATTAATTTAAAGTCGGCTATGTTCCGTAAATTTTTAAAAATGTATATTAATTTACGCACTCTAGTGCATAATAAATCGATATGTTTGCGGAAATTTAAGTTTGTGTCTATCGTGACGCCGAGGTATTTGATATGGTCGGCTTTAGTTAAAGTGGGACAAGTGCATGCTGCGTCAGCGTATGTATTACAATTATGCGCGTGAATGTTATGGTTAAGTGGAGTCGCGTTAGTATTTCTCATTATAAATAAAATAAATTTGGTTTTATCTGAATTTAACGTTAAAAGATTATTATGTAGCCAATTACACACAATATCAAAGCCATTCTGAGCAAGTTCATATACCTCAGCTCTTGATTTACCTGTGAACAGTAAAGCTGTGTCATCCGCATATGACATAATTAAACCATTTTGGAGTTGTAAGCGGCAAAGGTCATTTATATATATCAAAAATAACGTAGGCCCCAAAATACTACCTTGTGGGATTCCATAATCGCTATTTTTAAGTTCAGAGCTCGTGTACTGACCTATTTTTAAAGACTGGTAACGATCGCTAAGATAATCAGATAACAAATTTAATTGCGCTCCTCTTATGCCTATTTTTTCCAGTTTAAGTAATAGTAAAGAAGAAGAAATGGTGTCAAAAGCTTTGGCAAGGTCTAAAAAGATCCCAATGGTATGCATGCCATTATCGAGATTTTTACTTATACAATTTGTCAATTTGTGTACTGCTTGGCTCGTTGATCTTTTGGGCCTAAAACCAAATTGTTGATCTGAAAGCAGTTTGTTATTTTCAAGATATTTTATTAGTCTGTTGTTAATGATTCTTTCCAAAACTTTTGAAAGCCCCGTTAGTACTGAAATAGGTCTATAGTTGGTCACACAGGTTTTGTCCCCAGATAAGTGGTTGTACTTAATTTTTCTTCATCATATATTTTAAATTTTGTTTTGGTATTTTTGTTATACTTATTTCTTTTATTTCGTATTTTTAGCCTTACATTATTTTCTATGTTTTCAAAATGGGAAAACCCGCTAAAAACGCTGCTCGAATGAAACAGCACCATTTAGAGGAAATTAGGAACGGTTGACCGTTTACGAAAAGAAAGGGAAAGAAAGTCTATTACTATATCTAAAGAAACTTTTGAGCAATATATGTATAGGCTTAGTAGCGCCCTACCTTGCTGTTACTTTTAATAAATGCGTGGACTTAGGAACTTTTCCTGACCTAATGAAGAGTCATTCCTTTATTTAAATCAGGTAATAAAAATGGCATAGGCAACTTTCGGCCTATTTCCATCTTACCTGCATTTAGTAAAATATTTGAAAAGTTACCGTGACACGCTTTTACGTAAACTAAGTCATTACGGTCTCCAGAGCGAAGCTCTTAACGTAATTGATTCATATTTACATAATAGGTTTCAATATGTGGATGTCAATGGTGTGAAGTCTTCCGGGCTACCAGTTCATTTAGGAGTGCCTTAAGGCTCTATATTAGGTCTAGTCTTGTTTCTGGTGGTGTTGGTGTATTTGCCATTTTTCTTAAAAGGTATCTGTGACGTAGTGCTGTTTGCAGATGATACCTCTCTTATTTTTAAAGTAGATAGGATATACAAGATTTTGATATTCCTATCTACTTATATGCCGTCAGGAAAGTTAGACAATACACTGACGTTGACACAGCTTGTTTAGTTTATTTCAGTTATTTTCATAGCGTAATGTCCTACGGTATCCTGCTGCGGGGTAAAGCTGCTGACATACAGAACATATTTGTCTTGCAAGAACGTGCTGTACGTGCAATATACCAACTAGGGTCAAGGGTTTCATTAAGAGAACTTTTTAAAGAGATTGGAATTCTCACGGCGGCATCTCAATTCATTTTTGCAAAATTTTTATATATTAAGCAAAATATACACCAAAACCAGCGATATCCACAATTTTATCACTAGAAACAAGCACAAACTACATGCGCCTTCCCACCGTCTCCGTAAGTTTCAGAGTTCGTTTGTGGGGCTCGGAATCCGCTTTTACAATAAACTACCCCTTTCTTTCCTTGCCTTGCCTTTTAATGCTTTTAATTTAAAACTAAAATTAAATCTATACTTTGTTCTAAGGCATACTATTCTACCAATGACTATTTAGACGATAAGAATTGTTGGTCGCAGTGTTGAACGCAAGATATTTGTTATGCTTAATCTTCTTTATATAATATATGATTTAGCTTATGACAGGTTATATGAGTTCATATAACTGTATGAGTTAGTATAGCAACATATACTAAAATACTGTTGTCCATAGCTGTTTTATATTATTTTTAGCTTAACAAGCGGCTGCAAGTTCGTCATGCTCCCCTATATGTCACTGATTGCGGTAGCGTCGGGGGTCGGGTTACCTCCTTCACTCAAACATGGTGAGGGCGGTAATGGCTGATCTTTGCGTTATGCTCGTGAACGGGTGCTGCTTGTGTTGACTGGTCGTCTTGCTGGTCGTGACATTTTTTATTATTATTGTTATAACGTTAGACTACTGTTTATTATTAGTATTACGTTGGCTCTAGTTCATCACTTGTGGCTCCAGTCACAATCCTATTGTTAGACTATACTATTGCACGAGCACACCATTTATGCCTGGAGGCATAATTTGTTTGGTTTACTTGTTTGTCTATTTCTGATGGCTTAATGGAGTGTGCTAGCTAACAAGTGTCAATTAATTTTATTTTATTTTATTTACAGTTTGAATATTTTATTTTTCTGTGTCATGTATTGTAAAATAATTTGCATACTACTGTATAAATTCAAGTTTTTAATATTTAACAGACAGATGTGTTGCTGGGGAGTTTGTTGCGCCACTTCTTCTTCCCAGCTATAACACTAGGAAGTAGTGACGGGCGGGCGTTTTGGGGGACTGTCTTTATGTAGAACTTTGACGTTATACGTATACGTTATACGTTTGACAAATAGTGCTGGCACTCAGCCTAATTTGAATAAATGTCTTTTGATTTTGACTTAATTCTGATTACTTGACTAAGATAAGTTCATTGGATTTTTTATACAGCTGATCTCTTTATTATTTAGATTAGATTAGATCAAATGAATACTTAACTACGATAAGTTGATCGTTTGTTTTATGCCAGAACATGGCACAATAAAAGCGAGTAGCATTTCAAGGAATAATGGAAGTTCATTGGGTAACCTATACGCTAATGTGGTTTGCCCTAACCCGCTTTAGACGAACTAATTTGGCCGAAGACAAACTAGATTGTACTGAAAGTGGGTTTGGCCGGTAACTTACAACTGTAAGAGTAGTTTATTTTGCACAAATGTTTTTTTCTATAACCTTAATAATGCTACATTTATAAATGCGAAAGTTTGGATGGATGGATGGGTGCTTGTTACTTAATCACACGAAAGACAGATCCTGATTTGTCCAGTCGTTAAAATCATCTTTGTGCCAAATTTCTTCCTGATGAAATTTGGCACAAAGATGACTTAAATTGGAATAGTGCATATATAATATATTGATATCGTTTGTTCCCTTGGGATAATTTTCGACACGCGTTTGAAGCCGCTGGCAAAAGCCAGTATCTAGTTGGTCTAGTATTCCACACAAATTAATAAACAAACCACATATATACAGACATGTTCGAATGTTTGATTTGCCAATCAATGACGCCAATCTGAGACCATAGCCTGGATTAACCTGTGACGCAGTTGCAAATGCAAGTTATGGATGAAGGTACAAAAACAACTTCTCTGTAGACACGCCAGATTTCCCGTAAGTTACGCTTCCAGTAAAATCACACAAACGTGCATACCTTTGCAGTTTACCAAAGATTGATCGAATATGTAATCCTATTCGAATTGAGTGAAAGGGGATCTCAGGGGTGTATTTAGGTACACGATACGTCTATCGCAGGACTGTGATTGATGGACGTAATGATATGAGACAATATAATTACCTACGCCTACGTATATATCAAATTACTAAGACAAATCGAGGGTTTCGGATGTTCAAGGACTTTTGGACAAATTTTAAGGGCAATGTTGGACGATTACTGGCTCACATAGGAATGTTTAAACTGCATTATAGTAATAAAGACAAGCCGATTACTCGATCAGATTTTCCATCTTCAAAAATGATGATATTACATACAAACTTTCATACTATTTTACCTCTTTAAGGCATACATTTAAAAAATCTGACAAAACGTTTTGGAAAAATTACAGGCTTCTAGATTTAGATTTAGATTATGCGTTGCCTGTCAAGATATGAATGATTTTATTATACCTATACAAGCAATCGCTAAGCAAACATTTGACTAAATTTTGATACAAAGCATACAGTCTTTGTTAGCATAGGAATAATAAATGACAAAGGGAGGACCTAATATTGACAGAGACCTGTTATTGACCCTCTAGGATCTTGTAATTACTTGACAAGCCTCAACAAATCGGGAGTCGGATGACTTCAGTCAATATTTTTCAAGACAAATGAAGCAGACGATACAAATGTTTAATGATTATTTTATTTGAGTTTTTCTTAAAATTTTCATTGCATATCAACGAGAAAAAGAATTCCAACGACGCTTCGAGATACCAGTAGAATTTTAAACAATCTATAAGTTCTTTTCATCGTCTGGGTTGTTTGCAGTAAGTTCCATGCGTAAAGAATCTAGTTATGCATAAGCTAAGCGAATAAATAGATCGTTGCGATTTTATTATCTGTTTAAAACAAAGACCATCAAGCATCACGTTAATTTGAGGAAATGTGTTAGTAGTAACATGTTTAAGGACCAAGTTTTTAATGGTCAATTAATAGTGTAATTTAAATGAGAAAGAAATGGGAAATATGTAATATTAAGTCAAAATTCCATTTCATTCCCTACATAAAGTTTTTTTTACTACGATCGAAAATTTAAGTATGTGCCTACATAGCGTTGCCCAGATTAAATTAAATAATTGTCGATCGTAAAAAGCTGAAATCGGATAAGAATGAAAATAAAAATGAATACAAAACTTTATGCTATTAAAGTTGTTACTAAATAATCCTGTTAATAATAGCCTTTATTACTCCCTTAGCACGAAACTGAATGTGTTTTTTTGGTGACGACTGGGAATACAATTTCTATTTTAGCTTCAAGCCTATTTATATGCAAATCTTTTACATATTAAGCATTTTACTGTATATGAGAACTACCAAAAAGATGAGTCTTATTATCGTGAAAATAACATTCATATCTAACTCGTAGTTTTTGCTTACGAAACAGTAAGTTTATATATGTTACACAAGGTAGTATTTTATGGGTACCTAACAGGTTCTTTCCGACGATAAAATAATGAAGTTAACAGACTATGGTCTGCCTACCTACTTAAAGCCTACGACAAAACAAAGTTCTTCGACAAGATTTTTATACCCACCTTTGAGTTTCATCTTAATTTTTCCTTGAGTTAATATTATTAACAGAAAGAACTTTAATTAATTTAAGGCTAAAAGCAGCTCATTTTGAAGATGGGTGGTAGGAGAAGTGACCAATCACTGTCAGTTTTTTTGTCTCCTCTGAATTTTACGAGTATCAACTGAATTATTATCTTCAAGGCCGTATTGATCCATATCGATCACAAAATAAGTAGTACTGTAAAGAGGATATCCTTGTCTGCAGGTCTCTGGCAGACAAGATAGCCTTTGGAAGTGTCAGGTGAAAACTAAAAGAATTTGAAATACGAATGTGAAAATATGTTTTGTTTTTATCGGGGACTCTGGTTCCGACGTTCGTTAAAGGTAGATGCCAAATATATTTTAAAGTTTTAAATCTCCAATATAGTTTCATTTATTATAATAACAATAAGTAACACTAACGGAGTCCCTGGTGTTACAGTACTATTCGGGTGGTTTTCCGTGCGCTTTATGTGCGGCGATAAATGTCCAGCGGTCCTACTCTTTATGGGAAAATTAGTCTTTAAATTAGACCGACGACGATTGGTCTAGTTGAAATAAATGACTTGACTTTGACCGACGAGGACGACTAACTGCCTGATGAAAGAAGCATATTTTGCTTGAAGTGGGCGTCGTGTTTGTTTTTGTTGCTGGTACCAAATTGGCGGCGAAGCTGAAGGTGTGGGCGTTATGGAGCTGAAAATGTAATGAGAAGGGGGTTACTACGTTTTTCAACACTCATGTAAAAAAACAATAAGATTTTGTTACACATAATTATTTGTTAGTACAGGCTTTAGGCGCGCGCGCTTAGGGTACGCTGATTTTTTTTGTGCGCCGTATTTAATTTTATTAGATGGGTCTGGCCACCAGGCGCCGTAAGCCTTTTTTTTAAGGATGGGAAATCATCAAATGACTTCTTCCGCTCTAGGTGGAGCGGAAGGGCGAGGCAGACTCTTACTGGCTAAAACCCATCCGTGTTCCTTCTAAAGCCCTGGCAGGTTCTGGCCCTGGCGGGCCCCGTCTCCTATGCTGACATCTCTTTGAGGCGCGCGTGAAACACAACGCGCAATCGACCCGGCCTGGTGATGATCGGACAGCGAGCCACCCAACGCTCGCCGTCCGCAGGCCCGCGCCTGCGGCCTAGGCCTTGCCTTTCCCTCGCGCGGCCCGCTGCCTCCTTCGCTAGCATTATTGCTTCGCAGAAGGAGGTGACCGCTTCCCAAGCCTCCTTGTTCCGGACCATGGATTCAACCAAGGCCGGACGTGAGAGGTCGCCGCCGCCGATCGCCTCGATGAGGACACGGCGGTGCTCCGCCCAAGCAGAGCAGACCTCCAGCGTATGCTCCACCGTGTCCTCCGGGCGATCCTCACAGTGCTGACACCCGGGCGTGTCCTCCCGCTTAATCTGTAACAGGTACCTCCCGAAACAGCCGTGTCCGGTAAGTACCTGCGTCAGGTGGAAGGTGAGGATGCCGTGGTGCTTCTCCAGCCACTCCTCAAAGAGGGGCCTTACCGCCGCAATAGTGGCGTGCCCAGCGCTGGGTCGCGATAGTCGCTGTCTCCATACCGCCATGGTATCCTGCCGGAGCTCCGTCCGCCGCG
>NDFZ01005053.1:258569-269463 GCA_002192655.3 Mamestra configurata
TCGCCTCCAGATCCCATGGTGGTAATCTGGCAAGGAGGCTCGCCGCCTCGCTGGAGACCGTGCGGTATCCCCGGGCAAGCTGGATGGCCATGACCCTTTGGAACGCGTTGAGCTGGCGGGCAGGTCGCTTCTTTAACGTAAGCGCCCACACCGGGGCCCCATAAAGGGCCATGGACCGCACGACCACGCATAGAGCCTCCGGCAGGAGGCTTTTGGACCCCCTGGATCGCAGGAGCCGCTTGAAAGCAGTCCCGACCCGCTCCAGTCTGGGAGCTAAACGTCGGAAGGCGCCAATAAACCTCATTGTACTACTATGTAAGACGCTGAATAGTTTGAAGCTATACTAAGCGGCAAACAACTTTGCCACTCTGAACTTCGTACAATTCGCAGCGCAGTAGTCTATTTTACAACCGATCATAACACCGCGCATGCGCGGTCTTGTGGAAACTGGCGAGTGTAGTGGCGTCTACTCGTATACGTTCGATGCTTACTCGTGTCCTTCTTGCTCACTGCAATAAGACGTTCGATGCCATAAGTGTTACACATTGTTATTGTTTTTAATCTATTTGTTTTTGTTTTGTTATCTTCTTATAAATGCCTTTAATGGCCCCACAAATTTATTTATGGAAGGATTTTCGGAAATTTAAACTGACGGACTGAGTAAATACTAAAAGACTTTATATTGACGCATAAATTTATATTGAACTAGAATTTATATTTTGTATGTCCGTATGCCAAAGCCAGGAAAGGCCTCTCCTCTCACCTTTTCTATCCCTTTTTCTCTTTAGTCATTCTATCTTATTTTGTCATGAAATCAGACTAGTCTCAGGGACTAGTCTGATTTCATGAAAAATGGTCTTACATTTTCTATGGTCACTTATTGAGTAACCCTGGGTACCTAACTGGTTAGCTCTATGTGTCTCCATGTGTTTTGTTGTTTTCTTTCCCTCTTATCATCTCTTCAGACCATTTTCACCATCCTTATGATTTTACATATTGCACCAAGTCTTGTGCCTGATTAAGTGTAATATCAACAAAAATATATAAAAATGCCCCAAGCTGCTACCAGCCTAACTTCTAAATAGCAAACGAACTTAAATTGTATTGCGGAACTATCGGTACACCCATTCAATGGAAACGGTTGCACTGAATCGCCGTCGCGTCACCGCTTCTATCATAAATCGTTAAAAGTTTATCAAAACCGATGCAGTTACCGCCGTATCGCTCGCGAATGTTCCACGGGATGTTGTTCGAAAAATATTTTGTTGAATCGTTGTGTAATGTTTGTTCTTTATAATGTTTCATATTATTTATTCGTTTAGGTTTGAATTCAAAATGTATTCGGCTCTGTTTGTCTGAATTTATTTAGCGCTGGGTTTGGTTTTTAAATAACTGTTCAAGGTAAATAAATATTTGCCAGAAGAAATTATTTATAGATAAAGTAAAATTGGGTATACAGCAGTTTATTCGCGACGCCTTACTCAACATTTCAAGAAGGCGCGAAATTCGCAAGCTCGAAATAAGTCATTTATGGAACAATTTATTGTAGGAAAGCTATGTTAGTTATGACTACGAGATAACTGTTCGCAGAAACCCCCGTCTAGACACATAATTTCAGCCCAGATTAACGACTTTGTCCAATTAAATACGCCCTTTCCAGTTTAACGCACTTTATCCAGTTCAGCTCAAACTTAGTCCAGTTATAAACAAATATGTTTGCAAAGCATACAGCACCTCTCGCATACACCTAGGTAACCAAGAACCCATCTTTGTTTGTGCCAACTATTTTGTTCAGCGGTTCCAACTTAAACTTTTATGTCAAAACAGTAGTGGAATGTTTGCAAACTTCTCCTTAGACCCGTCGCTCAGCTACGAAAGTATTCCGGAATTTTACATTATGTGGTTCAAGTTTTCAACGTAAGTATGAACTGGGAGATGTTTATTAAATAGAACCGTTTGAACAGTATCCATCAAATAAATGAGTATCTAAGAAATCCAGTATAATGACGAGTAAGTATACACAGAATATTTTGATTAAGACTTTCTCAACATGTCTGACGTTATTTTGATTCTTTGAACTTCAAACTGAATGTGGTTTTTCATTTAGATAGACATTTAATTTCGCTCGCGTAGGTATATTTATGACTGAGCAGTAATCAAAGTCTCATATATTATAATATTTAAATCGAATGGCGTTGCCCGACACGAATAAAGGGGTCGGAATGAGGGTCACAATAACTTAATTATAGAGACTTCGTTAGGGATGGAAAATTGATGACTAACTAACAACTTGAATGTTAAGTGAGTAGTTGACGCGAGGGCTGCCTCCAAGCTAAAAACGAGGTCACCTTTGACTATTATTTATTGAGAACCTTTCATATTAATTTTGTCGGCTCGTTGTTAAAATTTCGCACTCGAGATTTCGCTTTGTCGGGGCTACAGCAGCGTTGAATAGGGATAATGTTGAATGGTGAAAACTGAAAAGCCGTGTCTTGATGTTGGTATTCATGGATATTACGAATGGATTGGCATTTAAGACCACCTTGTATGTTATATACACAAATATTTAAGTGGGGCTCCCGTACAACAGACCTGATTTTTTATAGTAAGTATCTTAAACTCTATTCGTCCTTATGTTTTACATGGAATCATTAATGTATAATATCCCATGGGAGTATCCGTTTTGGCCAGTGCTCTTAATATTGTCTCCAACTTTCAAAAACTAACTCAATCAAATATCTACTGACATGTTGGTTTCAAATTTATTACTGAGTGGTAGATATCACTAGATTAGGTATTTGCATCGCTACTTGAAAACTGCATGTGGACGAGTTCATCGATCAATGTCTTTAAAATGAGATTCAAAGGAATTGAATCCAAATGGATGATATTTTTCTCGTAGATACTAATGTCTCTTATATATCCCACATCTAACAGTATCTAGCCTACTGATATAACTTACCAGGATAAAATATTGCAAAGTTTAATAATATATCGGCTTATTACAAAGGTATGCCTTTGAAATAGCCGAAATATTATGATGTGATAAGCCACTTCAAAAATTTCAATATTAAGTTTACCGCGCGTTACTTTCAGAAAATGTTTTTATTTTGGATCCTATTTGATATAAGGACAGGGCCTGTGCTGGATAGATACCTACCTTGTTATTATTTTACATTTTTATTACAAAAAAAGTAAAATGATGAATTGGCTTTTTTACCCAGGAATATAAATGAATCCAGACCGCTATTTATCTATCACTCTGAAATAAAATGTCTGAGATTTAATAAAAGTCTGGAGCACTGTACAATTTAGTTTTTGTGGCGTGTCTTTAGCTTGAAGGAATTCAAAACGGAGAAATAGACTCAAACGTCAATTTAAATTACAAGATTGAGCGATATTATATCAAAGAAATTGCTCGAGATCCCATTCCATTTCAAAATCTTTTTGCCTTTCAATACCTAAATTGGGGTTTGAAACATTGTAAGGAAGACTACTCAAAAATGGCAACTTAAAAGAGGGTATCTACTGCGATCTTATAATTGGCGCGCGTATACGTAGCTATCTTGCTGCCGATTAGTACCGATGGCGTTTGCGCTATTTTAAAGAGCTGTGAATTACAGCTCTTAAAAACAGCGCCAATATTAACATCACAGCCTGTGATTTTGGTGTATGACGCGTCTATATATATTCCGTCATTGTAGGAAGGTACCCTTATTAGCGTAATTAAACACATCTTAATAGCCAAGTCAGTGCAATATTCTCTCCATGTGCTAGGTTTTGTAGGGTTTTGAATAGTTGTAGTGATATGGTTGATTTGCACTTTGATTCTCTCAATAAGCAAAAATTTAAATTTCTGAACTGTTTAACAGATTTGTTGTAAATGTTTTTGGACTGCTCTTGTACGAAACTTTTTGAGGAAATTATAATAATGCGTTTATTTAGCATAAATTACTAACATAGAGTTTTATTACTTATGAAATATGTAGCTTACAACTAACACAATTACTTAATATTGTTTTTGTTCACGTGGTTGGCACCTTTAAGTAATTGTTGCACTGTGTAAAGTTTAAACGAATGTTTTATTTTTGTTTGTAAATTAGTGTAAACAATTGTTGGTAGACCTAATAAATAAAATAAAATATTGAACTAAGAAACATAATCTTAGCGGCCTCCAAAACAAACATTTCCAATGCTAATGGCTCGTAGTGCAAATAAATCAAGCTTCAGGACTGTCCTATTGTTTCCATCGGCGGGCCTTCCGGTGATCTATCAAGGAACCCGCTAATTACAGCCGTGCGTGCGTGTTGATTGATTATGAGCCTTAAGAACATTGGGGTTAGCGCTACTAATCCTGCTTGTTTATTCAATTTTCTTTTGAGCTGTCGAAACAATTGTTGTGCTGTTAAAGCGTTTTCTTGCTGATTTAAACTTTAAGGAATGCTTAACTGGTCTTTTGAAAAGTTTTTGGAATGTTGACGTAGGATGGACTTTAGTCCAGCCGGGGATTGCGGATGTCACTTACGTTCCCGCGATCCCCGGCGTAGGTGGGAGATGGAACACCGGGGTGGTTTTAGTCAGTAAGAGTCTGACAGACCCCTCCACCCGCCCCAGGGTGGAGGATTTCCATGAGGATTTCCCCCGAGATCAAAAAAAAAGGATGGACTTTAGTATGGAATTAGATCAAGATTGTATGTGTAGTAGTTTAGTTACTATTACTCTAACTGTATTCATAATATTAAACTATATTTGAAAGAGAATCACTATGCATCTAGACTCTTAAAACCAGCCTTCTTAACTCCCTTTTCTAAATCTACCTTTTGCATGAAACGTTTTTTTTTTATAAATATTAGGTGCCTATAGCATACGAGTCATGGGTCAGAATAACCTCAATTATCCATATTCTCCGTGACAAGGTCAGTCCCGAAATCCGACCTACACTTAATAGGACATTTCGACCCCAAAGAAATAGAACTTTATATTTTATCTATTTCTTATCGCCATCATTCGGGCAATAACAATATTACACGGCCAACTTTGAACGTACCATTATATTTTACGTCCTAACCGCTAATAAAGGTAACCATTTCTTTTTTAGGATATTTTGATGTCGTAAAACCTTCAGCAGCATCAAGAAACACTAATTTTACTACAATTTTTTGTGCACGTACTTAGTTTTAGGTTGATCGCGTACAATTTCGCCTAACGATAATGACGTAATAAAATGGGTATGTTCCTTGGTCCCCTATTATGCGAGTACCTTATCTACCGCTGTCAGTGGCCAGTTATTAATAACAGGCATTATTACCGCCGTGTTATGTCATTTGTTATTGTTCGCTGAATTGATTATTTAGATAGAACTAACCCAACTCCAGCTGTGATAAAGGACTGGTTATTATTTTGGTAGACATAGGGATGTTTGTAGATATGTTTCGATGCAAAATTTTGATTGTTTATCATATTAAATTGTAATGAGTACCTGCTGATTTGTTCAATTTTACGTACACATGTGTGCTAGGCATAAGTAATTCAATACTGCATATTTATTTATGATATTTATTTCGATTTGCACATACATACTTAAAACAAAAATGTGAAAAGAAAAAACAAAAGAAAAAGTAAAATATTCAAAATTAGAACTATAAAAACTAATGACATGCGATTTTGACCTTCTTTGTTGGCTCTTAACAGAGTGCTATTTGTATTCCCATTTTTTTTTTAATTTTGTTTGGACGGATTGCTACATTTTCACGAAATCAATTTTTTTATTGCTGATATTACTTAAACTCATACGTCATCGATGCATGATGGACATCCTACCTATACACACAACACTTTTTGGGAATCTCTTATTTTGCGTACAGATAAGCAGTGGAATTCCCTGCCGCAGTCTGAGTTACCTGACAGCTAATAACAACTAAGGGAATGTGCAACAGCATTCTCTGTACAGAAGCCGCATCAAGCTACCCAAAACTTTCAAATTTTCTCAGTCAACCTTGGACCTAATACTTCAGTGATAAAGTTGAAAATTTATAAAAGAAATTTGACAGATTGTCGGAGCTTCATGTGCTGGCGTCTGTGCAACAGTCATTGCAACAGCTACACTGCGATTGCCAACTCGCCTACAAAGCGTGGCGATTATGACGATTTTTTGGGTAGGCCTATGTCCAGCAGTGGACGTCTTTCAGCTGATTTATGATGATAATGATAATACCTGGTTTTTGCTAAACGTGATCGTCGACAACATGATCACTTACCATCAGGCGAGACTACTACTATTTCAGCTCGCAAACATTAAATTTGCGAATAATATTTCACTATTTCTAAATTCACCTGAAGTTTGAACATGTTTTCGCAGCCTGATTATACGACGCAAGGTGTGCGGTAACTACCGCCCAATTTAGAACATCAATCATTTAGAAAAGGGATGCTTATCGATTACTGTGACGCGTTCGTCGAGCCGACGTGCGCCCTTCGCACAACACATTAGGGATTCAATCATTGTTGGCCCTTCCTGTTTGTTTCTATTTCATTTGAGTACATAAAAGGTTATTTAGAGAGCTACTATGAATCGACATTTCAAAGTATGTGCGAAAGACTTGATGTCTAATTCTGAGCAGTTATTAATAATTATGTTCAATCCGACTATGTCAGGCATTAAACGTGTAATATCTGTGCGGCATACAGTTGGAGTTTCTTGTCCGTTCTTCTCCATAAGAATCTACTTTTTGCGAATGGACAACTAGAGTCACATATATTTTAATTTTAAACTGTGAATTTGACGTTCAAAAGTGCCTTTTATATCTAGTTGAAATAAATGAATTGACTTTGACTTTGACTTTGAGTGACCAATAGGAGTAATAACGGTAAAAAAGAAATACGCAACGGCTTGGCGGATGTGTTTTATGCGGCAGACACAAGAGTTCTCTGCTGTCCAAATTCGCGTCGTCCCCAAAGTAATCCGGTCAGTATCTATCTATAATATCTGTTCACCACACGAAACAATTTTTTCGGTGAATAGACAAAAGTACTAATCCATGATAAGCAAATTTGCAAATCCGGGCTCGCCTTTAATATCTTTTAATAATCAGCAATGGTATTAAAGATAAAGGTGCGAACACACGCCCCAAGCTATCCGAGTAACGTGTAGGAATGTGTTGGGTAATGGGTATTACAGATTCCAATCATCCGCTAAATAGCATTGTGTAGTCGCCCTTCGCCCACAAATATCATTATAGCGCAAGCCGATTTTCCTTAATCGCCTGTTAAGACTTCTGCGAATAACAGGTTTTTGTCGCCCAAAGCGTTTTCTGACACGCTATTTCAAAGCGTGCGAACCTATGGTAGGCGACAGATAAATATGCAATAACGGTCATTGACCCACATACATTAATTGACTTTCTTAATATCAAAAACAGAAATAAAGACATAAAGCTGTCCTAAATCGTGATCCCTTACGTCCTTTAGTAGTGAAAAACGGTTCATAATTTATTATAGAATCGTCAATATACTTAATTGCAAGTTTATTTGGCGCCTACCATATCAGTTTTATCGCACAGAAGTGGCGATCAAGCGCCATTCTGCAGTACTCTAAATACGCTCGACTGTTTGCACAGATTTGATTCCCGTTACGCGGTGCTATTCTGCGTAGTTATTCGACTATGTGAATGATCGCACGGCTCTGCATAGCGCTATCACGTACGATTTAGCTGAGTTTAGAGATCAGATCAGGAAATGTAATCAGCAGCGTTGGTTTACACGGACGAAGTACGAAGGTGTTTAAACATGACGCCGCTCGAGCGCTCTTACAGCGAGCGTTTCTAAACGATCAATGATAAGTGTGACTTCTTGATCAGGCTGGGAAGTATAATTGCGTGTTGGTTTACTATGACGCTTGTTTATTATGAAGCACTAAAAGGTTGATCCACACATATCAGGGCCTTGCCTGGTGTCAGGGCCGTGGTCCGTCACAACGTGTAAACCACGTTGTGACGGACGTCACAGGCACGGCTCTAATACGGAAGTGTATGAACGAGTTTACATAAAATGAAAGTCCAGCGGTCCAGCCACACATATCCGGGCAAGGCCCAGATCAACCTTTATAGTGCCAGTAGATGGCCGGTTTTTGTACAGTAGACTAACGGATTTGGTTTGGCGAAAAAACGGACATGGTGCGTCATGGGACAGACCATGCGTGTGCGCATAAGTGGTTAAACGATGAGTTCATCGTTTAACTGCTTATATGCACTATGTACCTACTAGGTACCTACTACAAACATAGTCGCAACTTATCTTAAGATACTAATCGCAAAACAATGAATATTATTACCTCCTGTTAACAATTAAATTGATAACGCTAGGAAATTAGAATTTACCCTTCAGTCTTAATCATAGATGACTGGATATTTTGTGTATTTTTTTATCATGCACGTGATTGGCTTAACATTTAATCTTCGATAACGACTCATGCTTCTGATAACGTATCAATAGATATTACAAAATATATATAGAATAAAATGATAAAGTCATGAGATAGACAGGTGCGTCACAACAATGCGACAACTATTACGAGTATTTATAGAAGTTCTACAATTTTAAACGGCTTGTAACTGTATGGTTACCTTATTTCACGCCAATAGCAAATAACTGAAAATCTGGTAGAATGATTTTCATCCATTGAGCAGTTGTATTTTTTTTGTTTCCGAGACTCATCATCAGTTTCATGAACTTTTTTGAAGTCGGTTAAAACGCTTAGCCCCATTTTTGTAACATTGTTGCATCGCGTCGTAACTGTATTGTACCTGATTCGTATAGATATCACGGGTAGTATATAAAAAAAAATGTACGAAGATTGCATTATAAATTGCCGAATAACATAAAAAATGCAAGACCAATGTCAATCTTTAAAAAACTCCTATAATTGCATTTCTATATAATAAAAATGGATCGCTAAATGTGTTGCTAAGCGCAAATCTTGAGAACGGCTGGAACAAATTCGCTAATTCTTTTTTTATTGTGTTTGTTATTGTTAGGAGAAGGTTCTAATGGAAGAAAATTTTGTAAAAAACATTGAAATCCGGGCGAAGCCGGGGCGTTCTACTAGTTTTTAATAAAGCAAGCGCACCTTAGAACATAACTCGTCCAGTTTCGCGTACTCCGTGTAAGTTCACGTTTTAGCTGTGTTATACCTACCTACATTTATTAAATATTTATTGTATGTTATAATTTTTGACTCAACTATTGTTACTGTGCGGAAGTTTTTAAGTGCAATAATATCTGAATGCTAATTTTAAAAATTTATCATGTAATTGAAGTTATTCTTATGGGAAATAAAGATATCTCAAACCTCATTATAAAACACAACTCCTCTATTCTTTGAATAAGTCAACTCTGGAATATTTTTATTTTATGAATATTTTTTTATGTGTTTTATTAGGAATTTTTTTTCGAGAAGGATACATGGAACTGCACAAGATAGCATAGCAAAAATTCATGAATTTTTTGAAGTACTAAACATGTATGTTTTTAGCTGTTTTCATTCAACCGTGTTGAATCACTAGGCTAGGTCCACATGTTACTAAATAAACAAGTTATTTTCAGAACTGCTGGCCCTTTCTATTTTAAGTTCATGTAAATGTCAGGACCTACTTACCTAGGGTAAGTACACACGTAGGTTTACACAAAAGAAAAAAACAAACTTTTTAAATAAAGACCGTTTTTCAACATACAAACTCTAGGAATTTCTCCTGTATCGTGAGTGCGTTTACAAAAATATAAACTCACATACATAAACAGCCAATCCTGGAACAACTATCTGCAGGCCATACAAATATTTGTTCCGTGCGGGAATCGAACCCGGGACACGCAGCACAGCTGCAAATCGCTCAACCGCTGCGCCAACCGGGTCGTATAACATAATTTACTGTCGCAACAGTGTCGCATTGTAGCGTGGCACAGTCACGAACTGATGCCACGCTACAATGCGACACATAAGCTTAAAGATAAAACAATATTGAAGTTCATTACTTAAACTAACTTACTTTCATTAATTACTTAACTAAACTTAACTTAGCCTCTACTAAACTCTAAAATTTAATGCAATCAATCCAAAGAAGAATAACTATCCTAATCCTAATATTATAAATATGAAAATGAGTTTGTTTGTTACGCTTTTACGCCTAAATCGCTCAATTGATTTTGATAAACTTTGGTAAAGAGATAGATAGGACTCTGGAGACGGTTATAGGTTTGCTGGACGGAAGAGGGGTTTGCTGGACGCTAGAAATTAAAAAAATACATAATGACTAAATCATTTACCTCTAACGGCTGGTTTCAATAACGTATCTACCTTTAACCAACTGTCAAATTAGCTACCAACAGTAGCTGAAATATTATGTTTGAAAGGGAAACATGACATTTCAGCTACTCATCATCTGCCTATCTACTGTTGGTAGCAAATTTGACAGTTGGTCAAAGGTAGATACGTTATTGAGATCGGCCGTAAGACGATATGACCAACGCACCAGGTAAACATGGGTATTCGAGATTTAAAAAATAACTAGGATAAAAGCCAGTTAATTGATTCTGGGGTCGTGGTCATGACCGTTGAGTGACGTAAACGTTCTTTATGTAGGAGCTTTATTTATTTACGTAGGTATCTCGTTTTATATTCACACAAAAAGGGAACAACATTGTTTCATGGTTATTTAGAAGAATTTCAAATGAGTTAAGTTTGTTTCTTACGCCTTAATGTATGCTCATATTCAAGGTATTCAGGGTCAATTGGTGAATTAGTTAAACAAAAACTAACAGTTTTATGTAAGTGGGCAAATAGTAATTTGTGTAGTATTTTTTTTTTTCAATTTTCTTTCGAGTCGACTCGACAATGAGACGT
>NDFZ01005054.1:0-163168 GCA_002192655.3 Mamestra configurata
TTTTTCTAGTGCCTTAAAGTTGACAACTCCACTAAAAGGCCGAAAACCGACGCAACGACCCTATTATGTTATGAATCATAACTTATGTGGCCGGAAGCCGGGATTCGATGTTTGCGCTGATTTTTAGTACATTGCCGGGTCCACAATTTTTGAAGGAGATGAAATTTGATGAAATTTTCTTTACTTCTAATAAGAAAAACCTCATGAAGTTTCCTTAGTTCCATAAAGGAACCTTGGGCAGCCGGCAGCCGCAAATGCAAGGTTAAAAAGGAAGAAAGAAAAATGTTTATTTGGGGCTCGCACAAGACAAAAAAACCAGTAAAATAACAGGCCAAAATGGTCGTAATGGCCAGGTTCGCAGTCTGGGTTCGCCAATGCTAACTAACAGACAGATGTGTTGCTGCAGAGTTTGTTGCGCTACTTATTCTTCCTAGCTGTAATACTTGGAAGTGGTGATGGGCGGGCGTTTTAGGGACTACCTTTGGTAATTACTGACGTTGAAAACCGCTGATTCTGAGCCTAATTTGAATAAACGATTTTTGCTATTTTAATGCAATTGCGCAACAGCCCTAACAAAAACTTTACGAACTACGATTTATTCAAACAATACTGGACAGTATTGTTTGAATAAAATAGCAGCCTAGCAAATATTGCCTTAGAACTGTAAAAAGCGACAATTGATCACAAGTGTTTGCGTGCATCCAAGTCTTGTAGGCCGTAGCTCACAAATAAATCACGGCTGACTGTCGCACGACAAAATCGTACAGCCTAACACGAAAATTGCGCTTCCTCGATATCGAATGCATTTGTTGCATGCGATCGCGTTCCGAAGGATAGAGACGTAGCTGCTATTTTAAGACGTTAAATAATTTTTGAATAAGGAAGGGAAGGATTTCTTTTTTTAATTTGTGGTCTATCTATGGCTGCTTCGACTTGTACTTTGGGGTATTCGAGTTAGATTAGTTTTTTTTCAGCCAGTGTAAAAAATGGAATTGGTTCGTTCTGAGTGTCTTTCGTATTATGTGATCTGTTTCGCATTTATTTGAGTTGATTCTATCCCCGAACTTTCTGAATGCAGTTTTACCTGCTTACCTACTAACTAGGAAAAAATGTTTCTTTTGAGTAAAAATTGGTTTAACCAAATCAATATAAAGATTCCCTTCAGACCCCTTCAACTTTTCACCCTGTACTACGTACGTAGCTTCTAAGATTCTACAAAATCGTCACATACAAATCATCCAAACTTACGCCAAAATATTCACGAACAAACCTACTCGAACGATCGCAAGTCATTGTGATGCAGTTTTACACTAAAACTTGTACACACTCGAACTTTGTCGGTAAACCGAAACATTTCGTCAATTTTCGACACGGAAGTCGGCGAAATTCGAAGAGTTACATCATCGGAACTCTTCGGGCGAAATACTGAATTGGAAATTTCAACATCGAACTCGAGGGGTCCGTATTGCGCAGTTAAACCGGGGAAACTTTAATTGCGTAATACTTAAAACTTAGGTACCTTTGGTTTATGTTGTCCTAGTACCCTTGGGGGAGTTATTGTTTTGAAAGATTCCTTTTTGCGAAATTTTTAGGGAGAAGTTTGTTTAAAAGAAACGAGGAAATATTACTTCATAAACAGGGTAAAATTAGTAAGAATTACGATTGAAAAGCGTTTCCGTGTTCTCTTTCGTAAACATTCGATTTCCTACTTCCTTATTTTGATTTTATTTCTTTTATTGTTGAGGTACTTCGACCGCATGGTAAGTGACCACTGGGTCATAGTCTCCAAAAAGTGAATGCATTTATTTAAAATAAACCATTTACAGGCTTGAATTGTCAAAGTCAATCATTCAAAAACATGAAGCTATTTGCACGTTCCAAAGCGTAGATCTCTACGGAGAACACGCAAGAAACTCCACGGACAGTCTTTCAAACCATTTTAAGTTTTACAAAAATCCTGGTTACATTAACCTTGTTGCTTTTATATGTGAGAAAAATGTAAAGAAAGAAATAACAATTCTTAGTATCAAATATTAAAATAAGCCAGCGGCAGCTAAGAGACCAGTCTCACTGATGGCACCACGAACAAGACGCGTGCATCAGCACCTTTTGCTCAACCATTTTGAAGGGAACTGAATGATCCGATACACGCACCACCAGGGATGGTCGGCACCGCAGAGGCGGCGTATGAAGAGGAAGGCCTAGATGCCACCTTTGCCAAGCAGCGGGACAGCATAATCCTTACTATATTACATATTTTATATATTATTAATATTATAAATGCGAAAGTAACTCTGTCTGTCTGTCTGTTGCGCTTTCACGCCAAAACTACTGAACCAATTTAAATGAAATTTGGTACACAGATTGTCTAGAGCCTAAGAAAGGACATAGGCTTTTTAATGCGAAAAAAGGGTTGTAAGGGGTTGAAAGGGGAGGATGATAAGTAATATGGAAGTATTGTCATTTTTAGAGCTAGAAGCCTGAAACTTATATTTTAGGCCGTTGATACGATATAAATAAATATGACATTCAAAGTTCATTTATACGTATGTGTCTTATTTGTAAAATAATTAGCCTTAGGACGAAGTCGCGGGCACAGCTAATAATAAGATATATTAAGGCAGTCATTACTAAAACTATAATGAACTCCTTGCAGAGTTTATTTATAGTTTAACCAATAAATGATTAGTAAGCCTTACCATCAAAATTTCAATGCTCAACAGCTAAGTGACTAATTGCATAGCATTACAATATTTAATTAATACATGCTTACATTAATACAAAGGTGGTACAAAACGGTCACATTTTTTCCCATAATTTAATTTATTATTACCTTGAAAACTGCGGTGTGGGACCATTATCTATTTCTATGGGCAATTTTATTTCTTATTCCGTACAGGTATCAATTTATTGATGTTTCATACGTAATGGCTTATTAAGTGGGCTCGATAATTTCGCACCAGTCATGTCTACAAGTTTTTTGTCTTTGCCAACAGAGATGTTATCTATGAAATGTGTTGCCATTATAATCGCCATTAAATTCAATAAGTCATAATGGTCATTATAAGCCGACAGTGTAGACCCATCGTAGTTCAAGCTGCGTTTTTTTTGTGTGGCAACTTTATCTCGAATTTTTGTTGGTGTGGGTAATAAAGAGACGTGGAAATGGCAAGCATTTATATTGTCTTTTTTCTAAAGAGTGTTGCGGTGTGCTGTTGGGAATTTGTGTATAATATGTATGTATTTAGAAATATATAAGTATGTTTATCAGTTGTCTGGTTGCTATAGTACAGGCTCTGCCTAGTTTGGGATCGGATGACCGTGTGTGAGTTGTCCCAGGATATATTATATTATATTATTATATAATATTGTGTTATTTTAATTTCAGTTTTATAACAGCCCTTGAACGCAGCTAGCAACTAAAAAGGCCTAAGCTGTGATCATCTGGAATTAATTATGGTATAGATATGCGATGGCATCATATCTGACTTAATGCGAAATAGGCCTAAGTCTTGTCTTTCTCCTGCTCGTTATGGAGGAAGTGGTTTTCCGATTGATTTCCTTACGAAATATAAAAAAAATGTTTCCCCGGGCTCGTCGAGAATCATTGTCTATGTACTTTTCTGGTTGTCGCCACTTTTGATTCTCATAAGATTCACATAAGAGACAGTGGCGGGGTAAACCCACAAAAAAAAATCAAGTCATAAACTCTGTCTGACACCACTTTTTCAGCCATACAAGGTTACAAATCTACTTAGTTACCTATATCTTATCTGTTGTCTTCATAAATTGCAATAAATAACGATAAAACGTTGCAATCTCTAGCCTATCGGTCATCGTCGGCTTAATTCACATAAACAAAACAAAAATCCAAGTACGATTAAAGTTCGAAACAATTTGGTTGACATTTTAAAACACCCCAGACGTTTGGTGAGAACCGTCGACCGCCGGGCATATGGTTTTGGCGGGCGACAGACTCCACTAGCATTTTTGGTCACGAAAATTTCGCGCCCAATTTTCTTCGTGTCAGAGTTTTTGACGGCTCAATCGCGGCTCCACCAGCGCACCGAACACGGAAGTCTGAGGAAAACTTTTGACAGCTCCATGAATTCGGCAACCGGCTGCATTATGACAACACAATGACTTATGCCATCACGTTTTGTTTTTTTTTGTCTTGTGTTTTAATGGCTTTACAGTTTGTTCGTCATCAATCACGCCGATGTTTGCGGTATCAACGAATTTGCAGTACATCCCTCCACCCCTATCGCATTCAGGCTGCGACACCTAAAAAGCTATCTTAATCCAGAACGCATCAATTACCCGCTCGTCCCAAACCGCGCGCGCCGTGACACGCCGCCGCCCCTAAACATGTCTTTGAATTTCGTCTCTCCCTTCTCCGAACCTCTCCCTTTACTTTTTTCCCGCAGTTTTTTTCGTTCCGCGTAGCTGGCAACCCTTTTGCTAAATTGAATTAGAATTCTGAATCTGCGACGCGTTTTCTCCGAACCGTTGTCACACGACTGAACTAAATCCAACCGGGTCGTAAAGATATGAAAAATATGTTTTGTGTTATAACGCTGGAACTGGTACAATTTTCTCAAGGACTTTATTGTTGAATTGATTACAATTTCAGACGCTACAAATATTTATGCGAATATGAATATATTGGACACAATATTTTCCACTCCCGACGCAACCTTTTATGCCAGTGTTAACATAAACTTAGTCGTATATGACGTAATCAAAGCTTTATTGCAGCGAACATGTGATTACATCGAATAAAATCCAGCCAGAGCTATCCGCTGGATGCTCAATATGGCAGGTTTATTTTTGCTTAATCTCGATCTTAATGTCTGCTTGGGACGTCGTCGGTCGGTAGAGCTCGCTCTATTCCGGCACACCTCTCCCGGTGCCGCCGCCTGCATAAATCGGCCTCCGCAGTTGCTTACTCTCAATCTTAATGTCAATTAGCCTAATTTGCATCGCCAGGGCCGCACAGGACCGGTGGGAAAGCAGCCGGCGCGTCGAGGACACGGCGCGGAATAAAAACGTTGTAGCTGGACTTGTTTTGTTCATAATATTGTAACTTTATGATTTTATGCGTAAGTTCGTGATGTGGGTGTGGTGCGGCGGTGTGCGCGTGGGCCAGCCCTGCTCGCCGGTTATCACCCAGCATCGGTTACCTCCCGCGTCGCGTTAATTCCCGGCAAGGGTTGCCGCCGATGTCGTCTCCTCGTAAACTTTATTTACGACGCCGCCGCCCGATTATTGCCACGACGTCGCTCTTCGCCGGTTCATTTGCATAGAAATTTATACGCGGTGGATGATTCCCTCCGTTCGTTCGTTTCCGGGTATTCGATAGCTGGGGTGTCGTAGGCCTTCAGGATTGGTATATTGATCGCTATGTTTATTGCAGTGAATGGTAGAGGATCGAGTGCCAATTACGGCGTACAGTGCCTAGTAACCTAGATTGTGAGCTTTATATATGTTGTCTAGTAGTTTTTGATTCAGAATAGTTTGATGGGATGGAAACTCTGATTGCACTTGACATTTTTCTGTGACTGATTTTTCGAAAAATCAACATGTGACGTCACCAGTCACTTTTTTGTTTATCCTGGTGTCTTTCTACGATAACACTTTTTTTTTTTGCGAAATATAGGTTATTTCGTCTTCATCTATTTAAAGGCATTCCGAATAAGAACTGTTTGTTGAACCTGATTCGTTATCTAGCTGAGTTCCAGTCATTGTACCTAGGGTTATGCAAAGGTTCTATAAAACCAGTGCTTATTTGGTTCTGCCTCTGCCGAGTGCGTCTGCTTCACGTAAAATGGTCAGAATCACCCACACCACACCGATAGCTGTCATATATTAGAGTCGGGTTTAAGTCTTCATGGTTCATGACTGTTTTTTATCTACTAATTTGCCACGATGACTTATACAATACTTTTAGTCTTATTGTAGAAACATCCTCAGTCAAAGATACGCAGCAAGGACTTGCATGCATAGGTACACTTCTCGAGCTTAAACAACTTACTGACATCAAAAATATTAGGTACTACAATTCATTCGATTAAAATAAAACCTACCTACTGCTCACTCAAAATTTAAACTTATGCTATTTTCACATTATCGTTACTAAAAGTGATGAAAAGGTGATAGAATGAATAACATCTATGTTATTCATTCTATCACCTTTTCATCACTTTGAACACCAAACCACCTAAAATAATGCATACGCATACAGGGGGGCTACTCTCTAAGCCCGAAGTCCGTAGGTTCGGGCTTAGTTGCGGGCGTATTCTACTCCGTATCACCTAACCAACCACTAAGAATTGTTCTAAATATTATTCTTTCTTTCTTTCTAATTAGTGACAACACGATTTGACAGTAAATGTCAAACTAAGAATGATTGACAACACGATTTGACAGTAACTGTCAAACTAGAAATGAATGACAACACGATTTGACAGTAACTGTCAAATCGTGTTGTCATTAATTATTTTTGGTTAGGTGATACGGACTAGAATACGCTCGCAACTAAGCCCGAAACTACGGACTTCGGGTTTAGAGAGTAGCCCCCCTGTTCTGTCACGTTGACCTCGCTTGTTAACGAAAACAAGCGAGAACACAAAAACATGGCTTAAAAGCCCAGTAACAAGCGACAACACATTCAGAAACCCTTCTTTCTGCCTTTTGTCGAGCTCGGACAAAAAAACCTAGTTTTCTCTCATAATGCTATGTAAACATATGGGGCTGAAACATCCCATTACAGCCGAGGCGGTGTCGGCCCCAGTATGTTAATAGATGTCGAAACACAGCGTTTTTCCAACCCGAACCATATCTTGTCCTAACGATAAATACGGGCTGTGGGCGATGCGGCGAGTTGAAGTGCGCCGATTGATTTGGAAATTATTTATTCGATGTGAGAGAGTTAGACCGTTCTACGTTGTGGCGTTATTTGGGAAAAGGTCTATGTAAGGATTGAGACTGTAACCAAATGGAATATAGATTTATTGTACACTAAAAATACTTACATACTTTGACAGCAACGATATCTACAAGACAATCCTTCTTAACCTGTCTTTCCTTTACCAGACTGAAATAACCCAGTAACCTGAATTCCAGAAGTTGTATGACTGCTGGTATTGTTAAGTGAAAATGTATGTGAGATTGTGTGTTCATGCAAACGGCAATAGAATTCTGGCGGTTAGTGCTGACTACTCATGTTATTAAAAGCGTAGTAATTAGCTAAAGCATTATATTCGGAGTGCTGACTCGATAGGGTATAGAAAATAATTAATTTGAATAATGAATTGTCTCAATAATTACATTTTAAAGTTAAGTTTAGATACCAACTATTTATAACCGACTTCCAAAAAGGAGGAGGTTCTGAATTCGACTATGTTTTATTTTTATTTATTTTTATTCAGCTTTAGTAGCTCTATTAAGTGTTTCGTGAAAAAAAGTATTACTTATGTGATAAGTTTTAACTATTCATAGTTTTCACTGCTGCTCCAATGTAGCCTTTCAAATGTAGGTTATCATAAATTAAATGAATGAAGATTTATTCTCAGTTTTTGCTTTCTGATTAACGGCGTGACAACCTCGCCATACACCAAAGACAATACTGCTTTATACTTTTTATAGCTACTGTGAATAGGTATGATCTATTTAATCTACCGATTAAATCGAGACTTAGTCTTCAATGGCGAATGAATAGATTCTCGATATAATATTAACGCAGTTCAAGTACTATTAGGAGTTAAACAGAGTAACTTAGCGGAAAGTGATCTTAGAATTGAAGTATAGCTACGTCTTGGTACTTTACGTTGTCTATTGTACTTGAAAGTTAATACAATCTTACTAATAATACAGCGGGAGTACTTTGTAAACATCTTATCGTATTGAACTGTAATATTCATCATCGCAGAACTTACTAGGCTACCGCCCTGGCTTCGCACAGGTGCAATTTATTATGTACACAAAACTTCCTCGTTTATCGGTCTTTCTATTAGCAAAAATCGTAGCAAAATCTGTTGTGTGGTTTAGAAGAAATAAGCCAGACAGACAGAGGAAGACAGCAATTTACACAAAAACAGCGAATTTTAGTACCGCACGTCTAACTGGCGTATATTCAATAATTCAATTTAGATTACCAAAAAAAAATGGATTTGTATTTTTTCTTTTGTCACGTAAACAAGTAATGACGACGATACAGTGCATTGAATTTTGCGTGACGTCACGTTTACGTAAAAAGTTTACTAGGCACTGTTTACCTAAAAGTGACGTAACAAGCCCCCACTCCTAAACTTGATGCGTTTTATCTTTGTCAATTTGATTGATTTGATAAAGCTAAAAATAATCTAAATTTAATAAAAGAATAGTATAAAAAAAAAAACATTTTTTTTTGTACACCATACAAAAAGTACAATAGGAGCAGTCTTATCCCTAAAAGTGATCTTTTACATACAACCATATTTTTACCAGGAAAAATCCCTTTAAAAAACCCTGAAAATTAAGAAAAAGTCGAAGTCAAACAGCGCACCAGAGTCAGTCGCATCGACCTCCATAGTTTAATCGCGCACGGAAGTCGCTCCATGCCGTGACAATAAAAGGGGTAGGCAAATTTTGAATATTTAAACATGCATTTACTTTGTGAACCGTAGAATAAAAATAAAAATCCTTCGATTACAACCGATGGTAACGTTCGATAGTATTTTACGTGACTTCCGTTATAAATTTCCCTGCCTTCCCTTCGACTTCTCCATTGAATTTATCGATAGCTGTAAACGCTATCTCTGCTGCTTGATCTTTATCTATGGTAGTGTATTTAAAAATATGTCTTGAGCTTCATCCTCAGGCTTCCAGAAAGTTCTTTGACTCTTCGTTATTCTTTCTTGTCGGTTATTGCAAGTTTGGTTGTATATAGAGCTTCTATTTTTAGAGAATCTACCAATACTTGAAAAGCTTTATTGAATTCTTAATATAGATCCGAGACTGCAAAAGACGCTTTAAGACAATCTTATGCTTTCGTCAGAAAATCTTTGAGTAAATCTATGTTTTTCTTCTACAGTGTTTTAAGTAGGAATGATTCAAGTACAAAGCTGATATTTCTAGATTTTGAATGTGTCACCATCAATTTTTAGAGTTCCTGAAACAACCTTTGAACCTTTGTTTTTTTCAAAATGGGTAAAAAGAACAACATATTTTGCACCGGCTTTTCAAACACCGTTTGAAAAGTCGGTGCAAGATATCTTGCAAAACTGTTTTTGTCTTTTCATTAAGATAGTCGTGGTCAGATGGAAAGTCAGTACTTGCTAACTACTATCGTACGGGAAGAAATTGTTCTGTCGCTTTTTGCTCAGAACGGACACTGAAATTCTCTCTATACTATCAAAAAATCTACTTTAAAAACTGAGATGCCTTTACGAAGAGCAGAAAAAAATTCAAAATAGTAAATGATGGAGATCATTTTAAAAGTTTCTAGCTAGAAATTCGTTTGAATTGTTTATTTATGCGTATCAAATAAATTCTATATTATCGTCGATAAGAGATCGCGTGTCGTCCTGATTACTTAAATCCCGATTCTATATTGTAAAACGCCAACGCTAAATGTGTTTTAAATCCACCGTTTTTTGGGAGTCGTAAGTAGACAGTGTCGCGTGATTGGCTTTGGAACGAAATTTTTCCAGTTTAATACGTTTTTTTATTGTTTGTGTCGCTTATCATAATTTGGTTTTATGTTTCGCTTCAAACAGCTGTTCGATTTCAGTTTAATCGTAAATTGAGCTTTTGATTACTATTTTCATGAGAAACTGGTGATTTTGCATCAAGTGTTTTTTGTTTAAATGTCCTAAACCCATTGCTTCTTTACAGTATACTCCCATTTTTAATCAACATAATAATATTTTACTAGTTTTTGCCCGCGGGTTCGCACAGGTGCAAATCTAAAGTTCTGTATCTATACCTACTTCTATTACTGTATAATAAAGCGGACGAGTTTGTTTGATTGTTTGGATGCCCTAACCTCTGGAACTACCAATCAGATTTGGAAAATTCTTTTTGTATATGATAGCCACATTCATGAGGAAGGCTATAGGGAAC
This sequence comes from Mamestra configurata, assembly GCA_002192655.3. NCBI lineage: Eukaryota > Metazoa > Arthropoda > Insecta > Lepidoptera > Noctuidae > Mamestra > Mamestra configurata. The sequence goes on from NDFZ01005054.1 coordinate 10,105, forward strand.
GGGGAAAAACGGAATATGCGCGTACGAAGTCGCGGGCAAAAGCTTGTTACTAATAGAATACGCAAACCTTCCCCGTTTATAGCTCTTCCTAAGAGTGAGGACCGTATGAAAATCAGTTACGTAGTTAAGAAGACGTAAGTGGAGAAACACATAGACGCAGACAGCGACTTTTATGTTGTTGTTTCAGCTGGGTTTGCTCTTGAGTCGTCTTTTTACTTTTACGGATGGGAAATCATCAAATGACTTCTTCTGCTCTGGGTGGAGCGGTAGGGCGTGTCAGACTCTTACTGACTAAAACCCATCTGTGTTTCTTCTAAAGCCCTTTGCGTTCCAGGGCCGCGGTGACTCTTTCGAACAAATTCCGCAACTCTTGACTCTAGTCTTTTATAATGCTCTTATTCGTCTTTATATCTATAATTAAAAAAAAACAGCTATCAGGTTCTGTTAATTTCCATATCTTTCAATGTCGTCTCCGTCTTTAATCACATCTGTTATAATCTTCATATATTTCAATTTCATATTAATCAGAGATATATTTAGTACCTCAACATTTTTATCCTTCTCTTACACCCTGAAAGCTGTTTTCCAACAAGAAGAAATATCCATTCTATTTATATTCAGCGTAAATACGAAACACAAATGAAATTGGTATAAATTTGCGTGTTTGATGGCAATGAGGACATTAAACCAGATATGAATGAGAGCGCTATAAGTCGTTGTGATCCGGCAACGTGCCATAATGTACTATGTGTTATGTTTGCATAAGTAATGCTTAGTGCCTCTTTACTATGTCTTATTGGTAGTTAGTAGGCTATTGTAGGATTGACACTGCATTATGTTTATGTGTTTTCATTAGTGTTTAAAACACATCTAGTATTAAATATTCTTCCAACTTCTAGAGGCTTCGCCCGCGTGATTGTTGGAAATCATCCCAGGGGAACATGTTTCCGGGATAAAACGTATCTCATGACCAATAGATATGAAAAAATCCTTGTTACTCGCTTTAAGATCCTCAACTTTCTTTATTTCTTGTAGAGCCATCTACGTACCGACAACTCTTCCTAACATATTTTTGATATTTTTACTTTGATGTTTGCCACTCGCAGTTCAGCACACTAAGGCTGGTTACTGCTTAACCGGACTACTGGTGGCCTCAAATGAATTTAAGGCCTGCAGCTAGGGGCTAGAACATCTACTCCACATGGATCTTTATACAAATGTAAATGTTCAGGCAATAAAATAGATTTCCATGTCAAGAATTAATTCAGTACGTAAATTCCAATTCATGTTCTCACTGACAATATTATCTAGTATTTCTTTATTACTCCTCTTATCTCAAATCATAGAACCAATTCATTTCCTATATCGATGATCTCTTTCTCAACCATCCCTTTTGTAACCACAGCTACAGCCATATTATCATCAACAAACAGTACATCCCCTATACATTCGGTTTCATAAAAAACTGCTGCTCATTATTTAGTTTCCTTGCCCTTACTTACATCAATACGTTTACTAGTCATTAAAATTACGTTTCGTACATACGCGTTGGTATCGTGAGTCCCGGCGCTTACGGTGCTAATCGCTCATTTCAACGGAGCCATTTGTTATTTTTTTAGGGACCAGGCTTGCGAGACCATGGTTTTTTTAGGTCTGTCGACTGTATTAATAGGTATGTATGTTCTCATGGTTCTACAACGATGTTTTTAGGATAACGTGTCTTGGACATGATATGTATGGCACATAGAAATTAATCTAGACTAATGGCAGTGTGTCAGTGAAGTTCGCAAAGCAAAAAAGCCATGGGGAAATGGTGGTTACCAGTAACCACTAACTATTTCGGGGAACTGCTTGTTGACAATGTTAGGCCAGTAATTTTCTGCTTTTCCTGTCTACCTCTTCATTGATTAACGATCTCTTTCAATACATACTTGTCTATACTTTGATTGTTCACTCCTTAACTTACCAAAGTAGTCTCTTTTTCTTACCAGTACCTTAAACCAAAGCGTCGGCTAATTTCATTGGCTCGTACAATCATCAGTTGACTGCAAACATCGCACCCTGAAAGCTAAGTTGAAGTGAATTAAGCTGCCATTCCTTCTAAAGCTAGAGATTGACTCACTTCACCTTAGATTTGACGGTGAGGTGTTTACAGAATAGACCGGCTGACATCCTTCGTAATGCTACCGTTGCTCTTCTTCCAGTCTTCAGTTTCAAACTTCAAAGCTAGTGCTCTAATCAGAACTATACCACAGCTTAAAATATCATGATTCATACTGTTGAATATAGCTCACGGAACCCAACCACCATTAAAAGGACACCGATTGTCATTTTTTAAGGTTTTTCTTTCTCGAATAGCATTCGGAATGGTAATTTTACAGTTTTGAGCACGTCAATCTATTAATGTGATGGGCGGTTGGCATTATTCGTTTCGTGACTTCAGTTTAAACGTTTAGTTAAGGAATTAAGGTGGGTGTACACTGGGCGATGGAAATGGGTAAAATTACACAAGCGACGTCATACTCGCAAGCTGCAAAGCATCTGTAGGTTGTGCTATTTGTAAAATCTCGGGTCAAGTGAGCTTGAAGTAAGCTGCTGTGTGATTCTGTAAACATGTCAAACCAAATTTATCACGGTGAGGTGTTTACAAAATAGACCCGCTATCAGTCCCCATGTGATGGAATGACAGCTCACTTCAATCTCACATCACCTAAGTTTTCCTGGTGAGATTTTTACCGAATAGACCGGCTGAATGCTGACGACGACGATGATACCTTGGTGAACAAGCCTCGCTTATTACAGCTAATATATCCGTCAAGCTAGACGGCTTGAACGCTTCAGGCGTTTGACGGGCAGAACCATTCATTACTAGTGCAAGAATGCACCAATTTGCCGGCACAGCGAGGTGACTTTAATATTCCCTTTTTATAATTAGTTTACTCCGCGTTCTTCAAAGCAACTTTGAATTCCGCAGTTCTGTTCCGTATTCATCATCTAGACCGGAACTTTAATTGTAACACGCTTTCTACCACAATTTGAAAGATTTTTAAGGATATTCCTTCACAAATGATAATCTGCAGTGCGATTCTGTATACCTCTCACCGTGTAAGTTAGGAAGTGAACTTGAAGTGAGCTGTCAATCCATACAAACAAGATGGAATTCACTCATTCACTTCCGACGTTGTCAGTATAGACTGACTGCTCTAAAATGTATCTACGGTTGAATTGTATAATTCTTTAATTTGATAGTGCCAGCCGCAATGAATGTCTTTGCATTGCCGCAATTTCCACGCAGACCTAAGGTGCCAAGCCGAGAAATGACCTGGCTGGAAATACAAATGTATTTTAAAATGTTCAGTGATATTCAAATAAGGGTCTGCCCGTGTCTCAAGCAAGTTGACCAAAATCCCCAAGTGAATACACAGCTTTAGTAGTCTGCCCTTTTTTTTTTTTTAAATCGTCCTCCCATCGCCAGTTAATGTAAATTCCCGTTGTTTTGCGGTATCATTACTGATACGTGATTTATTTCAGGGGTGACTTTTATAGTTTTTAGCGTTTGATAACATCGAAACTAACTACTTTGGGTGTACTTAAAATAGGTATTTCGTACCACGATTTGACGGGGTTGGACTTGAAGGGGTTTTTTTACAAGCTTTTGTGGAGGCGGGGTTGTTAAGATTATCTATTACGTTGTATTTAAACCGTTTTAACGGTAGGTAAACAATTTGAATAAACCGTAGGTACGTTACATAAAGCTCATAAGCCTAAAGTTCTGTAAAAAGTTTTTCATTCAAGAATGTAAAGTAAGAACGACATTTTAAGGGATTTAAAAAAGCATTATGGAATATTTGAATATGAAATGTTACTTAATTTAAAAACCCTCATTTTATATTTTCTGCCATTACTTGCCACTGCTAGCGCAATCTAGTGAGTAGTAGCGGAACTAAACGACATTTAACGCACAGTTCTTTGCCGACGGACTTGTTACAGATTTTAATTTTTCTTTAAAAATAAACTGGCTGTGCATTTGTTGAAATGTAAACACGCATAAATTGTATTAAAAAAGCGAGTCTAAAAATAGTAATTACTTTACCCAGCTTAAAACCTCAAACCGTAACTGAAAAGTAGTAAAACCAAATTATGTATGGTTATATTATGTCACCGGAAAAACGTAGACTCCGTAAGATCGTAATAAATCGTTATTACATTTATAATTTCTCGATATATTACGAAACAATCGTTTTGTATTCAATAAATCTCATTCAAATTCAATAGTTTCCAATATATCCGTTTGTAATTAAGAATTTTTTTTACAATTTCACGCTATAGTTTACAATCTTACGGCGTTTGCAATCTTCCGGTGACATATTTATTTTATTTATTTATTTATTTGGAAACTCAACAGCTTATTATTAACGTACATGAGTTATGAATGTTCACCTCCCCATCAATGAACAGCCAAATGCATTTGCAACACAGTTACTGGCATCTTTGAGCCTGCATACACTGAACATTGATGGCGAGATGATAACAATTATCTCTTAAGCCAATAATAGAGTTTCACGGCATTGACAAAGCTACAGGTTTTCTAGAAAGTGGCGAAAAAAAAAAAGAGAAGAAATTATAAAAGTGAAAAATAATGTGGAATTGTTGACACATTGTCAAAATTAAAAAGAATATCAAAACAATTACAACTTAAGAGAAAACGAATTATGCAAACAGATCACTTGGAGCATAAACCTGTATGGAGTGTCGACTTTAACTTTTCGACAGAAGCTAGTATACCTGTAATTTTCAGGTCAATAATCACTTATTGATTACTAATATTCAGTATACAAGTATACGTCATTTGACGTAGCTATTCCTCTTAGACTTATTTATTTTGTACTAGCTCTTGCCCGTGACTTCGCTTGGGTTAAAGTAGTATATAGCCGTGTCCAGGGTCTCATCACTCTCATCTCTCTCTATACCAAAATTCATCAAAATCGGTTCTGCAATGTCGGCGTAAAAAACAAACGAACTCACTTTTGCATTTCAAAATTCAAATTCAAAATTCAAAATTCAAAAGTCATTTATTCAAATTAGGCTGAGTGCCAGCACTTTTTGAACGTCAAAGTTCTACATAAAGACAGTCCCCCAAAACGCCCGCCCGTCACCACTTCCTAGTGTTTTAGCTGGGAAGAAGAAGTGGCGCAACAAACTCCCCAGCAACACATCTGTCTGTTGAGTTATAAGAACTATCACTTATACAAAGATATGTAAGTAGTCAGTATTATAATATTAAGTCGGTAAAGGTATACTTCATAATAAGTATAGGACAAACATAAAAATACATAAGTAGATAGGTTCATATATTTGACAACGGTTATAACTCTAGTGCGAAATCTACTCTCGGTTTCTGAAAAAAAATATCGATCCGTAACAAATTGAACGCAAGTCAAGAGATGCGATTGTATGGCTGTTGAAAAACAGAACAAATCAAACCACAGCTAGATAATGCTCATTTGACAATATGCCTCAAACAAAAACAAAGCGAACAAGAAACTGGGCACTACAACCACTTCTTCCGAAATAATTGATCATCAATGACAGTAAAAGAAATGTTCTCACGTCAACTTCTTTGTTTGGCATCTCTGAGGTAGTCAAATTAGAAAAGAGGTTAACCGTCGAATCCGCCTCGGCTGGGTGGTTTTCGGGAAGTTGCGTGGTATCTTCTCGTCTCACATACCACAGTGTCTCAAGACGAAAGTCTTTGACCAATGCGTGTTGCCAGTGATGACTTATGGAACCGAAACGTGGCCGCAAAAACTGAGAGGCAGAGGGCAGGGCTCATTGCTCGCAGAACAGATGGTCGATGGGGCCGAAAAGTTCTGGAGTGGCGACCGCGTACCGGAAGACACAGCATTGGAAGGCCTCCCACAAGGTGGACCGATGACCTGGTGAGGGTCGCGGGTAGCCGATGGATGCGAGTCGAACAGGACCGGTTGTTGTGGCGATACTTGGGGGAGGCCTATGTCCAGCATTGGACGTCTTTCGTCTGATATGAGGTAGTAAAAAAAAAAAATGGGAATGTCGAAAATCTACACAAAAATCTCGCCAGTATTCCCCGAAAGGTAAGGCAGACATGTTCCAATCTTGCTACTATTATAAATGTGAAAGAAAAATAACTACTATTTTAAATGCATGTAGCTATATAAGAATAGTGTTAAAGCAATTTAAATAGGTAAAATACAAAAGATTATACCATGAGGTATTCTCGTACGTTTCAGTTCTTTCTTCGTATTATTTTTATTTCTTTAGACAACATTTTCCATTCTTCTTCAAAAGGTATGTCATACCGACATTATCTGCTCACTGGTAACTGAAAGACCCTTTATTATAAAAATCAGACTATTATCTAAGGTTTTTTTAAATTTTATACCAGAATTCTGTAAAAGATCTCTAACAAAATTGACGTTGACTCCTGTCGTTTTTAACTACAAAAAGATAAAACATAAAAAAAATTATAGAACCTACAAAATATAGGTTTCACACTCAGGCACTTAAACACAGACATAGCAGACAATGACAGGTCGTGATCTAAAACAGATTTTCATTAAACATGATGTTTGCTAACATTTTGAAAAACAGCTGTGAACTAAAAATACGACCCTGTAGTAACCTCACGAAACTACATTATTAGCCAATGTATACCACTTTCGTGAACTCGATAGTAATTAATACTTTGACTAATATTAAATGTTTGATACCCACGGCGTTGGATTCAAAAAACAAGTCGAAATTAACGACAAAATTACATCACAGAACAGAGATTGCTGTTAAAGGCTTTTTCAAAGTCTATAGAAATAAAATTCGGATCTTAACTTTTTGCATTATGTTCAAAACAAATCCAAATAAACTGACATATTAAAGACGATTTATTACCTTTTAATGCTACAAACATTATAATAGGGCCTAGTGAAGCATATAAAATCAAAGAATCATATTATTTATCATCTGCGCAAGTTGCATTATAAGATACCTACACGTTAATGATAATAAAAATTCTGTTTCCATAATTTGCTTCACCAATATCACATTTAAAAACATTATCTCACATAACTGGTAGCACTGCCATCTTTCGTCACTACCCCGAACCACCTCAAGTGGGCTCACATTATTCCTGATAACAACGCCATCTATACAAATTTAAGTGCACTCTCTCGGACGTCCCCTAGCTACTCTTGAACTCCTGCGGGATATCGAGGAAGCGTACTTTTGGGAGAGCAAAAATGGTGGCTCTTGAAAAACAACCCTGCAAATGTAAGAGGATAGTCACGATGAGACATGCATGAGTTTCTGGTAGCGATGCAGATACTGAGAAGATGGGAGAGCCTTGCTCAATATTTTATTTTTATTTGCAATATTTTAAATTTTTCATGATTGAATTCTGATCAAAATTAATTATTAAATAAGTTTGTTCTTCTATCGCATCAGTTATTACTAGGTTGCCAAGCCAAGTTACTTAATTTATTAACTTAATAGGTTGACGCCGTAAAATTGTAAAATATCGCGTGAAATTGTAAACAATTTTTTCTAAATAATACACGGATATGTTGGAAAGTATTGAAATTGGATGGGATTTATTATATTGAAAAAATTTTTTTCTTATTAATCGAGAAATTACAATCTAATCAAGATTTATTACAATCTTACGGAGTCTGTAATTTTCCGGTGACATATCCATCGCTCAATTTTCGTAAAAGTTTGCAGTATTACCACCTTGGCTACCATTGGTAGCCAAGCCAAGCCAAGCCTGAAATAAATGAATTTTATTTATTTATTTATTTATTGGTATTACAGTTATCTGGATTAGTAATTCGGTTTTCAATACGTAGTTTATTGTTGCGTGCGTTCCATTGTGTAACTTTTTAATCTATTTTTTGTCATCTCCAACACAAATAAAAAATTCAAATTACTTATTACTTCTATTTCAGTTCAACATTGGTTTCAATAATAACACGCACCCTTTTAGAGCAAAAAATCCTTTGTTGGCACACAATTGGCAATTTGGCATATCAATGGCGCCATCCTATGTATTAATTACAAAGCGCACCGACGACCCTGCTTAGCGTCGCTTTCAAGTACGTACACCCCTGGCAAACGAACAAACCCGCCATGATAATATCAACCTTAAATTTTGTCCTCGAAGTCGCAAGTTTGAATAGCATTCATAAACGAATTAACATGTAAAAGGCCTACATCGTTAGTTCAATTTGTCATTCTACGCTCCAGTTGTTAGAATTCATTTTGGGTTGACCAAGCTAAATCGCTAGGGGTGTGAATTAAGATATTATAAAAGGGACAAAAGGGGGGAATGTGACACGAAAAGCGCTTAGTGTCAACCTCATATGTCTTTGAAGTTTTCATGTAAAATAGAGTGGGTAGCGTGTGGGCTATTTATTAGTACAAACGTTGGGGCGTTGTCGCATGTAGTGACGTCACGCACGTGTACAATGTGATTTTGCTCTGGGATTGTATAAATAATCCCTTTTGTAATGCTGGGAAAAGATGGGCGTACATGGTTTTATTGTGCGATGTTGAGGAGTTGATATAAATTGAGTATGGAAATATTGAAATTGTTTTCAATATAGAACAGTTTTGCCCAACATTCAGAGCTGATTCATAATTTCAATTTACGATAATATGTCTGTTTACATTCTAGACAAACAAATATAATAGGCGGTGAGCAAGCGAATGAGTGTTTGGGAGTAAGCTTAGTTCCTTTAAACGAGCTTTCATCATCATCATCATATCAGCCGAAAGACGTCCACTGCTGGACATAGGCCTCACCCAAAGGGTTTGCCAAAATCGCCACGCTTGGCGGGTTAGCGATCGCACTGTAGCTGTTGCAATGTACAGAGAATGCTGCTGCCCATTCTCTGGTGAGTTTGTTTTGTGGCGTCTCGCAATTCAGCCTATGAGGTTGTGAACTGCTCAACCGGGCTTGCCTGTGGTGGCCTTAATATGATATTAAAGCCTCCAACCAGGGCTTATAAAAAACTTACAAACTAAGCGACTACTCGCTAAGGACACCCCTTGTGGGGTACGGGCCTCGGCTTAGGGCCTCACTGGGTCGAGGACAGCTAGGGACGGGCTGGATCGAACTAGTTCTGGTGAGTCCCTTAGCATTAGCAAACGAGTTTAGCATTTAGCAAAGGAACCTCGAATAATCTAATCTACATTTATTTGTCGGCACATGGTAGGTACGTACTACCTTCGTTCAACATACTTATGCAGAGTGGTTCAGCAGTACGTGGTTATGTTTAAGAGTGACGTTCTGTATCTGGTGTACAGTAAGGAAGCAATGGATCAAACAAAATATCGACTTTAAAAATAAACCGACCGCAAAAAATACTCAAATGTTCAAAACAAATAATTCCGAGCAGTTCCATGCTTCCATGCAGTTAGTGGCATTTATGTTTAGTTCTATCACAGATTTGATGCCACCGCACTGCATCAGACTGTTGGAAAAGTATTTTTGGTTTAACTTTGTAGTCGTCTTTAAAGTCGGGTTTAATGAAAAAGTTGATATTTTATTTATTTTTTTGCTGTTGTTTCTCGATATTGTAACTTTACTTTATATCAGATAGCTTTTGCCCGCGACTTCGTACTCGCATATCCCGTTTTTTTCCGTTCCCGTAGAAATTTCCCGTTCCCATATATCTCATCTATGTGTTTCTCCACTTACGTCTTCTAAACTACGTAACTGATTTTCATATGGTTCTCACTCTTAGGAAGAGCTATAAACGGGGAAGGTTTGCGTATTTATTAGTAATTTCTAATATTTATCCGTTATTTCCCGTTATTTGCCTTCCTCATGATTGTGGCTATCATATACAAAAATAATTTTCCAAATTTGACTGGTAGTTCCAGGGATTAGCGCGTTCAAACAAAAAAACTCTTCAACTTTATTATTAGTTTATAGAATATTTAGAATTATTAGTATAATAGAACGTAAACCTGAATTAAGACCACGCATTTCTGAAACGACCTGTATTAACCTTTTAAACGCCAGTGGCAGTTATACATGACAAGCAAGCGCGTGCCCTGTACGCCAGACGTCACCAATATGTGATAAAAAGTACGGCGAATTTGTGGCTTGGCGTCGGGAGCGCGTTTATGCTCTGGCGTTCAAAAGGTTAAAAGGTCTTAAATTTAAACAAATATTCCTATCACACTCTGCCACATGCAAATATATTAGGAAACATTATTGAGTGAACAATTATTTTGAAATACTAGTTTAAACTTTAGGACTACTAGTCAAAAGTATAATCATTCAAGTTTCATTTAAGTAGTAGCCAGTTGCGTATCAAAACCATAATTTTAGCCTACATCAATTCATCTGCAGAATCGGTTTTACCTATCGAGTGTGTCAGAAGGATTACAGACAGATCCGTACAGCGTTCTAAGCCTGTTGTGAACCTAGCAATCCATCGTCACATAGATTAAACCCAACGATATGTTTTATGCAATTGGAAAGGAAGATGTTTCTGTGATTCATTTTTCGTTGGTAGAAAATATTTGAGAATCGTCTCTGGATTACGGTAACAGATTAAGAGCGGATTTCTGATTTGCGTATTTTGAGTTAGGAACGTGTCAATGCTTTTTGACAGAAATTTGAGCTAAACTTAGAGTTTGAGAAATACTGAACTTTAAATGCTTATTCAGAAAGCTGAAAAAAGATACTACTAATCCAATGTTATCAATTCTCTATTAGAAAGACGTTGGATGTGTTGCTAACAAAATATACACCCATTTATAAAATTATAGGTATTATAAAAATATACTAAAAGTGTGATTAAAAAAAACGCAATAAATGGTAATAAATAAGAAATAAATAAGACAATCAAGAACAAGATATAAGACAATCAAGAACATTCTCAAAAACAATGTAGGATTCTTTGGATTAATTATTGCCAATTACAGAACGATTAAAGGATAGGTAGGTTACGTCAACTTGGACCATACAAAAAACCTAAAAGACGTCTTTTATTTGACTAAAAATCCTTCTGTTAAGTACAAAAAGTACCTACTACAAACCGGGGTATGTAAGGATATGTCCTTACACACCCTTTTTTTAAAAATACCCCAAGTGGTAGTGAAGTGCTCGGTTGTAGGAGCACAGGAAATTGATTCGCTCTACACGTCACTCTCAGAGGACTTGCAGTGACGTTGAGTGACGGAGTGGTGCACGGGACTCGAGCTTATGTGGTTTGCTATGTACTTCTCAAGTTGGTGGTGGTCGAAAGAATATAATGGCCAGTGTTGCCAACCCTACTGTTTTAACAGTAGATTTACTGTTTTTTATCATGAGATCCCTGATTTTCTGTTTAAGCACCAATTTCTACTGTTTTTATATATGATAATATATCATCATCATCATCATCCACAGCCCGACTTCGCCCACTGCTGAGCATAGGCCTCTCTTCTCTGATAATATATACTGGAGATTAATCCTGTTAAAATATGTAGCTTCATGAAATGCATTTATGTATCCAAATTATTTTTAATCTATGTCTAATAAAACAAGTCACAAGTCATAACATGTTATGTCAAACCATAATTATGTCAAAGTTAAACTTAAAGAAAAATGTTTTCAACTTGCGTCGCGCGCGTTTTCTAGGGGAAGTCTTTGGCACTTGATGAATAGCTCAGTCATTTCTCATAGTCGCGGGCGAACAGTGTATTTTTTTTTATTTTACGAAAAAAAAAACATAGATAATGCAGCAGTAGTGATTCCTATCATGATAAATCTCCTCCTCGGAAGGAAAGTTACCATTTTGCCATTTTCTACTGTTTTTTTCTTGAGTAAGGATGGCAACACTGATAATGGCTTCTAAGATTGGGAGTGCTTTATTACGTGCATGGCATTACGACTTTATCGCTGGAAAGTTTGAAGAAATCTGTTTTCTAAGATAAAAGCGATGTACTTACTTAAGTTGGTTGAAAGAGTATAATGGATTCTTATTGAGTGTGCATTGTTTATTGGGCGCAGTGGTTTTATCGGCAGGAAGTCTGAAATAGTATAACTTCCAAGACTTTAACGATTGGAGGTTTTGTCTGTGCTACTATGTATAATCATAAGCTTGCACTTGTTACAGTTATATCGATCATCATTAAAATTTATATTGCGTAGTTTAGTTATATAAGATCCCATTAAAATAGATGGACAAATTTTAACACAGCGTTCAATACGTCTAAATAAAGATATCCAAGCAAAAAAAAAAAACACGATGTTAAGTGATTTTATTTTGACCTAAAATAATAAATTGCTGGCACACTAGAATAAACACATCCATTATAGTAGGTACTTGATGTGGTCACGTGCGTGCAGAATGTTGAAATAACAAAGACATAGATGTGTTTATGCATTGGGTAACTAAAATTTGTAGTGTATTTTCGTAAGCTGAATTTGTTTTTCTTGTCTATTGCGTTTTCTTTTTTACCATTGCCCTTATTTTTATTACGCACTTATTAGAAGCTAGTGCACGATTTGAATTAGTCATTTATTGGGTTTCACGGAATTCAATGCTTGATCAACTCCAGGAATACACCGTACTCGATATAAACATCTCCCGAGTGTACAGATTACATAATGAGTTCACAAAAGGAGACATGTAACTGCTGGGTCATACATCATATCATCTAAACACAAGCCAGTATTTCATTAGTTTCAAAACTCAAAATCTATCGCACTGATGAAATTCTTGAAATAATAATACCAACAGCATAATAGTTATGACGCTTTATATAATTTTTTAGGGTTCCGTACCTCAAAAGGTAAAAAAGGAACCCTTATAAGATCACTCTCTTGTCCGTCTGTCCGTGTGTCACCACCGATTTTTTCGCAAACGGTTGGACCTAGCCAGTTGAAATTTATACCAGAGACTGAGGTCTATAGTCCCTATTAGGTGACATATCAAGGTCCTGAGTCAAAACGATAAAAAAGATATAGGCAAATTTAAATTTTCGCAAAAACTTGTAAGTACTAAAATTTACCTTAATTTTCAACTTTTTTTTTATTTTTCCGTATTTTCCCTTTACTTTTGCTGTAAGATCTTGCTTTTAACCAAAATTGTCAATTCTTCAAAATCATGAATCAGGAAATTTGGCAAAAATACACACACACACACACAGCACAAATAAAGGAAAAATTCCAAAAAAATTAAAAAGTTGAAAATTAAAGGGTTGTCCCCATACATACATAGTTGACGCCTGCCACAAATAAAAATGATACCATTTTTTTGCTATGTAGCCTCTGGGGATAAAATAGTGTACCCGTTAATTCACAGGTCTCACCAGGATCTGGTGGAACCCATCACTCGAATCCAAATAACAAAACAAACGGCACAAAGCTCCTCTAAACCAACATAAGCTACATAATACGAATACATACGCTCACGCTCATGTCTCTCACATTAGAAGGATTGCCCTCGTACAAATAGTGAATTGTCAGTATTGTCACAAAAGCCGTTGCCAACAATAGATGTTCGACTTGAAGTTTTTTTTTTGTCAGATGTAATAAAGTTTAATCCGAAAATCCCCGCAGGCAAGTGGATGTTGTAGGCCAATTATTTGTGGGTAAGACGCTCCTTCAACGATACCGTTTCGTTGGGAGGGATGGAGAGGCTGTTGTAGCTAGAAGTTTTTGTGTTCTTGATTGTTGTGTGGGCTTGGTTTGGTTAATATTTCTGGACGTTGGGCTTTAATTTTCATAGTTCTTGTTAGCTTTGTCTTCACTATTTTTATTAAATACAGGATAGCTTAAAACTGCTCATGCAACTTAAACTCAAACCTGAGTAAATAATCTCAATCTTCAACTTAATATTATAAACGCGAAAGTAAGCTTGTTTATTTGTTTGTTACGCTTTCACGCCTACATAGCTGAACCGGTTTTGATGAGCTTTGATACAGAGATAGAAACTGCAGACGGTTTTTGCAAAAATCTATACTAAGCGAGCGAAGCCGCCGGAAAAGGTAGTAAAACAATAGAGTCAAGTCGGACTCGATTTGTAGCTCAAGTTTATACTTGACTATAAATCCGTCCCGTAAAGAAATGGAGTCATAATTCGAGTTAGGTGAAAGCCAAACAAATTTCCAAAGTGCCACTATTCTTCGACCAAATTTACTTTTAAAGAAGTCGACTCTATTCATCTGAGTAGTTCACCTCGCAAAACAACTAAAATGTCTTCCTGCTTTCTCAATAATTCCTTCGTTCAATACTTCATTCATTGTTATCGCGACTGCACGATTAAACGCGCGACAAAAAAATCGCAAATGATATCCGCACAAGTTCTAGTGTTACTTGAGATAAATCTTATTGTGGCAATCAAAGTTGCGTCGGATTACAAATCTGTGTCTGCAGACGGTTCCACCTTTATTTTTTTCGACTTAAAGTTGATTTTTGTTTGATTTGCTTTTGGTATATTATTGCGTTGCTTTTGTGATCGTTGTCACAGATAGTATTTTGACATTTTCATCCCATTTTGCTGCATTGTCACCGCTGCAGGCTAATCGTCCGGAACGATGCGACAATGCATTTCATTGTCGATTCAATGTTTTTGTATTGTAATGCGTTTAGGACATATCAGTTCCATAAATGCAGTTATTTTTTATCCGTGTCTTTGTGAGGTTGAGAACACTTTTGAGTTCATAAAACTGTGGGTACAAAACATATTCAGGAATCTAAATTCTCGACTAGGTTTTTTGTATTGGTTTGTATCAATTGAATATATTTTTTTCATTAAAACAGACAAGACCTTTTTTTACTATGAATTTACATTATATGTAGGTATACATAAATATACCTTTTTTTTGAGGATGGGTAGTCATCAAATGACTTCTTCAGCTCTGGGTGGAGCGGAAGGGCGTGTCAGACTCTTACTGACTAAATCCCATCCGTATTCCTTCTTAAGCCCTTTGCGTTCCAGGGCCGCGGTGACTCTTTCGAACAAATTCCGCAACACATAAATATAAGTATCAAATGTGTATGATGTATGGCAACATTTAATCAGAAATTCGCCACATTCCACATAACATATTAGATGACCTTTGCAAACTAATACCTTGACTAAAGTTGTCGCTGTCAGTCAGTCGGGCGTCATGCCATGGACAAATGCTGAACTTTGTTCTGTTTTGTTTGTGGTATGCTGGTGTGACCAGAGACACGTTTAGGACAATGTCCGGTCCAGACATGGGCTGGCAGTGATGTGTTATTTTTCAGTTTTTTTTATTTTAGTTAAAATTATTGTAGTTGATAAGTTTTTTAGTTTTTAGTGTTCTGTGCGTTTTTTCCGGCAGAATGAATTGTTTTTCTTTCTTTTCTTTCTTTCTTCTTTCTAAAGCATACTACTACTTACATAAATGCACAGTGCAAATCCGACCAGGTGCAGCTTCATTTCGATCCCATACCAAAACATAGCAAATACAAAACGGTTGTACAACAAATAATTATAGCAATAACCCAATGAAAAGGCGCCAAAACCAACAATGGACTCTGTTGAAAATATCCTTATCCTTGAAATAAGATTTAATAACGTTTTGTTGGAACCCAATGCTCTTTTAACAAACTTCTTTGTCGAACCTATTTGTGCTAGCATCCAGTTAAGGCTGGCCTCCTTCGATTCTCGTCTGTGCTCGAACGAGGTGTAACGGTATTGTTTAGGAGTTCAAGTTGTGTTGGTGCTGTTTCAACAGCATCTTCCGTTTGATAAGTTGTTTTTTGTTAAAAATCTTTGAATACAATTGCGCTGGATTCGGGTGCCGCTGATTTGTATTGTTGTGTTGGCACAAATGATCTGTTTGTGTTGTTATTGCTCATGGGGGCACAAAAACTTATAATCGTTGACGGGTTGAGCCTTGAGCGTTACCGGCTCTATTCCAGCGTTGGAGTATTTTGTTAAGGATGTTAAAGGTCTACGTTTTTAATTCTAATGCGGGCCATAGACGTTCAGGTAATTTGATCAAACAGTACGATCAACTGTTTGATCAAATACAAATACGAAATTTCATATTCTTCATGCCATTTGACAACCCATTTTTTATAAAATTCTCCTACATTTCTGTAGGAAAATTTTAATCATGCCAATTTTATGAAACTTTGAACCAGCCTGTTTGATCAAATTACTTGAATGTCTATGGCCAGCATAGTGTTATAACTACTTCATTCTATTAAATATCCATATCTATTTATATGATAAAAAAAAATGTTGTTCAAATTTAACCAATTTAACCTCCGCTAAAACTTCATTTGTTACCTACTCATGTTTGTTCTGCTTACTTCAGTAAGATTTATTATTTTTGAAATGCTATGAAAGAAAGCACAAAGCGATATTTTAAAGACAAAATGTCTTTAAAAGATCGCTTTAACCTTTTGAACGCCATTGTCACGTATACATAACAAGCAAGCGCTTGCCCTGTACGCCAAACGTCACAAATATGTGACAAAAAGTGCCTACGGCGAATTTGTGGCTTGGCGTCGGGGGTACGCCGCCGATGCGTCTATGTTCTGGCGGTTAAAAGGTTAAGCGACAAGGCCGCCCATCGTGTCACCCTGTTTAATATTTTCTTCATTTTCTTTTCTGTCACTTACAAATTTTGTGTAATTACATAATGTTTTATATTCTGCATTGTACAGACGCCAGCACATCAAGTTACCCGAAACTGTCAAATTTTCCCAATCAACCTTGAACCTAATGCTTTAGCGACAAAGTTGAAAATCTATTAAAGAAATTACACAGATTGTTGTAGCTTGATGTGCTGGCGTCTGTACATCGTAGTTCGACGCTTGAATGATCTCCTTTTGTAATGTTATTCAAACCCACTTCAGCACCTCCACACATCTTCATCAAACGAAAATCAAATACTACCCCCAAACGCCGAGTCCCTGTAAGTCTTAAACATCAATAGGGACATAACTAGTTTTGCCATTACTGGTATTTACCCAGGGAGGGTGGCTTGCGGTCGGGTCAGATGGCCCAAGGCATCAATATTGTCCCTGTGCTCAACCTGCCACCCTTGTAGGCGGAGAGTCTCTAGCTACCCTTATGGTACATGCGAATGTTGGTTAGAGTCTACA
Source organism: Mamestra configurata (assembly GCA_002192655.3). NCBI lineage: Eukaryota > Metazoa > Arthropoda > Insecta > Lepidoptera > Noctuidae > Mamestra > Mamestra configurata. Next base: position 27,224 of record NDFZ01005054.1, read on the forward strand.
AATTGTTCTGACTGTTCCTACTCTTAATATAAGTTCAGAAATTGGGTGAACAAACGTGAATGAAAAGATAATACTTAAATTTATAAATGATATTTATTTTGCAAATAGCTTACAAGTAACTCAAACACGTCAAACATACTTTTTTTATTATAATAATCTAGATGAGGCCGGGGTTTCCTAGCTGACTACCCTAGTTATTTTTCTACATCGGTGTTTGTATAAAAGCCCAACAGATAATAAAAAAAAATACAACCGAGTTGAGAACCTCCTCCTTTGTTTGAAGTCGGTTAAAAACGCGACTGGAAAGCCAACTGTGAGTTTTTATTTATTTTTTTATACGAGTACCTATCACACTAATATGACTTACCAATCACGGTCGCCATCCGCCAGTCTATTTTTTTTTAATAGCAAATCAGAAAAGTGACGAGAAGGGCATAACTCATTTAAACGACTACAAAATACGTACGAAAAAAATTAAATACCTACCTAAATTTCAGTATGTTTCAAAGTCAAGACCATGGTCGTACAAAATCTTCAAAAAATTTCTCTTCGACGCTTACAAAATAATCGCATTCGTCTGACCAAAAACAGGAAGTTAGCACAGGTACACCGGAAGTACCAAATACCTGTTCCTCTTTAGGTTTCCATGCACTTCCGCTGAAGCTGAAATGTGGTTAGCCGAACCTTGGTCCTTCAATTTCCCGTTACCATGTTACCTGGCTCTCGGATCATGAGGAGTATGTACTTGTGCTCCATGTCCCGGAATCGCACGAATATTTGAGAAGTGTCGTCTCGTAGCGCTGTCCCTCTATCCCATAGAGATATCTAGATGTCATTTAGATATATATACAGGGTGGCTGGTGGTTGAGGTCAATGTGTATAAATTGACTGATTGAATAATTTGCTGAGTTTAGTTGTGAAGTAGAAAATTTCTAAAAAATCTTTAAAACTTCGATATGTCGAAAACAATCCGAATCGTTGCAAATTAACTCTAGTATAGAGGTATGCGTATGCGGCACAGAGAGTAAAGTCCCGCACACCTCCATTGAAAAGGGGAAGGATCCTCTGACCAGACGGTTGCTGTGTCTGGTGGGCAACAGCCCGGTAGTTGATATTCGGACTGTTGTATATGTTCAAATCGCACGGAGAACTTTGTTTGCGCGATGCAGGATTTCGTTGTTAGTTCGTCGTAGATGGCGCTGCGGTTCTTGTTGTTGCCGTACAAATTTCGTTTCTTAGTTTTTCATGTGGCGGCATTGATGCTGCTACACTATTATAACGCATTTCAAGGAACCCACTCAATTACCAGTCAATGATCGTGGAGTATGCGAAACAAATATGGCGAGACGGGTTGGGCTCCTGCCTAAAGAGTTGAGGTCAAATCGCTTAGGGTAAAATTGAAAGAAGAAAAGGTCTTTGCCCTGCAGTACCTACACTACGGGCTCACAATAATAATATTCGAATTAACGCATTTAATCGAGGTAAATACTAAGTCCCCTTTAAAGATAAGATCCAAATTAGTAGATTCTTCCATACTTGTTTGTTTTTTGGTCTTACAAACGTAGTTTGATCGTAATCAAACTACGTTTGTTAATAGATTTTCTGCAAACAATACCACTTTTGAATACTAGAAGTACCATTGCGTTGGCCTAAAACGCTTGTCCCAATAATAATGGCAAGCTCACTTGTACTTGGAACTTCATCAAGTTCTTCAAAGTTTGACGCGAAGTCCTGATAGCCAAGTTTGCAATACGTACCTATTAACATTTATGCCAGATTATTGTTAAGAGACTTGAAATAGTTGTTATGAGAGATGAGGGTGTTGCAAAATGCCAGATTTTTCTAAGTTTTCTGTAAAGTATTTAGAAGAAGAAAACGTATTACCGTGTAATCCAGTAACTGGGTTGTGGAGGTCAGATACACCCAACAATGTGACACAGAAAAGGTAAAGCAGATGATGAAAAAGAAAACTTTTTTTTAACCGCCCCAGAAGGAGGAGTCTTCACATTGCTTCTGCATAAAACAGTACGATACCAAAGCCATGATACGCGACTCACATCACTATTTATTCGGCAAACCCTACACCAAAGCGACAAACAGTCAACAACAAAAAAAACCGTAACCACGTAAAACGAAACGATTTGATCGAGTCTCGTCATTGCCATACATCTCCATAAAACCTAAATAAAGTACATCGGAGTACAACGTCCAAATTAGGCGCGAAATCGCTCACGAGGGTTCGCAAAAACCTCGTTAGAGCCGCCATGTTTGTTCGGCGACAGTAAGGGGCGCACCCTCTATGTACACAATCACCACACAACACTGTCCTGTAGAAGAAACTTTTGAAGCCAAAGCGAGCTTTGTCACGAGCCCCTAAAGCTCAAATTGCCATATGCCGTTTGATCTAAACGCAAGTTGCTGTGGCTAAGGGTGTATGTGCTCGGGTGGGGTGTGGGTAACACCCTTGTCGCGTTGTGTGACGGAATAGCTCGTATGTGAAATGGATATGCAATGCGATACTGAATGTGATACTCATGGAGGTGATACGAAAGGATGGAATTATTTTAATGGCTGTCGATTTAAGAAATATTTAGTTTGATGTAGTTTGAGTTGATAAATAACACGTAATTGACACGTAATTTGTCTGAGGCGTAGGGCCTCATGAAGTCTTAAAACGATCATGATTCCGCTCCAAGAGGGAGACGGAGCTATACATAGCGAATAGCACTATCCGTTTACATCATCGGAATTGGATGGCAATAGCACGTCATAGTAGGGCTGCTGGTCCAAAATCAAGTCGGTTTACCAATCGATTTGAATCTTCTTCTTCTTCTTCTTCTTCAAATAATTCCAACGGCGATTTTCCAAAAGTTGCTATGTGCTCTAGCTTTTAGTATTTGAAGCTTATCTTACATTCACAAGGAAGCACCTTATGTTATATAAGATATGGGAATATATTTAGTTTTACCCTTGGGGTGTTTGGTGCCTGGTTATGAATAATATAGACCCCTACGTATCTCTCTCTATCTGGCTCAGTTGTTAGCATGTATATAGTAAATGGATCGATGTAGATCTAAATGCTGAACACTACTTCGGCTGCTACATTCATCTCTGTTCTGAGCACAAGATTTTTGAAGTGAAAACTTCTTATGGGAGGGTAAACCGCTTCGTAACGTAACGCGTTACGGCGCCAGTCTGTCTGGCTTCCATTTCTCTCACGCATACGGCAGCGGTAGGCAAGCTATTCCTCTCTTACTCTAAACCACAGCGCTAGTCGTATTTCGGACAGACGCTTCCCATATTAAATAGTTCAACTTAGATTAGTTTAAGTTATCTCTTCTGTCGGCCGTCCCGAGACCCCACTTTTTTTTTCAATAGTGTATTTGATAAAAAAAATCTAATACTTAAGTCCGTCAGATAGATTCCAAAAATATAAGACACATATTTTTCTTTTGTAAACAAAAAATGAAAACGGAAACAGTGCGTTGAAAACTCGTGTAACGTCACTTACCAGTAAACTTTTTACTGGAAAGTGACATTACAAGCCTCCACTCCTTTACTTTGATGCGTTTTATCTTTGTAATTTTTTATTGATTTGATAAAATAAAAAATACATATCCAATATTTTCGATAATTTAACTGACGGACTAAAGAGCATCATATTTTTTGAACACAGGCAAAATTCTTATTTAGGCCTATATTCAAGTCCTTTTGAAGGTTATCCCCAACCTTCAAATTTGACACAATCGCCAAATAATCTCAATAAATACCAAGCTATACTTAACTGTCAATTTAGTTGTAGAACTCGAATATCAAGTACCCAACTTATGTACTTTTCAACTCAAAATACTATAACTGTTAATCATCTCATCAGCGTTCCAAAATTGTTTGAACGAAAGTAAATACCACCAACTGTAACAAACTGCTAGAAAAGTAATTCGTTCGATACTTCGTAGTCGTTTTTTGTGGTGTCACTTTTTTGTTTTTGAAATATGTCACTGGAAAATTGCAATCGCTGTAAAAATTTAAAATATGAAGATAGAAAGAAAAAGAGTTTATTTGCGGTCAGCATGACGCATAGCAAAAAATAAAATAATCAAAATTACAAAAGTTATGCAAGTGGGGAAGATATGCGTCACATTCACGCAAAACGGCCATCGCTTAGCATAATGTTATATAAGCTACCCAAGTACCCATCAACACCCTTAAATATGACCACGTACCTACTTCTGGAATACCCTGTATATCAATTTGCCAAGCCTTTTCTTAACTATGTTCCGGTCGGCTCCCAGTTTAACTGGATTCAGCTAAACACCAGTATTTTACATGTAGCAGTTGCATTTCTGACCAACGAGATAAGTACCTTTTGACAACAAAGGTGTCAGATGTAAAGTCTCCAATGAATTCGAGACTTATTTGAATACTTACGAAACCGAGGCAAAAATCTATAAAACTCAGCTATCTAGTGGCGGCAAAGGCAAGGTATTCCAATATAATGGTCCAAAATCCGGCGTGCAAGCTTGCAATAACGAGAGATTCTCCAAAAGAATGAAATACTTGTGCTGGGTGGCTGTAGTCATCACCAGGGTTCGTATCGATTGCGATTAGACCCTCCGCCACCCTCGTCAGTTAAGAGTGACGCACACTACGATGTTGTAACGCTTGTAGATGGGAGGAATCGGAACGATAGATTTATAGAAAACTAGTTGTTGCCTGCGACTTCGTACGCGCATGTCCCGTTTTTTTCCGTTCCCGTATAACATTCCAATTTTCAAAATCGGTTCAGTAGATCCAGAGATTACACCCTACATACTCACAAACTTTATAATATTAGTATAGACGAGGTTCTGTCCGCGACTTCGTCTGCAGATTCAGATCAGTATAAAAAGTTGTGTTAGTCCATGTTATAAACTTTAAGTGTGCCCTAAATTTCATCCAAATTCACGCCACCGTTTGGCGTTTTCCTGTTTGAAATCGTATCTTTGTCGTAAACATGACGGTGACGTCAATTTGATTCGGAAAACGTAAGCCTTTTAACAGGTGTATGGACCAGTCGCCTCAGTGCTAACGCCGACGGCCAATTATTCTACAAATTTTCAAGCAACGTTCTCATTTGCATGTCAGTCAATAAATTACGGTGTACGTCATTTCAGAAAACCCTCATGAAACCATTTTACAGACCCTTTTAAATTGTCAAGGAGTTGGTCAAATACAGAAAAGAAATTTGAAACTACGTACAAAATTGATTCCTTATATATTATAACAACAACGCCTTGCGTTTCTCCATCCAAGTGTCCGGGCACCCTTACTTTGAGAGGACGAATTAATTCCAGCAATTAATGGAGGGCTTAGGGTCGAAGTGATCCTCCCCTGTTCGCAAAATTCAATTATTGATGCCTCTCCGTCTTTGCGGGGGTGCCTGAATAAGCCACGGTTAAAATGTAGCTGATCGGACAAAATCTCCTAGTTAAATGGGGAAAACAAAATGGTGTCGGGGGAATTGTTATGTACCTTCTTTTCTTTTTTTTTTGTTTGTTCTACGCTGTCTCACTTTTTATTTTCTCATTGAATTTTATTAATTATTTCACCCGCGTAGTTCCCGTTCCCGTGGGAATACGGGTATAAAATATAGCTTATGTTACTCGTTGATAATGTAGCTTTCCAATGGTGAAAGAATTTTTGAAATCGGCACAGTAGTTTTTGAGTTTATTCATTACAAACACACACACACACAAAAATACAAATTTTTCCTCTTTATAATATTAGTGTAGACTAGCTTTTGCCCGCGACTTTGTACGCGCATATTCCCGTTTTTTCCTGTTCCCGTATAGCCTAAATAATTCCTCATGAATGTGACTATCATATACAACAATATTTTTCCAAATCCGACTGGTAGTTCCAGAGATAAGCGCGTTTAAACAAAGAAACTCTTCAGTTTTATTATATTAGCATAGATAGATTTACTGGAGTAAGCGTTTTAGGGGCCATATGGTGTGACGAAACTTAGAACAAATAAAAATGTATGAAAGAAAAGGTTACCTTCTGTGCACAATCATGTCGCAGTCAATACAGTATAGTTTGTCTATTCTTAGACTTACTAAAAACCTTAATATCGTAATGGGTCTATATTCATAGTCTTATAAAAGTTGTAATCTTATGATATAACACGCGAAGACACGTTTCATTCAACACAAATTTCAGTAACTTCAAAAACGCGTTTCTTAGCAATAGTTTCCTAAGGCTCGTACCCAAAAACCACATAAATAAAATAAAATGAAGAGCTATTCCTACAAGTAGTAAAAATCTATAATTAGGACGGCTTCCGCTTTTCCCATTTTTTCTAGCCTTGCTTATTTGCTGAGCTACGGTTCAATTTGGCGAAGATCTGATGAAGAATTTCGGAGGCAGGCAACGGAACTGTTCAATTAATGATAGCAAATCTCCGTCAAACAAATCAGTTACGCAGCAGTCGGTGTTTTTGACTGTTTTTCCGTTTTTTGACACCGAATTCCCAAATTAAAGTTATTTTATACTTTGTAGTATTTTTAATATCCATCGGCCCGGGAAATATTACAGTGCAATCACAAATGCATTCCCTCTTCTATCACTGTCATAAATAATATCACATCCGAGAAAAATAGCAACCATTCGATTTCCCATGCGTGGGAGGCAATAGGGCAATGTTAAGTGATGAAAGAATATAATGAAACATAGTAACAAGCCCGCCTACACAATATCATGAGTATGTCGAACTACCCACCTACGATCAAATCCGAAGCCTTGTTATATTATTGTCAGGTATAGACTAGGCGAACGAGTGAACGAACGATAAAGTTAAAATCACACTCCCGCTCGTTCACTAGTGTTCGTTCGCGTGCAGAGGGCGAGCGAGCGTTAGGTGTCTATTGGCGATTGCCAATCCTTAGCATTCGCACGTTCGTTCGCTTGTACTGTAACCGGCATAAGACTGCTCTATTTATATCAGCTTCGGAAATGTATTCTCTTTAGCGTGATGTCGTTACATAATACGAAAATGGATAAAATTTAGATTTTTCCTTGTTGGGCTTACCTACTGATACTTTATATTTTACACACACGAAAGTACAAACGTAGGTTTCTACAAAAGTCACCAGCAGTATGATTCTGTAAACAAGTCACCGTGTAAGCATAGATGAAGTGAACATAAAATGACAGTTCACTTCATACTCACTTTCACCTAAGTCTACACGGTGTGATGTTGACAGAATAGACCGACACTGTCACCCATATCTTGAAAGTTCTAAAATATACACCACATTCTCTTCCTCAACCTGAGTCGCTAATCGCTATTACGATATCGATTTAAAGTGTCTGTTTAAAAAGGCATGACGATGAAGTAAACATCAAATGAAATAAACTTCCAAGAACAAAATGATTTCATCAACTAGAAAACCCCAAAAAAACTATCCAGTTACAAATCCACGCGCCAATTAAACGTGTAACAAAATTCTGTAAAACCCGACACTCCTCGATTACCTAGGTAAAATCTCTCCGGTTATATTTGAAACACTAGTTCGCAAATAACAAGAGAACTAAGGCAGGGCAGAACGGCGAGCGACAGAGTCGAGCACGCTAATTGCCACTTGAGCGCCAATTACGGGACGATACGCCGACGATGCGGTGAGGTCTTGGGTTTTGAGTTGCCAGTAGAAAATAATGAAGGTAAATGTGAGGTGTGGAAGGAAATATTGTTTAGTAGCTTGGCTTTTTGTTTATTGGTTCCTTACTGAGGATGGTATATTATTATAAGATTTATAGTCAACTTGTTATCCACCATTTTTTTATTTTACTCGCTGCTGGGCAAATTCATCCCCTTTCTCCTTCCTAACCTATCTATCTTGTGCAATTTCTGACCAAGTTTTAACTACAAATTTGATCTGATCGTCACACCAACTTTGCCGCATATCCGTTAGGTTAGGTATGTGAAAAAAAGACTAAATATTATTGTAATTCCTAATCCCCTGTTTCTGGATAATCGATCCGTGACAAATTAAACGCAAGTGAAATGAATCACAGCTAGATAACGCTTGTTTGGCAAGTTATCACAATAATTTTGTGTTAATTAATAATTTCATTCGATACTCTGCCTAGGTCTTCTGAAGTAGTTAGTCCATGGCATAAAATTCTCAACTCGCAACTTACTTGACAAAAATACCTACCAAAAACATCACATAAGCGGCCCCAGTACATAAGGCACGCGTAATTCTTGTACTAAGTCCTGCAGCTAAGTTGAAGGGTCCTGAATGAAGAGCGAGCGACGTGAAACCCTCAGCCCGGCGCGGATTACCGAGCGTGGAGCGAGCCACTTTTCACCGTTCGACTCGACAAAAGATGTCGTTATGTCGAGCGTTCGTACCATGTGCACGCAGCCTAGCCACTCGACATCCCTCTTAAAAAAGAACTTGGCGTATATGCGTCTAATACGTACTGTGTTTTGTATGTGTAATTTTCTTTTTTCATGTTTTTTGTCGACTTATGTGCAGTTGGTTGGAGTGTCGTCGCGTTTTCTGGTGGAATGTTTACTCGTTTAAATTGTTGGTACTTGCTGCTGATGTTACAAAAAAATGAACTGAAATTGAAAAGAGATTGTAGGGTTTTTTTTGGCGTTTACTGCGAGAAAAGCTATCTAAATATTAGTGTATTTTTTATGGAAAGGTCCGTTGCTTGTTCCTAAAGTACTCCAAAGGGCATTGTACCTTACCTGTTTATATTTTGGGACTCCTTTTTGAAACCAGCTATTACTGTATTCCTTTTTTTTTTAAGGATTGGAAATCATCAAATGACTTCTTCCGCTCTGGGTGGAGCGGAAGGGCGTGTCAGACTCTTTCTGACTAAAACCCATCCGTGTTCCTTCTAAAGCCCTTTGCGTATCGATTCCGGGATTTTACAGGAGGTATTTATTATTAACTCTATGTTACTTACTTACACAAGCATTAGGTAAATCTAGTCTACCTATTCCGATCTCTGCTCATAACACCTCCATATATTTTTACTTGTATGTTAAAATAAAACACACAACTTTTAAACATAAATCTTTTCTGTTGTTACATAGGTATAATATTTAGCCGTAATACCTAACTACCCGCTATCATGAACAGAAACCATATAAGAGTTCTCATAGATACCAAGTACCTTTGTAAGTACGCACTAACCCCTCTAGATTGCTGGTAGCCTGGTACACTTGCTTAGCTAAATAGGTATTCGTATGCTGAGACAATGTACTGTGGCATACGTTTATGTAAGCTCGACTACTGAATTGTTCTGCTTGCCTGGTACATATTTTGAGTTTACGTGAAAAACAAAGTGATTATTTTTTTATTGTTTATTGTTCTGAGCTATTTGTAGGTACTTATGTCGTTTTAACTTTCCAATTATAAGATCGCGTTACTTTAGTTTAGGATTCTTAGTAGGAATATTCTTCAGACTGCCAATGTACTGAGGCATACGTTTAAGTAGCTCTACTACTGAATTGTTCTGCTTGCCTGGTACATATTTTGTGTTTACGTGAAAAACAAGGTGATTTTTTTTTACTATTCATTGTTCTTAGGTATTTGTAGGTACTTATGTCGTTTTAATTTTCCAATTAAGTTAGATCGCGTTAATTTAGTTTAGGATTCTTAGTAGGAATATTCTTCAGACTGCCTACACCTACAGATTCCAAACTATTTAAAAACAAATTAAGTGTCACTGAAGTAAAAGAAAAGATTATGTGAATGTGTGCTAGTAAAAGTCCGAAATTAGCTTAATCAGGTTTTACCGCAAAATTAATAGTTTAGTTTTCAGTAAATAAGTAGTTCGGACTTCAACAGTTACATCAGTCCTAAAGAAAATAATAATATCTTGGGACAACTCACACACGGTCATCCGATCCCAAACTAGGCAGAGCCTGTGCTATGGCAACCAGACAACTGATAAACATACTTTATATTTCTAAATACATACATATTATAGACAAATTACACCCAGACACAGAAAAGAAAACAATATATTTTCGACTGCATTAAAATTTAGAGCCTGCCTAACAGTTACCCGAACAAAGGACCTAAAACTGTAGTAAGCTGCTACTACCTACTTCAAAATGGCCATATAATATACCAAAAAAAAAAGTCAGATATTCAAATTCAGAAGAGAAGACACTTCAAATAGAGAAGGCACGAGCATTAACCACCACGCTTGCTCAACGAGGGTTAGTGATTTCAGAGTTATATTAACAAGAGTTGCCGTAAAAATATCAGTAACCAACTAAACAAAATCGATATCGCGATGGCCGTTATCGCGCAATCGATTCCATTTTATAATTTATCGGAACTTTGCATATCATTACAACGCCTCACGCGATACCTAGGGGTTGTTCAGCGCGAAAGGCACGGATTTCATAATTATTTTTATTATAGGTACTGTTAAACCACCGTTCTACCGACCTTTGCATCCGTGGAAAATTGTGACTTTAATGTGGTGAAAGCACGCTGAAAGTCAGCTTTGCATTTAAAAAAAACAATGCTAATTTTCAACGTGCGAATTTACATGTAACTTAGCGGTATTTAAAAGTCAAAAGTGAATAGATTACTTCTAGGAAAACGTGTTTCATCCTCAGAGAGCGGAATAGGTAGACTGAATTTACGTAATGTTCGTGGGAGTAAGTAACATAGAGTCGATAATACCTCCTCTATAATCCCGGAATCATAAACATGCCGATTGTATCCCAGGATTTAAGAAATAGAAAATTACTTATTGCGCTTTAAATACATTTGAACAAAATTATTATATTGAAGAATCTTATTATGTCTTTAGAGTTCCGTAAACAATTAAATAACTTTGTTTTCGCACAACTCTTCTTCTTTTGATTCTTCAAATCAATAATTTGTATCTATAAGTACTCAAAGTTCAGTTCATGCTTTTATAATCCCGGGTTTTAATTGGCATGATTCCATTTATGATTTCGGTATTTTACAGGAGCATTAGGTAAATATAGTCTACCTACTTCGATCTCTGTTCATCATCAAGCATATCATCGCGTACCATTCAGGTGAGATAGTGAGCAAACGCTAGCCTATCCGTATTATTTAAAAAACACGAAAAATTGCACAGCTGTCTTAGCCTAAATACTGCACACTGATTGTTCCATACATAGAACATTGGTCCGAGTAGTTTTTGGTCTCCATTATAAACAACTACCTTTTGTCAACGGCTTCGGCCGCGAGAATGAATCCTTTATCCTAATCGTATTCTACCCGTACCCTTTCAGTCGTTAAGAAGCTAGACGTGAAAATGTAACAAACAGATAGACAAACAGAGTTACTTCCGCATTTATAGAAGAAAAGTAAGTATGGATAGAACAAAGAGTGTTTTTTATTTCGATATTTATCATTTTGTAGAGAGGTACCAAACCTTTCATCCAAATAAAATATAGTTCGCTTGAATTCGAAACTGTAAATAAAAGCAAGCTTCCGCTCAATGACTGTAAACTGAAAACACAGCTCCATTAACTCTAGCTCAATGACCAGAAAATCCCAATACACACATCTGGCATAACAGTACAAATTCATAACACAACACCGCTCCAACAAATTTTAACGGTACAACACAAATCATAAACAAAATTATACAGATCGTTCATGAATAATAGATGAAGCGACGCGGACGTCCCCTGACGCGGGTGCTGGGTATCATTACTAGCCTCTTGTGCGTAATTAATCGCAAGCCTGGTCATGACGAGGCGGCTTTATTAAATTTTAGCGCTTGCCACCCGCACGCCCCTGATTCCCCCTCGGAATGAATAGACCCATCACTTTTACTATTCACAGCGGACGGTGGATTAGTGAGATGAATTTCCTGATTCTCGGGGGGGTAGGTACGAATTGTGCGTTTCTATCTACCCTCGTTTGCTATAGATACGGATTTGCTCCGATTGCGTCGCGATTATTCGGGGATTGAGATTTTTTTTTGTGTGTATGTGCTGTGTGATTAAATATTATTTCGTGATTTACTCTTTTTGCTCACTGCAGAGCAAAGGCCCATAGAACTGTTCTTTTTTCATTATTCTGTTTGTGGCCAATCTCTCCATCTATCAGTCTTAAACGCGATCAGCAACATTAATCCTGAAATATTTGATCCATTGCTTCATATGTTTGGAAAACGCGTCTGCTTAACAGCGTAAATAACGCAATTAATACTGTTGAACTGTCAAATTTGAAAGAATCACCGTTGATTGAGTGTTACGCAATTATCTACTCTGCAGATTTTCAGTGTGTAAAAATATGTCACCCTGGTAAGCATATAGGTACTCTGGTCAGTGCCAAAATGTCAGCTTTTAATCTCCCAGCGCCGCATAATTGGATCAAGCGTTACTTTGCTCCGTAATGTTGGAATTAATTTGCATTTAATCGTGGATAATGCAATGTATTTTGTTGAGTTAAATGAGGTTATTACAGCGCTGAAATAATGACAGGGTAGCTCATCCACGCAGGTGTAAAATGATTTATCTCACAGCTAGTGTATTTTCAATACCAACTTTCTGTATTTAGCGAAGTTTACGACTTGAGTTGAGCTGCAAATTCACCACTTTCAGAGTTAATTTAACAGGAAAGTTGCTACCTAAATCAAATAAAATCTTATCGTAACACAAAAGCAAAACGATCTGCCATTTACAAGTATTCCTTTGAACATTGGCATCTCAATTTGCGATGCTAATCAAATGTTAATACTAATGGGCAATTCAGATTCCCATTAGGGTTGTCAACCCTCCCTTTATATACAGCGAGGTACATAAACGCGCCGCCCGACACATACACGCCCGAGGGTGTAATATTTTTCACCCCAACAAAAACATACCACGGTTTAGCTCGCAGCGAAAGTTTCGCCCCTTTGTCCGATCACAATGTGCGTACGTTATATTTTTTTTAATAAACCGCCTCGGTAAAGCACCGAATCGATGGCCTCCGGCAAATACGTCGGATCACACAGTTAATTATTGACACATCCGTTTTTTATTCGGCTCCCGGCTTCAAAGCGCCATTGTGGTCGTCTAATATTATTCCTTTTGTGTAGCACGCCACTGAAACTGGCTATTTCCTTACCTTTGTACTGTGTTACGTTTTGGGCGAGACGTGGCCTTTTGTCCGTACTCAATTATTGTTCTAAAATTACGGGTTATCAATTTTCTTGGGGAACGATGTTGAACTGTATTGGACGTTGGATGGCTTCAAATATGGCGTTGTTTGAGATTTATTTGAGATATAATTAATATTCGGTTTGGTATTTGTTTTGTGATCAAAGTTACGGAAATTATAAATATCAGCATTGCCAGCAGATATGAAATATGGTGCTGATTTTGATGCGAGTTTGACTGCGGAACATTGTACCTAACTTGAGACTAATAATGAATTCGAAGAAAAACAATCCAGAATTAGAAGCAACATCGTTTATGGAAATCGTGCCATGCCAAAAATACTTCCTAATAAGGCCATATTTGTTAGTACCACGCATATTATTTGTTCATATAGACTAAACGAAATTACTGTTTGCACAAGCAGAGTTATTCAAGCCTTATATGTAAAAAAAACCTTGTTCGTAAAGGTTTACTATTTGAGGAGAAAACAGGACATCTATGTAGGTACCTACTACAATTCTTATTGTTAACGCTAAAGGCAATTTAAGAAATGGGACTTGGGTTGGAAGAGTCGTGTGGTTTTTGTCAATTTACGTTTTTTTTGTTTTTGTTGTTCGGCTTTCATGAATGGAGGTTCGGTTTTAGAAATAAGGCAGTAGTAATGAGAAGAGTCACACTCGAACCTAAAAAACATTATTTTTTCTATTTTTAAACCGACTTCATAAAAGGTTCGGTTTTCAATTCGGTTGTATTTTGTTTATGTTTGTTACCTCATAACTCCGTCATTTATGAATCGAGTTCCGATTGGTTCCATACAAATTTCATCAAAATCGGTTTAGTAGTTTAGAGTACCACACTATAACGATGGATACAAGATAATGGTAAAATTGTTGACTATACTGAAAAACGTTTTTTAAAAAAAAACAACCGTGTTTTCGGTTGTTGCTCCGTATTTTAACACCGACTTCTGAAATTAAAGTTATTTTATACTTTCTAGTATTTTTTTTTTTTTGGAAGTCGGTTGTATTTTTTTGTAAAACAGTTTTTCAGTCTAGTCAACAATTTTTCCATTATCTAGTATCCAACGTTATAGTGTGGTACTCTAAAAATAACAGAAGCATCTCTTTATAGTCTCCATTCAGCCGAAAGTTGTCCAATTTGACATTAGGCTTCCTATGAGAAGGTACTTATCGCCTCATCGACATATGCATCTAAATGAATGTAAACAACATAAGTTTGCAATAAATCTTGCGAGATTTTAAACGCTTTACCTTTAAATTTTTTAGTTTAAATAAAACCATATCCAAAGATAAGTTACAATAGTAGTAGCCATATTGTAGAATTGGCCACTTCATGAAGTAGCCAACTATTATGTGAAATGGCCAATGCGACGATTTGGCTATAATGTCACGCAATTGTTATAAACTAAAGGTGTTAGCAAGTATATACACGCATTCCCGTCGTCTCGGCTCAAACACCGAAAAGCTCGAGCAACTTTTAATCAGCGATCCTTCCACCGCGCGATGAATAATTGAATACTGAATAATTTTTGTGGTAATGAAATGCAGAGCGGCGCTTGCCGGCGACGTCACTACCTACCCCGATCTTGATAAAGGGTTGAATCACGCTCGACACGAAAGTATCGGATATGATCGGTTTCCGATAACGTGAACTAGACACGGAAACTTGCCTCTTAAAAAAATGCCACCACCAAATAAAAATCGGTTCAAATATTTTATGACGTTCTAAAGAGTTCTTGTACGAATCGATGGACAGAACACGCATTTTTAAAGGCTGTAAAGTCGTAAGCGTGACGTGCTTTATTTTTACGAGTTCCATCGATTTCGAATTTCGAATGTTCGATTCGAATTTTAAGTGTTCGAATAAAGTTTTGTTGGGCTCTATGCAAAGTGACATTCTAGCGTTAGTGATTGACAAAACGCCAAGTTTAGAATGACCACATAGTACTTTGGTAGCGCATCACTTATTATATTGTCAAACTCATAGATTTTTTACTTACGACAGATGCAATTGCTTTATTTTGACTACGAATTCGATCAATTTTGAATTTATGGTGTTCGTAATAAAGTGCTAAGTAGATTGTCGAAATGTTTAAGATCGACCACGTGACATTTCGGTAGCGCATGTCAATCAAAAAGTAAAAATGTATTTGACTTTTCAACAATTCATATCGCTGATCGAATATCACTTTGTCTCATCTTTATTGTGAGTTATTTCTGTTTGGTATTTAATCGACACTTGTATCTATCTATTTAAAGAAATAGTTCAATGGAAACTAGAGTAATTTATGTATTCGAAATAGGTAATGTTAAATATACTGCCTATGTTCAAACATTCCACTAAAAGTTAAATGTATTCCGATGGAATTGTAGGCATAGGCACCTTGGAAATAGAGTAGTCAGATTTATTAGTACCCTAGGAACCTACCAAATAGTCTCATTTCCCTGTTATTATCAATAAAACCCCTACAAGCATGTATTTGAGCACCGTGGTGTGCTAGTGCCTGAGAACGGAACATCGTGAAAGACTTATTGTATAAAAGCAAGGTTTTGAATATCTTCTGACTGGTTAAGATTTTCAAACCAAAATAAATTTTACCATGAGAACAGTCCTACATTGCTAAATCTATCTTTTTTAGACTGATGGGACGCCAGCCTGACCATGCAAATAAGATTATTTTTTTAATAGATTATTCCTCAGCTATATTTTTTTTTTACTATTGTTTGGCACGCGTTTGACCACTATCTCACATGACGGTAAGCGATGATGTGGTCGAAGATGAAGCACGCTTGCCTAGAAGTAACCTATTCACTCTTGACTTAAAGACTCCCAGTCTATCCATGTGGCCATCAGGAAAATTGCTAATTCATTTATGAAAATATTATGTATGTGCGGAAAAATCGACATCTTTTTAGTAAAATTAGTGATAGACATAATTTTAATACTAGAAATAAAGACAAATTAGATCAACCATTTTTTAGATTAGCTAAAGTCCACACTTCTTTCATGGGGTATTGTGTTAAATGTTACAATAAGATACCTTCTGACATATTAAAACTAAATGAAGGAAAATTTAAAACTTATGTTAAAAGTACACTTTGTAAACAAGCATATTACAAATTAGAAGATTACATTCAGGATAAGAATGCTTGGAAACATGCTGGTCCTGCTCCATAGGACAATCAAGGGTGTAGTCAAAATCAAACTGGTTGATTTATGAATTAACTTTATAGATAGGTATACTGTTTCTTTTTTGTGTTTTTATTTTCTGTTTAATTAATGGTTATTAAGATTATCTGTAAATATGTGAGTACCATTTACCTAATTTTTTTTAGAAAATGAATAAGTTAACCTCTGCTGGTAATACTTTGTTCTTATAAGTAGCATACTCTGGGTGTATCGTCCTCACATAATATTAAATTAATTTTTGTATACCAAATTTTGTAAATCATTATTTGAAAAGAGTAACTATGGAGTTTCTTGTCCGTTCTTCTCCATAAGAATCTACCTTTCCGAATGGACAGTAGAGTCACTTTATTAATGTAATATTATTATTTTACTGAACTGTAAATGCTGACGTTCAAAAGTGCCGTTTAATGGCCTAATTGAAATAAACGTTTTGACTTTGACTTTGACTTTGAAACACAGAATCTCGCAGGTTTTGGGAGGGTGAAAAATAAACACGTATTTTCGGTTAGATTCTAAGGCATATTCAAAGTTAGTTGCTCTAAAGGACCTCCACTCGAATCAGTCTCAATGACACCGAAAAAAACCGTCGATTAATAACCAATGAATAACATGCTATACTTAATTGTCATGAAAGTAAGTAAATCAAGGAGATGATTATAGTTACGGTCGGTCTCAATAACGTATCTACCTTTAACCAACTGTCAAATTAGCTACCAACAGTAGCCGAAACGTCATGTTTGCCTTTGTAACATGACGTTTCAGCTACTCTTAGTAGCTAATTTGACAGTTGGTTAAAGGTAGATACGTTTCCTTTTTTCTCTTTATTTTTAGGGACTTTTATCCTTATAAGGCATGTCAGCCCCATCATAACCTAAACTAGGTTTAATCAACAATAAAAACTAATTACATGCAAGAGAGATACGTTTTTGAAGCCGGCCCGTTGAGGACATGACTTGGAATATAGGGGTAAATGTTGTCTCCAATAACACTTGAACGACAAAACCCATCATTTCTTAGCTCACCTAACCCTAACTAACAAAACAAGCGTAAGATAAACAGCTTAAACCATCAGCGGTGAGCTCAAAGCCCAGTATAGGGTTAAAGTCTTTTCATAGACAAGAAAGCGTGCGAGGCTGTGGCGGCGGCGGCGTAACGCGATCCTCACACAAATCGGCACCGCATCGCATAGCTTTGTCTTAGCCGCTGCGCCGCCAATCATATCACCACTTATTGAACTGTTGAATGAAATCCTCCTTTTAAAACCCTTTGAGGCGGCGAAATTTTAGAATCAGACAAGGTGAAGATGGTATTGAAGATTATTATAGGTTAGTTAAGGATTGTGGAGATATATCATCATCACCTAGCCTTTTCCTAACTATATTGGGGTCGGCTCCCAGTCAAACCGGATTCAGCTGAATACCAATATTTTACGTGGAGCGGCTGCCTACCAGACCTCCACAACCCATTAACTGGGTAACACGGTACTTCTTGGCTAGACTGGAGTCAAATTTACTGGCTTCTGACAATCCGTAACGACTGCCAAAGATCTACAAATGGCAGCCGGGACCAACGGCATAACGTGCTTTCCGAGGCACGGAAGAAACTCGGTATGTTAAGATGGTCACCCATCCACAGACCAACCTTGGCAAGCGTTGCTTAACCTTGATCGAGCCGTGCGGCTGATATTCTTTAGCCACGAGCCACGAGATTATGGAGCTATAAATTCGGGTAAAAGCCGGATGGTTACCTCTGACGGATACATGTCCCGGTTTTTAATACACTGTTAGGAATATAAGTTATGTTGGCGCTTTACGCATAATTTGTCTCAGTCGCTGCGCCGCCAATCATATCACCACTTATTGAACAGTTGAATGAAATCCTCCTTTTAAAGCCCTTTGAGGCGGCGAAATTTTAGAATCAGACAAGGTGAAGATANAACACAGAATCTCGCAGGTTTTGGGAGGGTGAAAAATAAACACGTATTTTCGGTTAGATTCTAAGGCATATTCAAAGTTAGTTGCTCTAAAGGACCTCCACTCGAATCAGTCTCAATGACACCGAAAAAAACCGTCGATTAATAACCAATGAATAACATGCTATACTTAATTGTCATGAAAGTAAGTAAATCAAGGAGATGATTATAGTTACGGTCGGTCTCAATAACGTATCTACCTTTAACCAACTGTCAAATTAGCTACCAACAGTAGCCGAAACGTCATGTTTGCCTTTGTAACATGACGTTTCAGCTACTCTTAGTAGCTAATTTGACAGTTGGTTAAAGGTAGATACGTTTCCTTTTTTCTCTTTATTTTTAGGGACTTTTATCCTTATAAGGCATGTCAGCCCCATCATAACCTAAACTAGGTTTAATCAACAATAAAAACTAATTACATGCAAGAGAGATACGTTTTTGAAGCCGGCCCGTTGAGGACATGACTTGGAATATAGGGGTAAATGTTGTCTCCAATAACACTTGAACGACAAAACCCATCATTTCTTAGCTCACCTAACCCTAACTAACAAAACAAGCGTAAGATAAACAGCTTAAACCATCAGCGGTGAGCTCAAAGCCCAGTATAGGGTTAAAGTCTTTTCATAGACAAGAAAGCGTGCGAGGCTGTGGCGGCGGCGGCGTAACGCGATCCTCACACAAATCGGCACCGCATCGCATAGCTTTGTCTTAGCCGCTGCGCCGCCAATCATATCACCACTTATTGAACTGTTGAATGAAATCCTCCTTTTAAAACCCTTTGAGGCGGCGAAATTTTAGAATCAGACAAGGTGAAGATGGTATTGAAGATTATTATAGGTTAGTTAAGGATTGTGGAGATATATCATCATCACCTAGCCTTTTCCTAACTATATTGGGGTCGGCTCCCAGTCAAACCGGATTCAGCTGAATACCAATATTTTACGTGGAGCGGCTGCCTACCAGACCTCCACAACCCATTAACTGGGTAACACGGTACTTCTTGGCTAGACTGGAGTCAAATTTACTGGCTTCTGACAATCCGTAACGACTGCCAAAGATCTACAAATGGCAGCCGGGACCAACGGCATAACGTGCTTTCCGAGGCACGGAAGAAACTCGGTATGTTAAGATGGTCACCCATCCACAGACCAACCTTGGCAAGCGTTGCTTAACCTTGATCGAGCCGTGCGGCTGATATTCTTTAGCCACGAGCCACGAGATTATGGAGCTATAAATTCGGGTAAAAGCCGGATGGTTACCTCTGACGGATACATGTCCCGGTTTTTAATACACTGTTAGGAATATAAGTTATGTTGGCGCTTTACGCATAATTTGTCTCAGTCGCTGCGCCGCCAATCATATCACCACTTATTGAACAGTTGAATGAAATCCTCCTTTTAAAGCCCTTTGAGGCGGCGAAATTTTAGAATCAGACAAGGTGAAGATAGTATTGAAGATTATTTTAAGTTAGTTAACGATTATGGAGCTGTATATTATATGGAAATTATGGAAATGATGATTATATCAACCCCAGATTTCAAGGGGCAAATGGGTCTTGTTATACAAAAATACTATCGAGAGTGTTCAATGTGTGTTGGATATTTTCGACCGTGGCATGGAGCCCTGCCGGCGTCTGTGGTTCCTGATAGTAGCTACATCAAAGACCCCCAGGTATTTAAGTGAAGAGTGAATAGGTTACTTCTAGGCAAGCGTGCTCTATCGTCGACCATAATATCATAGCTTACCATCAGGAGAGATAGTGGTCAAACGCGTGCCTATCAATGATAATTTCAATAAAAAAAGATTCAGTGCTGTATTAGATAAACTAAAAATAAAAACTTAGAAGATACAAATGGCAAACTTTTTCAACTCACACCGGACTAAAAATATTCCCACGAATACTATTCCAGTTTCCAGTAAGAGCGCTTACGCACTGCGTCCGATCCGAACCGGATCAGTATCCGTGAAAAGATTTTCCGGCGTAGTTGTACAACAATTTGTATGGTAGCTTACGCCCGTGTAGGGCGTAAGCTACCATACAAATTGTTGATGTCCGATTTCCGTCATCCGAGAATCTCCATTTCGGATAAGATTATTGACGGACCGAAGTGGCCTTAGTAGTATTTGTATGGACAGTTGCGCACTACGTCTGAACCGAATCCGAGCTGCGTCCGAGAAAAGAGGCAGAGGGGCCGGGGGGCGGGGGTGACGTGTCTCGGCCCTGTTAGTACTTAGTTGGATTTACTGCAAAAATCTTATAACAATTTAATTGGACAAGGATAAAGAATCAAGGCTGGGATGGATGGCAATTTAAATTGTTCCTAAGACTTCAGAAGTTAATTTTTGGTTAACACAGTAACACTGATAAACACGATGAAAGTATAAGAGATAAGAGTAGGGGAAGATCAAAGAAACGAAGGATAGATTGTGTGAAGCCATATCATCTGTATATCTAGAAAGGATGTAATCACGGATTTGGATCGGAGGTACGTAAGCAATATCCGAGTTCGGTCCGAGTTTTCTCTGACAGTATTTTGACGAATTCCGATCGGACGTAGTGCGCAACCGCTCTAATAGTTTCAAACAACAGTGTCCGGTTTAATTGAACCTGTACTTTTTTTGCGCTCTTCGTGTTTTCGCTTTAAAAATATTCCGAGAGCTTTCACACCATCGAAGCTGCGGCCGATAGTATTTTTAAAGGTTTGTAAATATTCCGCATATTTTGCCAACAGATTAATCAAGATAGATTTTTATATTTACCTAAAAGAGCAATATTATGAAGTAGGCTTGAAGTGTGTTACGCCAAGTACACTAAAGGTGTGTGTCTGAATGGCTGGTTGTCTGTCTTTAGCCGTAGTACTGTTTGCATGAACGCTTTCGCATTACTTCGGATTCAAATCGGACAAATCCAAAGATGGCCTCTGAATAGCTGGGATTTGGATCAGAGATTTAGAAGACAGAGTCTCTAGATCCGCTTTTCACGAATTCGAATCGGATGCAGTGCAAAAATCAACATCCGAATTCGGTCCGAGTTTTTATATCCATATTTTCACGGATTCAGATCGGATGCAGAGCGTATCCGCTCTAACGGTAAGTATCGTACTTAGAATACTTGTTGTTCTTAAAAAAACACGAGAGAACAGAGAACATATGGCAACGAGGCCACTTGAATCTAGATGTTAATAATAAGAATATATTTGTCTCCCATTGCAGCATATATGAAAATAAAGTTTAATAGCTACAGAACTGACATCCACATAAATGATGAACTTAAACGAGATATGCTTAATGCTAGATTATTCCATAAAGTAGTTCGGGCCTTACTTTAAGCATAAGTTTTGTTTCCGCTAACTACATATGTTTCTTTTTCTTCCTTTATTTCTTTCAAGCGTGGCATTTCATCATTTTCAGTTATTTATGGGGATGTCCTAAATACAGAGGTATTCAACCTCATATTTATATGTCCTCCTTATGTATTGTACCATGTTTATTGTTCAAAACAGCAAATCATTCATCATGTCATGTGACATATCGTAAAAACGGTTTACGATCTCTGGTTTCCGCGTTAGTCTAAAAACGAACGGAAAACAAAATTATATTTGGCTGTTCTTGTGAATTTGTATGGGTTATGAAATGAAAGTAGGTACATTACTACATGGAGTTTTATTGTAATTTTTTTACATATGGCAGCGGCCTCGCCTGTGAAATATTCCAGAATTATACGAAGGGAACACACTCCCGGTATTAAAAGTCGTATGTCCTATTCCAAGACGTGGCCTATCCGTGTGTCAGGCTTGGCAGCTGTTAGGACGAAAGAGGTTGCACTCAAATAGACTTTCGTTTTATTTAATATTAGTATGGATTTTAGGAGAACACTTGGTGATGTATCAGCTCAGCAGTCAGTGTTATACTCGATGGTCCTCCTTATATCAATCATAATTTGCTGACTTTATCATTGTCATCTGGTCTCCTGACCAATTCTTCTCCATGAGTATATTTCTATTCGCCGTTATCTCAATAATCGCCTCATCAAGTTCGGTTCTATGTATTTCCAGTACAACTATTTTCTTAATGCCCCTCGGCAAACTTCGTGTTTCGTCAGAAGTCGTATTTCTATCAGAAATCTTATGATTGGTTTGTTCCTGCGGTCAAAAAACATTACTCCGAGGTGGAATGTTGATGAAATATATTATGCACAGCATTGGATGTTAAATAAATGTGTTTTTTTATTTGAGATGTGTTTTCTCTTGACTCTAGTCTGGGTAAGAGATGACATAGACAAAGTCGACGATGGAGCGAACTTACCCAGAAAAAGCCTGTTCACTCTAACTTTGAAGAGATTAGGGCTGTATGTGTTTCTCGTTTTCATTTCAAACTTCATTGTTGCGTGAACTTCACCGTATTTGTAGGCTAATCATGGTAACCTTTTTTTTGCCCTCGAGTCCTAAGGTGGGTTACCGCAAGGCACTATTCTGCACAATGCCAGCAATAAAAAATCAAAAGTAATTTCACCAAAAAGGCCAAGTAATTTTTGCTGTCAAAAGTAATATTTCGCTGGCATTTCCTTGTACTAGAATTGTGCTTCTAATTTACGAGCAGACGTTTTCACAAGCGCTTTTGGTAACATTTCTAAGCTTTGTCATTAGCATAAAACGGTGGTAAGATACCTAAAAAGATTGCTTGTATAAAGTAGCTATATTTTCCAAATGTTTCGTTAAAGCTTCTTTGTAATGGTAGCAAAAAAAGGATCGCAACGTACTTTCTGAAATTGAAACGACGTAGCCGACCGTTGTG
Source organism: Mamestra configurata (assembly GCA_002192655.3). Lineage (NCBI taxonomy): Eukaryota > Metazoa > Arthropoda > Insecta > Lepidoptera > Noctuidae > Mamestra > Mamestra configurata. The sequence goes on from NDFZ01005054.1 coordinate 50,347, forward strand.
TTCGGTAACTTCTCATGCCTAGTCAGACCCTGATGGAAATGACAAGTCTAATGTAACAAGTAACAACTGAAAACATCCCGTTGGACGGATGTAACAAAGCATTCATTTTCTGATGGCGGTAATCTCGCCGAAGGGCGGCATTGTTCGTCATTTTCTCTGCGGGCCTACATTTTTTTCGTATTTTCTTTTCGAAAAGAATAAAAATTGTGAACAGTATTGTCGCGACGGAGGCTCGCGCCGTGATCGCGCAAAAAGGAGCCCTGGATGACAACGAAATGACGGGAGCGTCCGCGGGTGGCCCCCTCCCCCCTCTTGTAAAAATGTCGCCCAGGGAGGGGCGGCGTGCCTACGACAAGACGGCATTTTTACACACCGCCGCCGAACCGGCAGATCGTATACACCGATTTGGGATCAACAGAAATTGAACCGTGACACGTGGAGTGAGACCTTAAAACAGCTTGGTGACTTGCTACTTGACTTTTTAAAACACGAGCCGTGTTTGCGATAAATCGATAAGTATATACGCTACACGCCAGTGGCAGAGGGTACAAATTGCACGGATTTTACAGTTCTTTGTGTTGGCACGCCAGGGGTGGGCTGTTTAGTGGTTTCCGTCCGATGTTTTAGGAAATATGAAATTTTCGGCTTTAATTCTCATACGACGTTTTCGTTTGGATGGCTGTTGAGGACCCTTATCCCTTTTTGCTTTAAAAATTTTGGATGCCTACCTACATTTTCGCCGACGAATTTCGTAGTGGCTAAGCTTTACTTTTTATTGAATTTTCAAATTAGGTATGACGACGTAGATGAAATAGGGACCTGTAACGATAACGTGTTCGACTATTCTGATAATAATAGGTAGGTAAGTAACTAGATAGATATATACCTAAATAAATAAAATAAATAAAAATGTCTTTATTGTCGCCAGTTAATACATTCATCTTAGGGTAATCTAACATAATTATGCATCGTATATTAATGTATTGCACAAAAGGTACCGCTACTAATCAGTAGCGGTACCTTTTGTGCCAAGCTTAGCTTGGGAATCCCCAAGCTAAGCTTTAGCTTGTATTTTGGGAAACAGTGTTTAGCCGCAGGAAGTATCACATAATAAAATTCTTTATTTAACCAAAAGCCATAACAGTACTAGAACTAAAAACATATAACTAGGTCACAATAATTTTAATTTCCTGACTCCTAAACTAGGTGTATGTGCTTGTGTCTTAGGAGTCAGTGATTCTCCGAAACAAACTAGACAAAGCCATAATATAGTAAATCAGGACGTTACAACAATTAGCAAATGGTCTAAAAGAAAACAGAATATAAATACGAATACATTGGTTTGAATGTCGCTGCAGTAGACTAACAATATTTTTTAGGATAACTTTCGGTAATTCTTATTCTATAATCTATTTTTCAAGAGTTCTTACTACTGTTTGCATTTGTTCTACAACCCCATATCTATAAGACCGTACTGCCGAATGTTATCAAAACTAACTCCAAACTATTGAAAATCAATCGCAATTACAACTTTGTTTCACCCTATCCTGATCCACTCCTGGGTAAAAGGCACCTTCCTTATTTCTCAAGCCCGCGCTGCCTCCTACCAGTTTTAGCGGAAACTGACCAGTTATATCTCTACCTGTCTCTTTCGTGGTCTGGCGCGAATTCGTCGCACTGTTTGGGGCACCAGGTCTGTACTACTTTGGCCAGTACGCAGCAGTTTCTTCAGTAAACAGCAGACATGTCCTAACAAGTCCAATTTGGGTGTGGCATCCTTTTGAATTACGTTGTTACTATAATATATTGCAGCCTACCCTTTTTATGGATGGGAAATCATCAAATGACTCCTTCCGCTCTGGACGGAACGAAAGGGAGTGTCAGACTCTTTCTGACTAAAACCCATCTGTGTTCTTCCTAATGCCCTTTGCGTTCCAGGGCCGCGGTGACTCTTTCGAACAAATTCTGCAACCCTGGCAGCAGTAGCCCACCCTGATTTTACAAAAAATGCTGTAATTCTAGAGATTACCCACCCAGCATAAACGCAAACTCGCGAAATTCGGACTATCTATATAATTTTAGTATAGAATTTTCTAACTCACACCTTGATACCGCGATCTTCCCTACACAATTCTATAATCTTCACAGCATGAGCTATAATTTTTCTATGATGGGCATAGCCTCCTCCAAAATCGCCAAAATCCACATACCAAACTACTGTTTAGCCTTTTTAGGGTTCCGTACCTAAAGGGTAAAACGGGACCCTATTACTAAGACTTCGCTGTCCATCTGTCACCAGGCTTTATCTCATGAACCGTGATAGTTAGACTGTTAAAATTTCCACAGATGATGTATTTCTGTTGCCGCTATAACAACAAATACTAAAAAACAATAAAATAAATATACAACAAACGTGATTTTTTTGCCGTTTTTATAGATAATGGTACGGAACTCTTCGTGCGCGAATCTGACTCATTCGGTCGGTTTTTTGTCTTATAGCAGGTAAAAGGCTTTCCTCTCTCTTTTCCACACAATTCTATCTTCTGCTGGTGCTGACCAGCCCTTACGGTAGGAGTCGAGCTCGCTCACCGCCTTCAGATTCTTCTACCGCGATGTCGTCTGACGTTTAGTGAGACCCATTCGGTGGTCAATACTTTATTTGCATTCCACAATGTGTGCTTAGGTGGTAAATTTGAAAAAGAAATTGTGATCATTATTTGATCCTGTCGGGCACAGGAAAAAAACAATTAAATGTAGGAGAGAGGAAGCTTAGGTCCTATTCATCCATTTCCATTCAGCTGTTCAAAATTTTAGTAGAAAGTACTAACCTAACATTATTTGTTGCAGATCGTATAGGTCAAGTCAAAGTGCAGCAATACTTTACCCAGTACCCAGAGCTGAAGCAGGAAGGCGTCGCGGAGTACATCGGCAGCCCAGTTCACCAGAAGACTGATGTCACTCCTGAGAAACTGTTTAGCAAGAATAACTTTGGTAAGTCTTATCATTCAGTCAATCAACTGCGGACAAAAATTGGCCAAAGGAGGATTACATAGGTACTCCAACATGACACAGTGCGAATACAGTGTCAAGTGTCTGAAGTGTCCATACACCTGCACTCCTCTAGGTCCTCAGACCTAAAAAAATGTCACCGATGCCTAGATTGGTTTGGCTACCTACTGGGATCAAAAAGACCATTGGCACGAAAAAAAGAAGCTGGTAGACACTGGAATCAGGCCCACAAGAATCGCCACAACGTTACCTTATAACTAGTACGTTAGAAGAATTTAATCGAAGGACTCTTCGAGCTTCGGAAACTAGCCACAAAAATGAAATTTCAGGTACAACAGACTTCTCATGTACTTAAGCAAGTCTCTGTGGCAAAATATAACCTCAAAATCAGATTGAAGCAAATATTGCCGTCTGTGTATATAAAGTGGGTCGAAACAGTACTCAATAAATCATATGAGTGAAACAAATGATAAACGCGGCGAAAAAAGAACGAAAAGTGGGGCGAACACGGAAAAAAAATTAGGCGAACTTTGTAGACGAATCCGGAACAAATCAGATAATTTGATGTTTTAGGTATCCTTAGGCGAAAAGGTCTTTGTGACATTTATTTTCTCCATTATGTACCTGGCATAAGAAGTACCGTATTAACCAGTTGGAATTCATATAGGCAGTTGAATTCAGCAAAATCCGGTTTGACTGGAAAAAATCCATTACCGCTCTAAAAAACGCTAAAAAGTCCTTAAAGACCAGTGTCGATTACTTGCCTAAAGGCCCAACGTCCATTCCCCGTATCAAAAGATCGATCTCTCACCCGACCACTAATTATATTCATTGAAGAATGGCTCGTCGTACCTATCACACTCGTGCACGTACGAACGCATCCGCGAATGCACGATGCGCGCGCGCACGCAAGCAGGCACGCGGGCATAGTCTCACGTATTAGGCCGCGACCATGATACGGAGCTTACTTGGTGGCGTTGACAAAGGCGACATATTAGACTAAAGCAACCCACCCCGGCTTCGTACGAGTAGGAGAACATATATTAGCTCTCAGTCGGCATGAATTTTTCCGACATCTTCATCAATCATATTCCAGCCATTTTACATAAAAACCTTCATGAATTATACACCTAAACCTTCCCCACTCCGTCCATTGGTGAGAATCGTATAAAAATCCGTTCGGTTATTTTGAGTTTGTCGCGTACAGAGTTCCAAATTCAAAGTCAAAACGTTTATTTAATTCCACTAAACAGCACTTTATACTGTCATCTTTTACAGTTAAAATAATTATATATAAATAATAAAGTGACTCTACTGTTAATTCGCAAAGAATTCTTATGGAGAAGAACGGACAAGAGACTCCACAGTTACTCTTTTCAAATAAATGTTATACAATATGTACAATATTGGGTATACAAAAATTAATTTAATATTATGTGTGAATGATGCACCCAGTGTATACTACTTATAGGAACCAAGTATTACCAGGCAGCAGAGGTAAAATTATTCATTTTCTAAATAAGTGTAGTTACTACATGGTACTCACATATTTACAAATATTGGTACTAATAATTAAACAGTGTGCGAGTTAACAGAAAAATAAAGAAATAAAACACAAAAAAGAAACAGTACATTATAAAGTTAATACATAAATCAACCAGTTTGATTCTGTCTACACCCTTGATTGTCCTATGGAGCAGGACCAGCATATTTCCAAGCATTCATATCCTGTAAGTAATCTTCTAATTTCTTATATGCTTGTTTACAAAGTGTGCTTTCAACATTAGTTTTAAATTTTCTTTCATTTAGTTCTAATATTTCACAAGGTATTTTATTGTAACATTTAACACAGTACCTACCCTATGAAATATGTGTGAGTTACAGACGGAAGCAGCGGAGGAACTTGGTTTTAATATGTAGTGATGAAATGCATTATTTCATAGAGAAATGACGTAGCGGGCGATTGTCTATTGTTCTACCCTGAGTGAACACGTCTAGCCACTACTGCCCACCACAACAACTTGCAATGCACTGTGATCACCTAAAATCGCGCCCGCTACCGCCCTAGTCACCGCCCGTTACTTTGGACTAGGCCTTAGGTACTCAAGATTATACGACTAATGAAAAACAGAGATCGGTAAAGCATTGGTAGTAATTTACTGTTGACGCATGTTAAAATAGTAGGAGTGGGGGTGATAAACTATAAAGAAAATAAAAATTGGGGACTCATCCATTCGTGAGGTATCTGACTCAAGTATCGGAGTCTTTTTAAAATTAAAAATCCCCTGAAAAGATTAAAAAAGTTTGTTTTCAGACAAAAACTACGTTTTATTGTGACTGAAATATTGGTTAATTAACAGCTGGAGTTATCTGACAATTTAAATTGCGATTGCAGAATGACTTCGGTCTGACGTTTTCGATATTTTAATCCATATTTCCGCAAACGCCTTACATACACATTTTACACGCATGAGCCATTTAACTCCCGCATACACGTACTCCTTTGCAAAAAAAAAACAACGCAATCGTATGCACAAGAGCATCGTCATTCTGCCCGAATGCCTTTCCATATTCAAATTATCAGATCTGTCGATCAAGGCGCGAACAAAACGCCTTTATACTTGTAAAATTAAACGTATTAAAACTTATTACAAACGTTCGGCTTTTGTTAGGAGTGTGCATCTGTCTGCCTGTCTGTCCGTTGCTCGATTGTGTAGAAGAGGGGTTATGTTACGTGAGGCTGGTCTTTTGTGAGATGTTATCTACCGCAGTGAAACGGTAGCTGGTTTGTTGGGAAATTAATTGTTGTCTGTGATTTTGAATGGATAGACATCATCTTTTAATTCATAAACCGAAAATACTAAATGTTATTCATTTTGTAAAAAATATACTTTAACACGCCTAGCTGACTACTCTATTTTAAAGTCCATATAATTAAAGTTGAAAATGTTGTGATAGCAGAAAACTAAATTTACTTCAGTCGTGAAAATAATCTTTTCTTTCCACATTTATGTAATACTAGCGGTGGACCGCGGCGTCGTTCGCGTAAATATAGATTTTCGCAAAAAAATATTGCCTTTAACGTCTCCAGAAGCCTCTCTGAACCAAAATTCATCTCCTCAGTCTTCATGTCGAAAAAATGAATGTATAAATTATCAAATGGAAACATCCTCCCGGACTAAAATATAATCTACCTCTGTGCCAAGTCTCATCAAGATCCGTTCAGCTGTTCTGAAGTGATTGAGTAACAAAACTTACAAACATCCATCCATCCAAAAATACTTTTATATTTATAATATTAGTATAACTATAGAAGTATAAATTTAAAAGCATCTTTTAAACTTTACACCATTCTGATTTCTGATTTATTTCATCTAGATTTTAGAAGTCAAACTTTGACTCTTGAAGTCCCTTGAAAGATACTTGGTTAATTGGTTGAAAAAATCTATTGACTTACTTAGATTTTTATACTCTTTGTAAAAACGTAAATACTAAAACTTTGTACCTTAGCTCCTAGCAAGGCCAATTACAATAAAAAAACAAACAAAATTAATTCGCCAATTTCTCATACTGTTAAACTTTGGTCTTTAATCCCGCACGAATGATTTGACAAGTTCCTGAAGTCGACAATTTGCAAATTATTTAAAGCTTTTGAAGACTTAATGCAATTTGTAGCTCAAAACTTAGATAGTTATTTTAGTTTCGTGTTCCTAGGCCATAGCCGAGCAAAACCGATTGGTAATGAAGGCGGAAATGAAATTATGATGTCATAATTTCAATTTCATTACATGAAATATTTCATGAAATTGCAGTATGGTACAGTCAGGGACAATATTCGATGAGCAAGTACAAAGGGCGCCAGGGTTGCGGAATTTGTTCGAAAGAGTCACCGCGGCCCTGGAACGCAAAGGGTTAGAAGGAACACGGATGGGTTTTAGTCAGTAAGAGTCTGACACTCTCTTCCGCACTGAATGGAGCGGAAGAGCGTGTCATACTGTTCAGACTCAAGTCATTTGATGATTTCCCATCCGTAAAAAAAAAAAGTACAAAAGGCGAGAAGTCGTCAACGCCTAAATTGTCGTTAGTCACAAAATAGCTTTGGCCACAAAATGTGGTGAACAGAACATGGTTACAAATTTCAGTGAACGGACATGTTAAGAAAAATAAGAACACGCCAATAACTTTTGAACGGATGAAACGTTGAAAAGCATGTCCAAAATTTTAGAAAGACAGACAAGAAATTTTTCGACAGTCGATCAGGTACACACACATGAAACAAAATAAAAAACTGGACTAGTATTGTCCTACAAATTGCTTTGCATTGTGATACAAGATAAGCAATTAACCAGTGCAGACACCTAACTTAGTAATCTTGCCAAGAAACCTAGACCTACTAACTGACACTTAACCTTACTTAATTAAGAGTCTGAATTGACAATCTCCACAAGACCAGGTCAAGCAAGCTTCTATTTAAGCCGGCAGAATAATAAAAACTTTGCGCCAAGTCTTCGCTTCACAGGACCAAAGTCACGACCATTCATTAAACTTGAAATAGTGCTTCAGTTTTGATGAACTCGAGTGTACCGTACTTAGATCCCAAGTATACTTGTTTCTTCTTTGCTTCTATTTTTACCTGGATATAACTTCTTCACGCGGCTTCGTCCGCGTTGTATGTTGATAAAAAGTATCCCGTCTCGATACTATGCTAAATCTATGTACCTATGTTAAATTTTATGATGAAAAGCTTTGACTGGCCTGTTGGTCAAGTGGTTAGTGACCCTGACTGCTAAACCGAAGGTCGTGGGTTCGATTCCCACCCAGACCAAATCTTTGTGTGATGAGCATGATCATTTGTTCTGTGTCTGGGTGTAATTTGTCTATAATATGTATGTATTAAGAAATATATAAGTATGTTTATCAGTTGTCTGGTTGTCATAGCACAGGCTTTGCCTAGTTTGGGATCGGATGACCGTGTGAGTTGTCCCAAGATATTATTTTTTTATTATTATAAGGTTTAGCCGCTTTGGCATGAAAACGTAACAAATAGAGGATTTGTAGTATCAGTATGGAAATGTAATAATCATATAGCAATTCAACGATTTTCGTTTACTACCTCGTTTAGTGACGCTAAAAACTATACCGAAACCTTAATTTTATACGGCTAAGAATAAATAAAGAAGAAAATCCTCCAAAGCATCGCGTCTCCATCTTGGAAGACAACATAAAAACTTTTGCGGACAACAATTTACAGGCGAACTTGTCAACAAAAAACCTCATGAAGTTCCAGAAAAAGACGACTACATATGAGTAACCACTATTTACATCCCCAAATCACTCTATAAGCATCAGCCAAACAAACTGAAATGAATAATTAACTTATGTTCACATTAATGTTAAATCAGTTCACATCTGTGTGTTCATTAAAGCGACGTAGTAAGTTTGTGTGTGTGCGTAGCGTCGTCCAATCGTCACCTCGCGCGTGAATAGTAGGCGTGGCTTCACACCCCGGCTCGAGGCTCCATGCGATCGATTTTATTTGAGACACGGCTGTGAAAAAATGTGTGTATGTGTGCTAGTGTGTGTGCTCTTCGAAGTTGTATTGGATAAAATGAGTATGGATTTGTTCGGGATGCGTTTTTCTGTGTTATTCAGGTATTTGTGTTTTGATATGGCAATACACCGTATCTTGAGATACTGTTTTGAGGTAACACTATTGATGAGTTCTTAGGACTTATCAACATCTTGGCCTTAAATATACTGAAAAAATAGCTTAGGAACTTATACCTACTGTGTATTTTCACAAACGCATGATTTGCCTTTATTACGTAGGACTTGAAGACATAAGTAGCGATATGTGGGCGTTGAGAGGTGCAACTCTGTCTAAACCTTCGGAAAATTTCTTAGATTTTCCTTTTTAAATGTTATGTTACGGTTCTATAAATAGAAAATCGCGATTTCTACGAAATGGTACTTTTTCAAATGCAGTGTATTGCCATTTTACGTCATATTTGAGTGAGTTCAAATTATGTTGGTATTTATGCGTGGTTATTCTAATTGGTAAAGTGAGGGTTGTCTAAAGAACAATTATGTATAAAAAATTCTCAGACGACCAAAAAAGTAATAAATACAAAGATGAAACCTATCTCTTCTTGTTGTCGCTGGTCATGAGCTCTAAAACAGAAAATGTCTCTTAACACAAAAACGTATTTGACCGTGTTGGAATCAAACTCGTGACTCCTAGCGAGGACGCCAATCTCTTAGCCACTGATTCCGTCAATTAGCAAAATATTGGAACGTTTCACGAACACTTTTGAACGTCCTGCCGATTTATTCTGTAAACATCACACCGTCATAATTAAGGTGGAGTGCGCTTGAAGTAAACTGTCATTCCAACTTGATCAGATGGACTGACAGTTCACTTCAGCTAAGTTTTCACGATTAGATTTTTACAGAATAGCACTACTATTCGTGTCTATTTCAGTCAGTTTTAAAGAGTTTTTTCACAATAGCCTCGCCCCAAGATGAGACTCAAAACTTAACTGGACAGACGCCATTATACTTCTGACTAAAGTCTTTTAGGTAAACTCCTTCAAACATAATAATGATTTGTTCCGGATTCGCCCTACAAGGTTCGACCCACTTTTGGTTTTTGGTTTATGTTTTGAAAAGTAAACATTTGACAATGTTAATTAAACATAATTAAATATATTTGTACGCCTCAGGGCAAAACAGAAGATCTACCTATCTGTAACATCTCACACTCTTTTGTAATTTGACTTATGTTTACAAATAAAGCATTCTGATTGTGATTCATGTTAGCCGCACTTATTATTCCTTTTTCGCCCGGAATAGATATCATTTGCTTCATTTATATATTATTTTAGTTAAGTTTCGCCCCAGGTTTTGTTACTAATATTTGATTGGAAATTAATGCTACTAAAGTACGACCATATAGAAAAAAAATCGTTGATAACCCGAGGCCATACAAGAGTTATGAGCTAAGTGTAGGTAAATATCATAATTATTTATATATTATATTTTTTTTCCTCTTGAACTCTTCTAGAGAGCCAACTCACCGATTACTAAGAACTGCAATGTTTTTGAACTTAAACCTGCTCAATTTCAGCCTAGCTTAGCAAAAACCACACTCACCGCTTTTTGTACCTCTATGAAAACAATCTGTGTAGCCTTTTCCTGTTTTTTTATTTGAGATGGGTTTGTTCTTGACTCCAATCTAGGTCATAGATGACGGAGACAAAGTCGACGATCGAGCGAGCTTACCCAGAAAAAGCCTGTTCACTCTAATTTTGAAGAGTTGTACCAATACGTTCGGAAACAGATGCAGGCAGAGAGTTCCACTCCTTTGCTCTCCGCATTATAAAAGACGTTTGGAAACGTTTACTGCGAATTGGTGGAATAGCAATGGTAACTTGCAGTGCGTCTAGATGTCCAATGGTAGAAGGGGGCCGGTGGGATGAGGTCGTGGAGTCCCTGGAAACTCTACCCGAAGTAGTCTGTAGAAGACCGACAAGCAGGCAACTTTGTGGCGATAAGCCACGCTGTGAAGCTTGGCATCCTTGTTTTACGTCGCCGATGAGCCTCTTAGCTCTGTGTTCCACCGATTCAAGCGCTGCAAGTTGGTATTTAGCTGAGCCATCCCATTTTTTTTCTTTAATTCATTCCCTTGAAGAATATTCTGCTTGCCTATCAGAAACCAATCGATATCATAATCAGAAAAAATGGACACACATGGCCAAACAGCCAATACTGCAGATAGCTTTTTTTCTTCGTTGCCATGTTTCAGTCCTGATCATACCTAGTCTATTGCTTTGCCTTTGACAAAATAACAAGATAAGTGAAGCCCCAAACTCGGTATTTCTTTATAAAATCTTTATGTCTCGCATTAATCCGACAGATTTCTGGCGTGACTGGCTGAGGAAAAATAAATGTCGACGATTATTTTGTGAAAGTATTAAAAAAAATGCCACAACCACCCTGTATGAAAGAAAAATGCGCCTGACGGACATCAGTGTCATTTATCATTGGTCTTATAAAAATAATTTAAATTATCTGAACTTGACCTTAGCTCTTGAAGACTTTTTCTTGAGTTTTTTAGAAGGTAAAATTGCTTAGCCAACTTTTGGACAAACAAAACCTTTGTCAATACATTTTCGATTCAAATAATACAGCCCATGGTATTTCCCTCGCAAGGCCCAATCATACAAAAAAGGACCAAGCCGCAATAACGAGCAAAATCGAACCAACTCAGCAGCCACTTACGCCATCAATAAAACGCCAAAACTCCCACACACAGTCAGCATATCGCCCCTCGAGGTTACCAAACAAAAAAAGTGAAATCGTGACATTTCCCTTCTACATTTAGGCACCTAAACCGTTTGCAAACAGCATTGAGACCGGGACGCGAGTAAATGAACGAGGGGGGCGGAGGGGGGGTCCTAAACAAAAGGTGCGAGCCCCCTGCCCGCCACCACATCGACCCGGGCCGAAGGGTGGTGTGCAGGGTGACCATGCTGCTAGAAGATTTGCGGGAGATTATTAAGACATCGATTATGACCATTGACCAGTAAAAGCAATGATCAGCTTTCATTCATCTATGATTATATCTGTCAAAGCCATCTCTGCAACCGAAAATTATTTGTTTGGACACAGAGCAAAGAGGAAACTCTTTATTCTATCAGTTTGGGAGTCACCAGAAGTTTTTCAGGAATTTATTTATTAATGCAACAAGGCATTCTCTATAAGCCAACCTTGGGATTAATTTAAAAGACTACACTGAAAAATTAATATTTAAAATCTAAATTAGTTTTATAAAGATATTACCCGCACGAATAAAAGGAAATGATTTTGTGTGGATAAAAAGTGGAACAATAATATTATACAGTTTCTGGGATATTCGGAGAGAGAATTGGTTCTCAAACTAAGTGTCACAGAGAAACACAGCTTAACCATTTCGAGGCCTACGCACCGACATCGTGACACGCTACGTCGAACTAGAAGACTTCTACAATAGGGTGTCCCGATTTTTTTTTTTCTGTTTTCGCTCCACAATACCCCTCAAAAGTTGCGTCATAAGTTGTAGATTACCGTAAAAATAATTAAAAAAATATCAAAAATATATCTCGAGGGCTCTACGGGCATTTTTATTTTTTTTTAAATCACTGAAGTAGCACTTCAGTGCATATCATCTATTCTATTTTTTTCACAAAAATCCCATTATATTTTGTAATTACAATGATAGTCGAACCCTAAGTTACGATTTGTAGGCAACGACAGGTTGTTTCCAGTTAGGAATAGGTTTGGTTTAAACTCGCGAAATTCATGTTTTGACTTGTTTTCTCTAATTTTCTACATCTGCGGCGAGACAGTTCGTCTCCTTTCTATTACGGTTTTATTGCTGTAAGGTGTCGTTCCGCACTTCCTTGTGATAAAATACGTGTTTTAGTTACAAAAAATAATGGGTTCAAGACGAAGTGAGACTACGTGTGCTATATTAGGACCATATAAAGAACTTGACGATCACCAGTTACCAAATATAAGTGACGTCATCAAATTTATTTTATACACTAAAAATAAACTGAAACAGCAGCAAAATGGGAAAGATCCTTCTAACACAGAAGTGTTTTCAATCGTTTCTGGAAAACTTCATATCATTTGGACCAAAGCCTCGATTCCTGTTGTATCCAAGGAACGAGTGACGCAATTGCTGAAATCATATTTCGAGAAATACCTATTATTAATAAGATATCCCAAAAATAAAAGAAATGATAGCTACGAAAGCAAAGTGAAGTGCCAATCGCATACTCAGACTTTACGTATGTACTATTTCGGCGTCAAATAATTTGCAGTTGCTTGTGAACGTTGTGGTGAAAGTCTACGGTCCTGTGTGGTTCCTCATCAAGAAAAATCCATCATTTAAAGATGGCCCCAAGCATATTTTTGAAATGATAAGGTACTCTCGATTTTTGCCTGAAAAAGAGAGAACTATAATAGATCTCTCTTTTGTTCTCTCATGTTATTCGATGATAGAGAACATATTCGAGAGCTTGTATCTCGAAAAATATTAAGAGCTAGAGAAGCAGAAAAGAGCAGATCTCTAAGGGTATTTAAAGCACCAAAGCTTAACTTCTTCGCACAAGAATATATTGATGTGATATTTTGGCAAGAGTGTGAGATATCAGCTCCACCGATTCTGCGACACGTCTCTAACGATGAGCTAAGAGTTAAGGCAAAAGAGCAAAGCCTCGATATTGTTGACTTTCCTTGTCACACACAGTCAGTGGAACGGTGTGTTAAATTAGTGACGGAGGCTTCTCAAAGCGTCACGGACGCCAAAGCCCGGGATGGGTTTATTAGGAACAGATTAAAATCTCGCGCAGAAATGCCTAGTTTTGGGCACAAAAACCAGTTCCGTTTTTAAAGTACTTGTTAATTTCTAACATTTTCGGCAATTTTAAACCTTGATGTGACTCACTGTGTACCCTTAAATTTAATAAAAACCTTTCAAACGTTATTTTTGTATTATTTATTGTTAATGTTAGGAACCCCTAAAAATGACACATTTGAAAAACTTCAAGTACCGGTAGAGGCCTCAAGATGGCAGATATCTAATAAAACTAAATGATAATCGTAATCTACGTGTCAAAACGCAACGTTTGTAACCTCTTGGGTAGACGTAGCTCAAAAAAATTTTTTTCCCATACATGGACGGAACACCCTATTCTACAATGCTAGTGGGTAAAACCATGGTACATGGTACATCATCATTGATGACTTCAGAAATTATCGGTCGACTTGGCTTAAGAAGAAGGTATGATCGAGGAAATGCAGTAATCCGGTTCGCATTTGGACAAGGGTCAAAATTACCGTTGCCTGTGGAGACCACAACATTACGTCCGCCATGGTCAAAGCTGGTCGTCGATTGCCGGAATCTCTCTCTCTTGCTACCCAAGCTCTTGCATACAAGTTTGTATAAGGACTGAATTAAAAGACGCTTCAATAGTACACGAAAAAAACGAAATCGACTTTATGCTCTCTTGCAACCATCATAATGTAGATAAAGATGTAAGCCTAACAAATAAATTTATATTTAGTTCAGAGCAAAGACCAGTACGTACAAAGGTTGTTCTTGAATAAAAGTAACCTTTAAAGCAATATTTAAAAACCCGATAAAGAAGCTTCACAAAGATGTTTTTTCTCCACAACCGATCATCTCTATTCTAGGTTATAATCATATTATTGAAAATTACAAAGAATTTAATAAACCACTTCATGTGGCCTTTGTGGATTAAGCCAAGGCATTCGACAGGACGATCATTCAGTTATTGAAGCTTTGAAGTCTGAAAACAGATCTATACAACGTGTAACAGAGTAAACGCATTACCTCTAAAAGGCTCATTGTACTTATCATAATGAACAAGTTTTAGTATGGGACCAACACTGAAATCGCAAACAAAAATCAGCTGATCAGTACATTTTGACGAGTTATGCGCGCATAAATGTATGGGGTAGTCGATTTTTTTTTCGTGATTTCGTTGTTGGTCCCATAGTAAAAGTTGTTCATAATGATGAGTACAATGACACCTTTTCAGGGATTGCGTTTATTCTGTTACACTTTGCATTGACCTCATTGACACCATTTATCGAAATAGCTCTGCGAACATCAAATAAGATATTTCTGGTCCGAATTTCAACATAGAAAAAGGAGTCGAACAAGGCGATGCACACTCACCTAACCTTTTCACAATCGCATTGCAGTAAGTTTTTAACAAGTTACCTGATTTGTTGCATTATTGAGGCAAACATGTAACATGTATTGTTATGGTCTCCACCTCAACTCGAAGAAATGCTCGAAGATCTGAGCATGGCAAGTCTATAGGTTGAACATTCAATGAATAGATTCAAGACCCAGGGAATGACCAACAGCACAAAACATAGGGTCGAGGTAGGTGGGGCGGGGTGTGTTGCAATATGTCGATGAGTACACCATACTTGGGCCAGATAATGTATTTTAACAATAGGAAAGACACCAAAGTCGAAAGACGAGTCCAACATTCTTGAAAGACCTTCTGGGCCTTTAGAGAATACATGAAATGAAAATTGACATTTACATATGTATCCTGCCCGTCCTAACCTACGATGCACAAACTTAGTCACTTACTGAACAATACAAGCCCAAACTCGAGGTTTGTCAACAAGCGATGGAATGCAGCTTAATAGGTGCTAAGCGAACACATCGCGTTTGAAACACCACCCTGCGCGCCATAACTCAAGGAGCGAAAAAAAAAAACAGCTAGGCAGAAATGAATGTGGATTGGCCATTGCAATATGGCGGATGCATTCTGAGAGATGAGCAAAGGTCGTCACTCACTAGACGCCTGAGGGAAGATGTCGCCATCGAGGTGGATCCCGGCGAACGTGGTGTGAAGTTCCGATCACGTATACGTAGACGTATACGTTTCCAGTTCAAACTTCGCCAGAGATCACACAAGCCAAAGAGGTTTGAAAGGAGAAAGGAAAAACCTTTCCTAAGGAATGGAATAAAAATTTGCTCGAAAAATAAAATCTCTTGAAGGAGTCATAAATTAAGACTTTCTTTTCTCCGTCCATGACTATAATGAATGTGAGAGAGAGTAATTTTTGACGACCGTTAAAGATCTATGTAGACCCACTGACAACCGGAAACAACGAGTTGCCTAGCTTATCAGGTCATTTTGCAATTAACGAAAAGCTTGGTCACCAAACCACGTACCGGCCTCGGCAAGCGTTGCTTAATCTCGAAGCTCGAACCGAACGGCAATTATTATATATCCACGAGCCCTACGAAAGCACCAAAAACAAAGTCTTTCTCTAAAATCCGAACGCATATACCCCCTAGTCTGGGGTGGTTGTGCTTTTTCGCGGCGCGTGTCACTTCGGAGGGTCGGGCGCGGCCGCCGACACTGCGGGCGTCGGAGTCCCGCGTCCGGGCGCCGTCGCCATAGCAACGACACCGCGACACCACACCCACCCTCGCCCACCCCCAGCCAAGCGAAACAAGCCTCTAACACAACAACATACGAACCATTGCTCACTTATATACCACAGACACATAAAGCGGGTGGAATACGTACATAAGAAGCACGGTCAGGCGATGTAAATAACGCGAGATAACTTCGAGAGGGTCTAATGGAATAGGGAATCGTGTTTTGGAAAGTGCCCCGGAGAGAATGTTCTGGGTTGTTAACTCACGATAAGGGCCGCCAGCCATGTTAAGCGAAAGTCGATATGGGATTAACTTGGCCAAATTTGATTACACAGACGTTTCGGTTTGTAGTTGATGAGTTGACGGGGTCGCGCTTTTAATATTTAGGTCTGAAGCTATTTGATTTTTGGTTAATGGAAGGATTAATGGATCGTATCGTGCTGAAATCTACTTTAGGGAAAGATTTCTATCTACTTTAGGGGTGAACTCGTGGCAACATATAATGTCGCAATGATCGGTCCGTGGCTGAGTGGTCGTTCATTACATACCGAGACTTCCACGCCTCGGAAAGCTGTTGTTAGTCTCAACTATCATTTGTAGATCTTTGGCAGTTGCGATGGGTAGTCAGAAGTCAGAAAATGTAACAATTTTTTTTGCCAAGAGGTATGGTGTTACTCATTTACTGGGTGATGGAGGTCAGAGGGTAGTCGCTCCTTATAAAATACTGGTATTCAGCTGGACTGAAAGGTCACCCCAACATAGTTGAGAATAGGCGAGGCAGATTGATAGGGAAAGATCTCTTCGCACACTTAGAATGAAATTGACCTAACTCAAAATTCCTGTTACTTATAATTTTGATATAAACTGATCTTAAAGAGCACTCTAAAACCCTGTGGTGAGCGGGAAAGGGCAGCTTATACATAGGTCACGGGAGAGATTTTTTTTTGTACCTAACACTACTTTTTTATGATTTTCTTGATTGTCGCAATTTTTGCGTTAGGTCATTCTAAGGGTGCGTCTTGTAAAATCAGGTACATTTAAGTGCATAAAGACGTTATTTTCAGATCAATATTAGCTTAGTGGTTTAGAAATCATGTCAGAATTGTGGGTGAAAACATTTACAAACTTTGACACGCTAGTCGTCTGAAAAAGTTGCGTTTAATATGCACGGTGAAGACTCGCAAAGTACCACTCTATACTACTAGAAGTCCAAATTAATGATGAAGTATTTCCGGGGCTTACAGTTTATTTAATAAGACCAAAACAATGAAGAAGTATTTCCGGGGCTTACAGTTTATTTAATATTTAATGCTCGTACATTTGGTAGCCCACCAGAGAATGGGCAGCAGCATTTCTGTAGATTACAACAGCTACACTGCGATCGCCAACCCGCCCGCCAAACGTGACGATTATGGCAACCCCTTTTGGGGAGGCCTATGTCCAGCAGTGGACGTCTTTCGTATGTTATGATGATGATGATGACTTTAGGTAGAACAAGAGTGTAATAGTAGTTTAAATTTTTGCCCAATTTCGTCCTTGTAGTACCAAAGGTAAGATTTATATTATTCGTAGAGTAACCTCTTTTTCCCCGGATCCTATTCTGAAGTCCACGCAGACGAAGTCGTGGGCAGAAGCCAGTTGAAGTTGAGAATAAGTTTGTTATTTTTTCGGTCTATATTGAGAACAAGAATAGAAATAGACCGAGAAAATAACAAACTGAATACCTCAATGCAAGTACCACGCGAAAAAAAAATCAAGCTGTTCAGTAAATTTTTTCGAGTAATGCGCACAGAAATGTATGGGGAAGTCGACTTTTTTTTTCGCGATTTCGGGGTTGGTTCCATAGTAAAAGTGATCGTTTAGGGTTTAGTTTAAGAAAAATAAAATTGTAGCAATTAAATACTTTTTCTTTCTTTTATGAGTATAATGAACCCTTAATAGATATTGTTTTTATTCTGTTACACGTTGTATACTATTGACCGGTTTCCGAATTCACAATTTGGAATTAAGATCCGTGTCGAACCCTACTAAATGTCAAAGTTGGTGTTTCCCTACTTAGTGTCAGGTTTTCAGGCTCAAATAGAATTGGACCTAAACTCTATTTTGAATTCTTAATTCAAAAACTGGTCAAATGCCATAATATTAGAAGTGCTTTTTCATAAATCTTTCTCAACAGACGAAAATAAAGTGATAGCGCTTTTCTGAATCATTTTCCCTTTGTTTATAAATAACTCCAGTGCTTTGATATAATTGATTGAATTTTAAAATGGCTGCTTGTTGCCAAGCTCTGCAAGGTATGTACTGTTTAGTNTTATTGTATCTAAGAGAATCGAAGAAGAATTGCAAGCAGCGACTAAGAATAAATCCAATTTACTACATTTTTTTTCTAAGGTGAGTGACGAAATCATTTTAGGTACCTACTAGAAATATTAGAAATCGCCAAAAAGTTTCTCTTTGCTAATTAGAAAATATTATGGCCTATCTTAAAGTATAGAGGTAATATTCATTATATAGATTTATTTCTTATAATTGATTCCGTCAATTGGTCACAAAATACAGGATGTCAGTTTTATACATATATATTATATACCTACAGAAAACTATACTCTATTCAAATAGGTATTTAACAGAATGTAAACAATCTTTATATGTCTTTTTATTGAAATATGTGGTTTAAAATTGTAAACTGTGTAAAATCTGTTGTGATTCATTTAAAAACTCAACCAATATTAAAAAATTGCTTTTCTGTAAATACATAAAGGTGCGTACAAACATCGTGAGGCGTGCGCCGCGAATGGTTCGCACGTATACATGTGCCGTAGCATGCCTCAGGTTGATGTATGCGAGACGAACCATTCGCGGCGCAAGCCTCGCGATGTCTGTACGCACCTTTACAGATATCTGATTTTATAATTGCATATTTCAATAAAAAGACATATCAAGATTGTTTATATTCTTTTAAATACCTACTTGAATAGACTATAACACCCTGTATTTTGTGACCGGAACGATTTGCTCGTTTAAAGATATTAGATTTAAAGCCATAGGGTTTTGTATTTACCATATTTATTGCCATACTTTGTATTTATGTAGCTTAATAAGAGAATCTTTAGCAGAACCCATAGAAAGTTTTTATTTTTAGGCAACCTGTAAACCTGCAGAAAAAACACAAATTACACAGCCAGCTTCAAATATTAAAAAACAGGAAGAAGATAAAATAAAAACCGGTAATGAATCACAACAGCAATGCGAAATTAATAAAAATACAGATAAACAGAGACCAAAACCTTCTCAGGAAGCTATGAAAAATAAGATTGCTCTACTCGAAAAAAATTTGAATGCTTTGTATTCTGCCAGAGATACTATGTCAATCCGTGCTGAAGTTGATAAACAGATCATTAAGTTGCGCGAGGAAATAAAAACAGCAAAACAGTCTTTAAACAGGAAGGTTCAAAACGCAGTTGCCCAGAAGAAACACAGGGATGGTATGAAAAGAAAGTTAGAAGATATTTGTCATGAAAATCCAGAAATGAAAAAAAGACTATCTCTGAGGGATTCAGTGGGACGTCCTAATCTTGAAAGCAATCAACCTTTACTATTGAAAACAATCGCGGATATAGCTTTATTTGGGAGTGCAGCAGATGATAGAAGACGAACGGAATCAATTCGCAGCGTAAAAACTCTTGATGAACTCACACAAGAATTACGTAAAATGGGATTTGACATTAGTCGCAGTGGGACATATCTTCGTTTGATTCCCAGAAAATCTAATTCTGCAGAGGGACGAAGACATGTATCGACAGTCCCTGTTAAGCTCATTCGGGCTCAAACTGATCACCACAAGAGCCACTTAGATAGCAAGTTCGCTGAAACATCAATCCATTATTTAGAGAACATAGCATCCATACTAGGACCAGATCAAGTATTTTTCATATCTCAAGATGATAAAGCTCGAGTCCCTATTGGCGTAACTGCGGCAAATAAGCAAGCACCTCTTCTAATGCACATGGAATATAGAATCAAATTGCCTGATCACGATTGGGTAATCGCTGAGCGTCATAAATTAATACCATCTGTTTATGCTGGTATCAAAATCACTTCCAATATGCTAGGACAACCGCAAGCCGTTGGATATTCTGGACCAACATACATCGCTATTCGAAGTGGAAAGCATAGTTCATCTACTGCTAATACTCATGCTCAGGATTTCGAGACGCTTCTCGAACTTGAAGAGTTTCGACCATTAGCTAAAACTGACCATGGACTAGTAAAACCAGTGGTAATCATGACGGTTGATGGAGGGCCAGATGAAAATCCGCGTTATCAAAAAGTCATAGGGTTTGCTATACAACACTTTAAGCGACATGATCTCGATGCATTGTTTTTAGCTACCAATGCTCCCGGAAGAAGTGCGTATAACAGAGTAGAGCGCAGAATGGCTCCTCTTAGTCGGGAACTGGCTGGTTTAATATTGCCTCATGACCATTTTGGGTCTCATTTGGATGAACGTGGCGTTACAATTGATGAACATTTAGAAAGATCTAATTTCGAATTTGCAGGAAAAGTATTAGCTGAAGTATGGAGTTCAATGGAAATTGATGGCTATAATGTTAATGCAAAATATGTTGGGGCAGGTGAACAAGATCTTCCTGATTTTCCAGACATTAAATGGTATTCAGAACATGTGCGTGAAAGCCAATACTTGCTCCAAATTGTAAAATGTAGAAATACAGAATGCTGTCGTCCAAGAAGTGGACTATTTAGATTACTAGACAACAGGTTTCTTCCACCACCTGTAAAAGTAAAACAAACAGTTGATGACTTGGTTTTAGATGAAGGAGGGCAATTTCTTAATCTTCCAGTCAATTTAGCTCTACGCTTAAGTGCTTCACTCAAAGATTTCCTGCAAATGCCATACGATTATTTTTGTCCGACGGTACAATTGAGGCTATCAAGTCGAACATGCAAAACGTGTGGTCTTTATCATGCTTCCGTCAAGTCACTAAATCGTCACATCGAAAAGATCCATAAGAAAGTAAACACGCACACTGATAGGAAAGTTAGACCTGTAAGAGTCGCTGCTCGTCGTGCTAATGAACTGATGTGCATTATTCAAAATTTAGAGCACCATGATGTTGAATGGCTCGATGAGAATGACGTAGACATTCCAAAATCGGATGAAAGCGAGCAGACTCACAACACTGAGCAGCAATCGAAGCAATCCAATGTCATCGAAAACTTAGAATCATGGATTCGGGTTTCATGGACTGAAGACTGTTAATTTGAATTTAATATATGTACCAAAAATTTAAAATAAGTTTGTTATGTTAGTAAGATATAATATTTTTGTCCTTTACTCTATGTTGAATACCGTTTCAGTAAAATATAATCTCTATCCTAAATCTATTTTCTTATTTTTCAAATTATAATTATAACATTATAAAATTAAAAAAACAATACATTAATTGACAAATGTTTACGTAAGCATGGGGGGAGGGGGTAAGAGCTTTGCTTACTTTTGCTGACAAGGGGGATGGGGGGGTAAATAATTGCAATAAATCTGCTTACGTAATACTTGAACGGCCCCTAAGCAACCAAACGTCAATCGTCGGTTGGTGCCTACTGTAGATGCCTACTAATCTGCCAGGGTTGCGGAATTTGTTCGAAAGAGTCACCGCGGCCCTGGAACGCAAAGGTCTTTAGTAGGAACACGGATGGGTTTTAGTCAGTAAGAGTCGGACACGCCCTTCCGCTCCACCCAGAGCGGAAGAAGTCATTTGATGATTTCCCATCCTTAAAAAAATAAATAAAAGGTGCCTACTAATAACATTGAAAGCAACTAAAAGGGCTTCTGCGACTTAGGTTCGGCCCTTCGTACGCCTTCCAAGGGTCCGGGATCCCAGGGTAGCGGGGTATGTCAGTAATTTAAAAATAAAATAAATAGCAACTAAATAAAAATAAATAACCAATAGTTTTCAGAGAAGAATGGTGTCAGAGGAGCTCGTGGCTAAATAATAACGCCCGCATGGGTCGATCTCCAAGGTTAAGCAACGCTTGCCGAGGTTGGTCTGTGGATAGGTGACCATCTTAACATACCGAGTCTCCTCCGCGCCTCGGAAAGCACGTTAAGCCGTTGGTCGCGGCTATCATTTGTAGATCTTTGGCAGTCGTTACGGATAGTCAGAAGCCAGATAATCTGACACCAGTCTTGCCAAGGAGTACCGTGTTACCCAGTTAATGGGTTGTGGAGGTCTGGTAGGCAGCCGCTCCACGTAAAATACTGATATTCAGCTGAATCCGGTTTGACTGGAAGCCGACCCCAATATATTTGGGAAAAGGCTAGGCAGATGATGACGAATGGTGTCAGAGGGTAGAAGGATTTTGTAAAACGTAAAACAGAGAAGAATAACGGTATAAGCTTTTTAAGTTCAATGCCATTATTTCTGGTGGTACAAATTGTAACTTAACTAACTTTTACTGTGAGACCAATAATTCTGATGTTCGACTTTAAATAAGCGTATTTTCTCTCTCTCTTAATAAATTTATTGAAATACTTAGTTACTTAAAAAATACATTTCCTTATCAAATAAACTTTGCTTTTGGCACGAGCTTTATGAGAAAAATTAGCTCATGCGGTGGCAAGATGCTGGCCAGTTATCAAGGGGTTGTAGGTGGTGACCTAGCGGTGCCATTAATCGATCCTTGAATGGAATATTCAGCTCCTTCAGCTGGTAATTGTTCTACCGCGTAATGCCTTTTCACAATTTTGTCCAATCCTTCAACTGTGGTCGTCTGAAACATGCAAAAGTCACTAATTACTATCCGGATTATGAATCATATTATTGCTACTGTATTTTACAAAACAGATATTATAAACTTAGCATTAGGCTCGCCCTCTCCCTCTAATACATGGGACTTAAATAAAACTGGTGAAATTTTAGGCCCATGCTCCAAAACGTAAACTCGACCCGAACTCCAACTCCATGGAAGCATCAAACTGTCAATAAAGCTTGTCATAAATTGACTTTTTCGTGCTCGCAGTCAGCAATCAAATGCGTAAACATGCTTGCTCAGCTAAAACTCATCTATCGAGCACTAAAACTTCAATTTATAACGTCAACTAGACAAGCTTTCACTGTCGTTTGAGTACACGTTCTGGGATATGGGCCTGAGAGTCCCATAGCGGCTAGAGGTACAACTCTGCCCAACCCTTCAGGGATAACATAGCAAGACTATGAAGGCTACCAGGGTTGCGGAATTTGTTCGAAAGAATCACCGCGGCCCTGGAACGCAAAGGGCATTAGAAGGACCACGGATGGGTTTTAGTCGGTAAGAGTCTGACACGCCCTTCAGCTCCACCCAGAGCGGAAGAAGTCATTTGATGATTTCCCATCCTTAAATAAAAAAAAAAGACTGAAGGCGCTTCTGAAGAGTTTCTTTATATTATGCAAATGTTTCCTAACAACATTCCTCAGAAAAAAAAACTTTGCAATAACGAAGCGTTAAAAAATAAACTCTTTAATATTTCATGTTGCAAACACGATCCAGAAGGTTAAGCTGTTTTTTTCAGTGCCATCTGATCCTGAGGTTAAAACCATTAGGGCTAAAGACACGCGTAAGAAATAGGTTCTACATTAGTGCTATTTTAACACCCACCACTAAAAAAAATTGTATCAATAAATCAATGGATACTTTTCATGCAAATTAAGCAGCTTCCCTAGAATGACGAATAAGTAACATAGAAATAAAAATAAACCCAACTGCAGAAACAACTAAATGCCGGCCCAGTGCGAGTCGGACTCTCACGGAACCCTTCTTGGGTTCCGTACCATAAACCGAAAAAAACCCGTTTTATGTATGGGAACCCCTTTATTTTTTATTTAATTTAATTTTTATTATTTGTTGTTATAGCGGTACAATAGAAATCAGACTATGTGAAAATTTCAACTGTCTACCTATTACGGTTCTTGGACAGAAATACGGACGGACAGCGGAGGCGTAGTCATAAATAGGGTTTCGTTGGTGACCCTCTGCGTACGGAACCCTAAAAAGAACCAAATAAGATCAGTTTTCAAAAAGTCTGATTCTCTTTCAATGAGTCACTCTCCCCTTTCGACAGGTGCAGTCGGGGACAATTATTATTATATATTATCTAGCCTGTCCCACTACTGCGCAAAGGCGTCCCTCCAAATTTTCTATTGTTCGCCATTTTGTGCCACTTTAATTAGTTAATAAGGAATATTCTTTCTTACCGCTGTCATCTTGTCAGCATAAAATTCTCGAACATGTTGTGATATCTTCCCGTTTTCGTCTGTCTGTATGTGTATCATCAAGTTATCCACTATCGTTATCACCGCCTGCACCTGCAAAGTCAATGTTCTTTTTAAATGGTGCCGCTTTGATTATAATAGGATAGCTAGTATTTCAATTAAACACTTTCAGGATTCCTCACTCGAAGATAACCTACCATGGCCATTTTAAGGGTGATATTCTGTAAAAAAATATCTTAATATATATATTTCTTGTGTACGTGTGTATGTCACTGAACTCCTCCTAAACGGCTGGACCGAATTTGATAAAAAAATTGTGTGTGTTCAAGGGGATTCGAGAATGGTTTAGATTCACAATTGGATCCGGCAAGTGGCGCTGCAATCGATTTCTAAAAATTTTCGTCATTCACAAAGCAAACGTTCGGACAGGACAACGTCTGTCGGGACCGCTAGTATTTGTATAAAAAACCCGACCGCAAAAAACGACTGAAAAATTTTCAAGCAGTCTAATGGTTGTTGGCATTAATTTTAGTTCAATTACAGGTTTGATGCCACTCCCTGCAACAGACTGCTTAAAGAGTGAACAGTTAAGACATTATTACCTTCGTTCCATCAGCCTTCAATTCTTCAAACTCCACACCCGATGTAAATGTGATGGTCGTGTTGGCCATTGGTGATAAGAACTGGTAGGTATACGTGCCATCGTCGTTGCGGGTTAGGATCTGCGTTTGACTCAGCTTCAGGGCAACCTTACGAGGGAAATACCCCACTCCTGGAAAGACGAAGGATTTATGTTTATGGCCTGAATTGCAATTAGAACGCGGTTGATCGAAGATCTTGTTATAAGTACATTTTTCAATGCTCGAAAATTGACTCCTATTACGCAGCTGTTTGGATCACAATGCAGTGTAGTAGGTACAACAACAGTGACTTCATTTTTCAATTTTATAATATACTAGCTATTGCCCGCGACTTCGTACTCGCATATCCTGATTTTATAGGAATTTCGGGGAATCCCCTCTTAGTGCGTTGTCTGTCAGTCACTCAGTCATTCAGTAACGGAGGATTTTAAATATTAGGATAATGATTTTCGCAAGGGTGTTGTTAAAAATCATTTGGTGTACGAGAGCCTTTTGAATCATTTTGATGCCTTATAGAAACTGTAGCAACTTGAACGAGACTAATTGCCAAGTGTCAAAATCAAGCACTGCATCTTCTCAAAGAGTAGGTCAGGCTAAGTAAAAAGAACTGCGATGGGCAATTAACGATTGCGAACTTGTAGACGATAAGCGCCCTCCAGCCGAAGGGTTCTTACACACTACTTAAAAACCGATTGCTTGAAACCTCCACTGCACTACACGCTATGACAACCGAATTATTTCTTGAACTTTCCTATTGCAGTTCAGACTGTGGAAAAACAATACCTTTTGTACCTAGTCATAAAGAACACATACAACCAAAGGTATTCTCTCTTCTGCAAAGATAAGGAAATTGCTTTTGTTACATTAGCATAATGAGACAGCGAAATCAATAAACATACATATTGACATTGTTTAGAATAAAAGGTTGACAGATAACAAGTTGTTTTTTTTTGTTGGACTTCGCAGTTGTAAGTTTTTTTTTTTTAAAGATTTTAACAACTTGCAACGTTTTAACAATTTTAACAGCAAATGGATTTCGTTCTGCCTTGTTAAAGAAACTTAAGGATTCCGATGTATAGTTATTCGAGCAGTCTAATTGTAGTCTTACTCGCGTAGATTGTTTATAAGTATAGTTTTATGAATTGTATATGCTGTGGATAACGGTGTGAGTTTCACATTTATATAACATCTTTATTATTTGTGCTGATATAATGTGATACTGTTTGTTGTCCCAAATAAATAAATAAATAAACGTTTGATTGTTAGGTTATGTATGGTTAGGCTATGGTATATGGTTAGGTCATGCTGAATTAGAACCACTTCCTCTGACCGAGTAGAAATATTACATGTTTATAGTTAAATTCCGATGACAATCTTTTTTTATGATGTACTAGTTTTTGCCTTAAAGTCTTCCTCATGAATGTGGCTATCATATGTAAAAATAATTTTCTAAATCAGACTGGTAGTTCCAGAGATTAGCGCGTTCAAACAAACATACTCTTCAGCTTTATTATATTAGTAAAGATTGATGACCTGATTAATCCATCTCGGGTTGGCTCCAGACAAAGCAACTCCTCAGCAGACAAACACATATTACACATTGCTTTTTTAAATTTTGCTTACAATAATAAACTTGTACTTCGTAAAAAAGTCGCTTTTTCCAAAATGTTATTGTGTGTAAAATATAAATATGCATATTTTGACAATAATATAAATTTATATTTATATTTTTGTCAAAATATAAATACTGGTATTCAGCTGAATCCGGCTTGACTGGAAGCCGACCCCAATATAATTGGGGAAAGGCAGATGATGATGACATTTTGACAAAAACAAAAAACACTCGAAGCTGTTCTTTTTTATTCTCCACAACCCAGACCACCACACAATATCTATTCGTCTAAGAAACAGCCCTAATATTTTTGAGTTGGCAGTCAACACAGAAACTAAACATTAATTAGAATTGAGAACTTCCATATTTGAAAACGGTTAACAACACAGATTATTTTCACGGCAACACGTGTAACTTTAATACTAAATATTTATTAATTCTAGCTGATGACAACACTTCAGTAATTGTACGGAAAAAGAGGAAGGTACTAAGTTATAAATCACTAATATTATAAAGAGGAAATATTGTATTTGTGTGTGTGTGTGTGTGTATGTTTGTAATAATTAAACTCAAAAACTAATGGACCGATTTGAAAAATTCTTTCAGCAATGGATAGCTACATTATCAGCGAGTAACATAGGCTATATTTTATCCCCGTAACCGCGTGACGTCCGCTAGTAAATCATAATAAGACTCACCAATAAAAGTCAAATAATCTTCAAAGTTTTCCGAGTCCACTAAAACGTATCTCTTGCCGAAAAACTCGTCCATCTCGGACGCGATACTAACACGTATGATACGAAACAGCGTTATCAGTGACTGATAGCTTATCAATGTCTGTGAGTATCGGATTGCTACGGAGGTGTAATCAAGTGTGTTGCTCAGTGCACGTCGCCGACGCTAAGTACATTAAGCGCCAGCCCGAACCGCTAAAGATAGAAACTTGAATTTCGGGCAACAGTTTTTAGTAAGAAACGAAGATATCACGAAAAAAGGATTTTCCGAAAATAAGAAGTCCGTCGTGGCGTTGTAATTGTAACGTGATATATGAGAAATTATTTCATATTATTTTGTAGCTAGCTTTTGCCAGCGACTTACCTAACGTACGCACATATCCCATTTTTTTTCGTTCCCGTATAGCCTATAGCCTTCCTCATGAATGTGGCTATAATATACAAATAAAAAGAATTTTCCAAATCCGACTGGTAGTTCCAGAGATTACCGCGTTCAAACAAACAAACTCTTCAGCTTTAACACGATCCGCGTGTTGATGGGGCTGCTGCGTTATTGTAACGCGTCCGGATGTTTGCCGACGCGGACGTTGGTAGTTTTTCGGCCATCATACGCAAGAGATGTGCTTCTCTGCTACGCCGTGTCGCGCCAGCCCCAACACCATTCTTGGTGCGTTAGTTGATAGGTGGGACTCTCCGATCTTGGGGCGGTGGATACGACTGCACGCAGTCAAGTAGACATTCCCCAGGATCGGCGTGCCTCACGCAGCTTAGAATGAATGTTTACTAACACTAGTTTATAAGTTTATATTGTAACTAACAAATATTGAATCTCTCCCGAAATAAATGGAAGTATAGATTAGTATAGGTTAGATTAATTTAGTACAAAAATAAATGACATGAATATTCCCTATTGCCTATCGTGCGGTGGCGGCACTAACAAGAAACATTATATTCCCGTGATCAAGATACTGATATCTCCTAAAAATATTCTGATATCACTTTGATCTTGATATAAGTTGTTGTAAGTGGATTTTGAGTGCGAGAGCTCGATATCTATTAAAGACGAACTAAGATAAGATTTTTGTAATACATAATTCTTATACCTAAGCTATTGTGAAAAAGGGTGAAGGAATACATTTGCTTTGCAATGGGACACTAGAGGCTGGTTTGATAGATATATGGTGTTAGGAATGATACCCGGTACTGGTAAATAGCAGTAAGGGGCAAAATGTCTTGATTGTATTGGCAAAAGCTTTTGCCCGCGACTTCGTACCCCATTTTTCCTGTTTCCGTAGGAGTTCGAGACGAATTTTACACCAAAATTTTCCTCATTAATAACCCCATGCATTGGAGAAAACCGCATGAAAATCCATTCAGTAGTGTTTAAGTTTGTCGCAAACAGACAGACAGACAAGGCGGACGACTTTGTTTTAGAAAATGTACTAAAAACCACAAAACTCTTTCCCGTGGTCCCAATAAGACACCCACCCTATAAAAATTTTATTTGTTTAATCATATCAAAGCATTGTACATGTAAAAATGCTTTCAAAACTAAATTGTCATTTATTGTTTTACAGGTGAGAAAAGTATCTATCACAAACCCGAACAAAGTGGAGAATGTTCAACAAGCAGCCGGCAGGAGAAGACTCCGTATAATGCTAACTCCGAAGAAGGTAAGTTTATTAAATAAGAAAAAAATACACAAACATTAAAGTGACAAGAGGAAGAAACAGTGGGACTAGCACGAATGTTTTTGACGTATAGTAACGTAACATAAAATTTTACTGTAACAGTAATTTGTTTCGCAAATAATATTTATTTAAATTGGATACTATATTCATATTTTTGTGTGATACAAATAGTGGATAGTATGTCGCATAAAATCAAACCAAAGTACTATGGGGTTGTAGGAATTAAAAAATCACTTACTATAAGTAAAACATTCGTGCTAAGCCCTCGGAAATAGATTTAAAGGTGATGCTTATTTCTATAGAAATCCCTTGAATCCTTTCGCAGGTACGAAAGGATAGTTGAAAAAGTTTATCGATGAACTGATTCCTTACTTTAAAAGTCAATATTCTGGCCAGCCAGTCATCCTATCCAAAACTGCTGATAGTCTCTTGGATATTTTCCGGTTAAAATGATACCGAGAGAGATTAGAATAGGTGCCCATTTGACACCTTTTCCTAATCTCCCAAACATAAGTATTCGAACCAGAATCGATTAAACTCAAGTCGAGATATTCAGATATCGGGAGTAAATCCGCTGATCATGGGCCACATAACTATAGTGCAATATAGGTAGAGTTGATGACAACTAAATAAAAAAGTCCTTTAATAAGACCCCAGCAACCCCAGTAGACAAAGCGTTAATACCCGCGTTGAAAAGTAATCTGTATAACAATTACTCAGCAAATCGTAACAGATGTAACTTTTACACGAGCGATCTGTCACTCTCCGTGAAAGTAATAACGATAATGGCGTCGAGGCGCCATGATGGACACGGCCATCTTGGAATGGAATGTGTTTAAAATTAAGCGTTACATATGCTTTTGTTTTTTTTTTTTTTCTCATTTATGCGTAAGTTTTTGAGCGATTTTTATAGACTTCTTGCAAAAAATAATTGCCATATTTTCAGTCTTCCTTAAATCTTCTGATTTGTTTTTACCGGAATTATTATTTTGTTTGAAGGCAAGTCTACCTTAATTTAAAATTATAGTCTGGTGTTTTACTAAAATATCCGAATCTAATTCCTTGTCTTTGTTTACGGCTTAATCGACTTTTCATTTCTTTAAATTAGCCCCTAAGAAGTGTTGACTTTATGTAAAATTTTGACCTTCAAAAGTACCGATTCTCAACCTTATTTTAATAAATTACTTGATTATAACCATTTTAATTTAAATTAACAATCACCGAGGTCCCCAATATAGGTAATGAGAACAGCTTACAATCACAATCCAGCCTATTACAAGTTGATTATCCAGACAGTATTAGCTATTAACTAAACCCATTGCCAGTCTCGGCATCTGTAATAGTATTCCGGAAATGTCGTAGCTATGGCATAGCTCCACGATCCGCCTGCCTGCCTTTGTATTGCATTGCATTATAAATGTAGATGACATATTGAGACTACGCTACGCTATGTGACGTTAGTGGGAATGTCGGGGCTTAGGGTTTGTGAAGTGATTACGTTCTGTGGAGTCTTTGCTTGTAATTAAATTCCGAGATTTTCCAATTACTAAAAAAACTTGTATACTAAACAATATGTAGTTTCCTTCAATCTCACGAATGAGGTAGTCAAACTTTTAAAGATTTTATTAAACTTGCCTTGGTAGCTAGTTTCCGCCTGTATTTTAAAATAGTTCTTCTCCAACTGATTGGGCTTAAACTTTGCACACTCTTTTGTTTTGGATGACAATACTCAGTAAGCTAAGTGATATAATTCTACATCCAATATCACGGGCTCCCAAAGATGGAGCACCAAATTTGTAACGCACCATTTGCTGAGAGAAATACAAAAATTAAAAAGGCTTGGTTTTTAAAACTAGGCCCAAAACTTTGTGTGTAATTTATGTATATGTTACGGTAAATGTGATTAATTTAAAAATTATTAATATTTACCGAACATTATTAATAAATTCCTCATGATTTGGTTAATGTGCATATAAAATCACTACCACTTTTAGCAGTTATTATTAATAATTCACTACTGTCGTCGGTAAAAATAATAAAATAAAACTCGAAGTTCTTTGTCCAGTATTGAGACTTAGGGCACCCCGAATCGGACTTGTTTTTTGAACCACCCAGAAATAGGAGCCGACAACCGGGCCTCCGTCTCCTATTTGCTGGCTGACGGCTCCTATGTCGGATTGACGGCGACGACGACTCACGTTGAGTGGCATGGGGGGGGGGTATCTTCCCTCCCCCCACTTTAATCAGGTTTATGATGTCTGGTTTTCGTAATAAGATCTTCCATTTCAGAAAAAAAGCTGAGCGTACGTTATTTTCGAAAATTTATTACATTAGGTAACATTATTAATAGTCACCGCATGTGTTTTTTTGTGGAAATAAATGCAATACTCTTAATTAAAACTTAATGCACCACAAAGGTACAAGCTTTCCTATTCCACTTCCCGTATATTTCATGTCTCCGCGTATGCTCAGTATGTCCTAGATTTAATTCCTTAGGAACAATGAGCGTAGTCTAGCTGGGCGATGATGAGCGCTGATTATAAACGTATATACGTTCCATCACGTAGACGTACCATGAGAAAAGTTATCTTGTCTTCATATGGTACGAGTAATTACATAAAGACGATTGGATTTAAGGTGCATGCTTCTTCTACCCGTAGTCCTTTTATTAGAGTTCCGTACCGCAAAAGGAAATAACGGATCCCTTAAGATCACTTCGTTGTCTGTCAAGACCGATATAAAGGTATCAAGTTGACATACCTAGGAGCTCTAAAAAAATTAATAAAACCATACGGCCTTTTTCTTATTATTGGAGCAAAATAAATTATAGAAGGATTGTGTGAGGAATGATTATGAACGAAATAGCATGACGGTTGACAGGACAGCTGCTCTACTATGACGTGCTAGTGCTATCCAATTCTGATGATGTAAAAGGGAAATAGGGTAAAACCAGGATAGTTGCCCCAGGGGTATAGTTCCCTTGATTTTAATTACTCTAGCTTCGCGGATGAATCACATGTTATTTTATTTATCAATCGAGAGACTTTACAACGACAACTAAGTAGACCGTGTTGCATGTGTCACATGTGCGTGTGTGTTGCATGTGCGATTGCATGGGAAGGCAAGGTGCGATCGAAGTTTTTGCGCGATAAAAATCTTCTTTCTCGGCGGGCACCTATCCTAAACGTAATTTACATGGATTAGGCAACTAACCCCCTTATGGGATAGATGTCACAAAATTTAGATATTTTTTGGAAATCCATCTGACGGACTAAATTGATTCTTTTTTTTTTCAGTAAAATATCCTATTCTTCTATTTTAAGGCAACGTTCGCATTCGCATGGCAGTCGCAATCTGTCAAAAAAGCTTCAATTTCCATGCATTTTTGACAAATTACGAATGTCTTCTTCTTAGCGTGACGGAAACTGACAAGTCCAGGAATGTTAGGCCTGTTTTGGGAAGAGTCCCGATGGGTCTCTTGGACACATAAGATGTCACAATTTACGGGAAAGTTCAGACAGAACTTCTGCTTTGTCCTGAGAGAAACTTTCGATGTTGATCGAGACTACACACAAGGCTGGTTTTGGCCCTGACAAGTGCCGATTAGAGTTAATATTTGCCATCGTGGTGAAAGGATTAGCCAATTGACAGAAGTCGATTGCAGTGCGCCGGACGTAACAGAAGGTCTAAAAGTACCACGCTCGGGGAGGCTTAACAATATTAGAATTGGTACTCTTATCAAAGTTTGGGTTTGGCTTCCAATCAAACCGGAAACAAATGAGTACCAGTATACATGGAGAGACTGCCTAACTTACCTCCACAACCCAGTAAGGGTTCGTTTCCACCCAAGATGCGTAGCGAGGAATGTGTTTTTATTTTAAGAACCAATAGAATCGCTTCATTTACCTAGCCAGTAGCGAAGCTAAGTGATTCTATTGGTTCACACAAACACATTCCTTGCTACGCATCCTCGCACATCCCTGGTAGAAACGCAGCCTAAGTGGGTAGATTTTCTGACCTTATTGTCATTCAAACTTATAATATTTTATTAACTTTTGTCCATAGAATCTCTATCGAAGAATCAGGTGACGATCCACAAGCGACCTCGCCTGGGTTCCGCAGAATATGAGGACGATAGCAAAGTGTCAGTCCCTCTCACTCCTAAAAAGTCTGTCAAGGTTGAAAATCCTGAAACTCCGGAAAGTGTGAGGTATTGAAATCGTATTTTTTATTTATTTTGGATTGTGAATAAGTGCTTTTGTTGAAAGGGGATCATTTTAAATCGTACCCAAACATGTTTTTTTAGGGTTCCGTACCTCAAAAGGTAAAAAAGGAACCCTTATAAGATCACTCTCTTGTCCGTCTGTCTGTCACCACTGATTTTTTTCAAATGTATTTGTAATGCTTCAAACATTGTTGGTTAAAAATATATTGCAGAGAAATCTGTTGCTTTAGTATCTAGTAAAATACTTTACTAAGGGTATTTCCTACACAAACCTAACTATCACTAATACTTATTTATTATTTTTAATTTACGACACATGAATATGCAATGTGGAGACATCGATACGACAATAAATGAAAACACTTACAATACTGTTTTATGGGAATACTAGTCCGAACGTTTGCTTTGTGTCGGAACAAAAATTATATAAATTGATTGCAGCGCCACCTACCGGGTCAAATTGTGAATCTAAACCATTCTCGAATCGCCTTGAACACACACAAAAAAATCATGAACATCGGTCCAGCTGTTTAGGAGGAGTTCAGTGACATACACACGTACACAAGAAATATATATATTAAGATTTTGAAACTATTATTAATCCTGCCACCGAAATTAAAAACAAACATTCCAATTACATAAAAAGTCAAAAAAACTCAAACTAGTCACGGATAGTGACTAGCATATTCCAAGCAGTCTGTTGCAGTTAGTGATATCAAGTCTGTGATAAAAGACAACATATTCGTATGAACTAGTATTGCCAGTGTTTTGATTTATTGTCGGATCGTCGTCTCCACCTTGTATATTTAATTACATGCAGATTTAATTACACCACACAAAACTGATTTGCATCCATAAACTCGACGTGAGTTCAAGTGAAATCCAGCGACAGGCAACAACTAGTTGTCTGGTATTTTGCTGAACAGTCTATAAAGCCGTATGAAGTCTTAAAACGATCACGATTCCGCTCTAAGGGGGAGACGGAGCTATACATAGCGAATAGCACTAGGTATCCCTTTTACATCATCGGAATTGGGTGGCATTCAATAGTATTGTTTGAAAATTAAGTCACCTATATTATTATTCCTACGATGTGTGCATCTTGTCGTAAAAGTCGTATCTTATTTTTAGCTGATTTGAGTTATACAAACAATATAGTATATATACAATATAGTTGTCCTATTCGTAATTCTTTACATTGTTAACTAACCGTCGTTTCTGTTACATATAATTATGAACCATATAAAAAATGAGATACGACTTTTAGTCATGGGAGGGACTAGTGACATTTTTTTTTCAAAAAAAATATCATTTTCTGGCATACTTATTCATCTTTGGGTACAAAATGTTCGACGCCTGAATGTTCTCCCTGTTTCCTGCAATCATCCTAGGCCCATTGGTGTTGAACTAACTTGGCTAAACGATGACTTAAACAGTTAAATGCTTTGTTTACACATGTGCACGAGAATAAACCGTCATTATGGTGCTGGGTTGCATGCCTGTGTTTCAGCTGGTATGATTTTGTGTTAATTTTCCTTGGTAGTTAGTTTGTAGTACCTAAGACGGTTCCGAATTGCATCCGATATGAACCCGAATAGGGAATAGGAATGTCATTTGTTTTTATTTGCTAAACAGAATACTTTATTTATTTATTTATTTTTAGCCAATTGTGTCCCACTGCAGGGCAAAGGCCTCCCTTTCTTCCTTCCAATCCTCCCGGCTTTGGGCAAGTCTGGACCAATCTGGCCGATAGGCGTCAAGCTCGTCCCGCCATCTTCGCATGGGTCTCCCGCGATGTCGTCGGGCATTTTCTGGAACCCACATTGTGGTTGCTTTAGCCCATGAACCGTTCGACATCCTTATTTGCAGAATACTTATTTGCTCCAATAACAATTATGAAAAATCTTTTAAAATATTTTCATCAGCGATGAACTTTAAAAGAAAGGGAAATCTGACATGGCGTCTGACACCATGACAGCCTACTGCCGTAAAAGGAAACTGTTATACGTACCTATCTTGTTAGTTTTTCAACTAATTTTGATAATGTTTTTTTGTATTTTTTGACGTGACAACGTCTTATAATTCGATGGAGCTGGCAGCACGCACGAAAAAACATGAAGCATGCGGCTTTACCTCGCTCTGAGGCGTTCCATTAAAAAAAAAATCTTTTGAACAATGAAACCATTCCATCAGTAATTTCTTATGACGTTGTCACGTTCAACTATCGTCAGTAAACCTACTTTACAGTCAACCGATTTTTTTTTTTTTAAGAATTGATAGATAATAATTGACTTATCATGCATATTCCCTATTGAAAAAGTACTGAATTCGGACGGCCGAAGTTCGGATCCCTTCTACAAGTAGAACTACGGCTACTTCATCCGGACATTTCTCGTTTTCGGATCGGATGCAGTGCGGAACTGCTCTTTTGTCAAAAGACATTTTTTTAAGGTAATTTAGTCCGTATATGATATGTGATACATTTGAATATTACTTAAAACTCGTTACTTGTAGAACAAAACAAAGCATGATTGTGTGTGATACTTCTGTTAATTATTTTGTGCATGAATTCTTTGCTTGATTGCAATCTCAATTAGCATTTATTTGTGATAGTTTCGAGTGGTATAAAGAAGTAGGTACTATCGTACAATAAACAGTTCAATATAGTAGTAGTGCGCGGTTGGCGCAGTGGCTGAGCGATTGGCTGCTGCACTCTTGTGTCGCGGGTTCGATTCCCTCAAGAAACAAATATTTGAATGGCCTAGAGATAGTTGTTCCGGGTTTGACTGTTTAGTTTTAGTGTTTGTAATCGCATTCACGATACAGGAGAAATTCCTAGTGTGGGTCAACAATTTTACAAAAAAAAAAATATTTACAAAAAAAAAAAAAAGTTTATAAAATCTCAAACTGCACCTTAGTTTTATGTTATTGTGTTTTTTGTTTGTCAAAAGTAGAAAACTACACTTTTATTTAGAATCTCAGATAATTGATAAAATTAAGCCTATTGTACTCAAATATAAGGCTGCGTTTCCTACTGCAAGCAAATCACAAGCATGTTTAACCTCGTGAGGCCGACGCGCCCTTTAAATACCCAAAATAAAGATGGCGACTCAAACCCACAGCTTTTACGGGATGAGTTCGTATTAAAGCCTACTAGCCGTTTAAATGGACATATTACGAAATCATACATATTTTTTTTAAATTAGGCTGAAATCTTTAGATATTTCTACCAATTTCCGGACGAAAGAATGATGAACGGATTGTCATCTATTTTGACAAGTGGCAGTTCATGATAGATGTCTAAATAGTGTAAGTGTGCGGCGTTATGGCAGGTGTCCGTGCACGCGGTGAGTGAATCGCTTTATTTTGTTGACATCTTTTACATTTTTGTATGTTTTTTTTAAATAAAGTGTTTGAGAAATCATTATTAAATATAACAATAAATTAATTTCGTGTTTTCCACTGTAAAATCAAAAGATATATGATGCTAAAATAATTTGTCTATTCTAACGTACTATCGGTTTTAGTTAATATAATAATTTTTAATAACAAATTTTGTTTTTCGTCATTTCCCTTAACAAACTTTCATTTCTAACCAGATTTGCTATAAAATACCGGTACTAGGGCGTGCAGGCAAAGATGCTTTTGGCTTATCCTTGCTGTGTTTTGTTTTTTCAGCTTTGCGTGATCGCGATATTGAGGACGCAATTTTAAATAGGCTATCAGACTCTGAAATAGAGGAAGAAGAAGTGGAAATAGGAGAGCCAGATAATGTTGATGTACATTCAATCTCCGGTTCAGATTCTTCTAATGATCATATACCTCTCTCGGAGTTATCGTCAAGGCCAAGAGGAAGACCGCAGACTCGAGGCGGACTATCAAGACGATTTCGTCGTGTTCTTACTCGTGGAGGCTCGTCAACTCGAAGATTGGAGGATACTAAAAGATCAGAAGAATGGACAGAAACTAATTTTACGCCACCAGACATTCCGTTTACTCAACCTGCTTATCCAGAAGTTGATCCCAGTAACTTTGGCGATCATTTCANAGTGTAAGTGTGCGGCGTTATGGCAGGTGTCCGTGCACGCGGTGAGTGAATCGCTTTATTTTGTTGACATCTTTTACATTTTTGTATGTTTTTTTTAAATAAAGTGTTTGAGAAATCATTATTAAATATAACAATAAATTAATTTCGTGTTTTCCACTGTAAAATCAAAAGATATATGATGCTAAAATAATTTGTCTATTCTAACGTACTATCGGTTTTAGTTAATATAATAATTTTTAATAACAAATTTTGTTTTTCGTCATTTCCCTTAACAAACTTTCATTTCTAACCAGATTTGCTATAAAATACCGGTACTAGGGCGTGCAGGCAAAGATGCTTTTGGCTTATCCTTGCTGTGTTTTGTTTTTTCAGCTTTGCGTGATCGCGATATTGAGGACGCAATTTTAAATAGGCTATCAGACTCTGAAATAGAGGAAGAAGAAGTGGAAATAGGAGAGCCAGATAATGTTGATGTACATTCAATCTCCGGTTCAGATTCTTCTAATGATCATATACCTCTCTCGGAGTTATCGTCAAGGCCAAGAGGAAGACCGCAGACTCGAGGCGGACTATCAAGACGATTTCGTCGTGTTCTTACTCGTGGAGGCTCGTCAACTCGAAGATTGGAGGATACTAAAAGATCAGAAGAATGGACAGAAACTAATTTTACGCCACCAGACATTCCGTTTACTCAACCTGCTTATCCAGAAGTTGATCCCAGTAACTTTGGCGATCATTTCAATTATTTCAGGCAATACATTGATCACGATTTAATTACATTGATCGTGGAAAAGGTGATTTTTGTAACAGTAGAGACTGACATAAAAATTATGTTGATTATTTCTAAAGAAAAGTGAAAATAAAGACATTTTGCAAAAAATATATATTATTTTATTAAAAGTCATTCTAACCTAAAGGTCAGTCTGGTGGACAAATTATTGACTAATTTTTTTATATAAAACGGCATCTATTTATTATCATAACTGTGCCCTGAAAGTCTCACGTCAAACCAATAACTCTAACATGTCAAATTTTCAACAACAAGTCTCGGGACTTAAGCACTATAAAAATTTTGTCCATTTAAACGGACTGTTCGGTTTTAATGCCTAGTTAACCCAAAATGTGTCTGGGTCTCACGAGGTTAATTTAATGGCTGGGCACG
Organism: Mamestra configurata; assembly: GCA_002192655.3. Lineage (NCBI taxonomy): Eukaryota > Metazoa > Arthropoda > Insecta > Lepidoptera > Noctuidae > Mamestra > Mamestra configurata. The sequence continues at coordinate 88,721 of NDFZ01005054.1, forward strand.
ATCGATCGCATGATCACGTTAAACCTCGGTAGCCCGCGATGTAATACAACTTGCATGCGAAGCTGAGCAGGTGGACACGTGGTTGCGGAATTTGCTCGAAAGAGTTACCGCGGCCCTGGAACGCAAAGGGCATTTGGAGGAACACGAATGGGTTTTAGTCAGTAAGAGTCTGACTCTCCCTTCCGCTGCATTTCCTTCCTGAGCCTTCCTCATTAATGTGGCTATCATATACAAAAAGAATTTTCCAAATCCGACTGGTAGTTCCAGAGATAAGCACATTAAAACTAACTTTTATTACCTATATTAGTATAGTATAGATAGTTACCATTTGATATCATCTGAGATTCTGAATCGAAGCATAGAAACGCGCATGACGACGGTGGGGTGATTGGTGGTTACAGAAACCTATACAACCTGGTGGAAAACCTTCGAGTCTGCACATCAATGCTTGTTGATTGCAGTCTCCCCACCATCTACTACGGGGCCCGTACCCACACCCAGCTGAAACAAGTCATCAAGGAGTTTAAGAGGACCTCGTACTGTGGCCTGGTGAAGATGACGCTGCTCTCTAGTAGGGATAAGAGCTGCATTAAGGAGTTTGATAAGAATTTGTGGAGCTCGAGGAATGATATGTGTAGAGCGTGTGTTAAGGTGAGTCTCTCCTCTCTTCTGTCTTGCATGTTGTAAAACTGTTTTACTAATCTAGGTCTGTCTGTAAATACGCGTCCCGTTTAACTCAGTTAAGTGGTAGTTCTATACTTCTAATTCTATCCTCTCTTATGTCTTGCATGCTATTTAACTCTTCTTCTATGCCTATATGTAAATACGCTTACGTTTGACTTAACAGAGTTGAACGGTAGAGCTTTATTTATTTCTAATTCTGTTTTCTCTAGCATGCAAGACTTCTTGCATACTTGCATAACTCTCCTTTCTGTAAATACGCTAACCTCTTACATTCCATTCTAAAACTAAAGGCCTGCTGACTTAACAGAGTTTAGCGGTAGACTTTTCGTTGTAATTATCTCTTCATTTCTGTCTTGCATGCTATAAACCTTTTCTTCTATGCCTATATGTAAATACTCTTTTACCTTTAACGAGAATTCCTTTTTCAATCTTTGGATTGACGTGAGTATTTTATCAGTTTTTCAGTTTTGGTGTACCTTAGCTCGACTTTAGTCTTGTCCATAACAAAAGTGTAGTTATCCATATGATGATAATAAATTGCACCTTGTAATCAGATTTTAATTTCATATAAAATTTGACACCTATCAGATTATACTTTCCTATCACTGTATTCAGTACTTACGTTCTTACCAAGTTGTATTATCTTATTGAATTATGATTCATAATCAGATTGTAGTTTTTTGTACTTATCACGTTTTTTCGTTGAATCTTATTGCACCTAACGGCTTAAGCGTCATCTTCAAGGAGGTTTTTTTAAACTGCGGCTCCCTTTAAATGTTTCTTTTTTTTGCGACACCCATGTTATAGAAGATACTTGCGGTTTCTCCATTTGGGAATACTAGTAGATACATACAATGAATGAGATGATTGATTTGCTTTTCTGATTAAGACTCTCTGAAAAGTATTTATAAAAATGTGTGCTTAAGGTCGGTAAGTGTTCGACCAATTTATCATTTTATTGCAAACTTAGCTTCAGATCGGATTTTCAATGGTTGAATCGTAGATAATGCTTTGTTGCATTCCACCTATGTATAACTACTGTATATAAAGTTTAAATAAATAAAATAAGGTCGGTATCAGATATTCTGGATTCTGCTACAAATTACTGTCGAGAGCAACATTTTTTATTTAATTTGCTGATAGTGCCCCTCTGCTGGGCTGAGACTGCCTGGAGACTTGCTCAGCGGTCATCATGCATGCTTCCATCGTGAGCCGCCCAATCATTAAGCCTGGCAACATTTTCGGTCACGTCTACGATTCAGGCTAAATAATAACAACAGCACGGGACGATCTTCAAGGTTACGCAACACTTGTCGAAGTCGGTCTGTAGATGGGTGACCTTAACATACCAAGACTCCAACGAACCTCGAAAGGCACGTAAAATATTGTTCCCGGCTGTCATTTGTAGATCTTTGGCAGTCTTTACGGATTGTCAGAAGCCAGAAAATCTGACACCAGTCCTGCCAAGAAGTCTCGTGTCAGTTAATGGGTTGTGGAGGTCTGGTAGGCAGCCGCTCCTCGTAAATAACTAGTATTCAGCTGAATCCGGTTTATCTGGAAGCCGACCCCAATATAGTTGGGAAAAGCCTAGGCAGATGGTATGACTCCTGTTTCGGAGCACAGCGTGAAATAAAGAAATAACGTATTATTATTCCTTTACAGCCTATAAAAAGCGGCGAGAACAAGGAGAACTCCAACTGCGTATACTACGACAATCGCGCGGCTCTGACGCACGGCTGCATGCCGGCGGCTTTTGACTTGGAAGACCTGGTCGAGATTGGCCGGGAAAAGGAGGCCTGCCCCTACTATGGAGCCAGGGCCATGGCCAAGACTGCGCATATTGTATTCTGTCCCTATAACTATTTGATTGATCCGAGTATCAGGAGTAACGTGAGTATCCTACTTAACGTTTAACTTAAAAAAAAATAGTTATCAAATTCCTGGAAAAAAGAAAAAGGTGTAAATCCACATTTTTAAAGCATTTCTGCCTACCATCCCATCACACCATGATTCGGCCTGCTAGTAGGTATTAGTACTTCCCTCTTGAATAATTATTGCCTTTGTATATATATATATACTATAATAAAGATGTTTACGTGAATGAGTAAGAAACATCCAATCCATCCATTCTCATAAACCTTCACATTTATAATTATTAGAAGTAGGATTTGCAAAGGGTCAATACATACACGGTATATTAAAGTGAGCGTATAAAATAATAGCTGCCGCCCGCGGCTCCGCCCGCGTGAATGTCGAAAATTATCCCAAGGGAACATACTCCCGCGATGATGATTCCAGACTATAATCTACCTCTGTGCCGAATTTCATCAAGATCCGCTCAGCCGTTCTGACGTGAAAGAGTAACAAACATACATCCATACATACAAACTTTCGCGTTTATAATATTAGTAGGATTAACCCAATTTTTTTCCCTTCAGTTATCAATAGAGCTGGAAGGCGCCGTGGTGATAGTGGACGAGGCGCACAACATCGAAAGCATCTGCCGGGACGTCGCCTCCGTCAACTTCACCAAGACACAAATACAGAGTTCTATCAAGGTGAGGTTTCTTTGTTTACTATATTATTATCCATTAATTACTTTGCATAGTGTGGGTTCAAGTTCTTCTAACGTAACAGACAGATGTGTTGCTGGGGAGTTTGTTTCGCCTCTTCTTCTTCCTAGCTATAACGCTAGGAAGTGGTGACGGGCGCTTTTTCGAAAAGAGTCCTTTGTAAATAGGGATTTGCTTGGGTTCAAAAAAATATGATTCCATTTAGTCCGTCAGTTAAATTATCGAGAAATATTCGTCATTCGTCAAATCAATAAAAACATACGAAGATAAAACGCATCAAAGATAGCTTGCAACGTCACGTTCCAGTAAAAAGTGTACTGGAAAGTGACGTCACACGAGTTTTCAACATACTGTATCGGCTTAATTTTTTGTTTACGTGACAAAATAAATAATACGTGTCCAATATTTTTTGGAAATCTATCTGACGGACTAATTAGATTTTTTTAGTCAAAACCTTATTGTGCCTTTCAAACCGTGCTGATGTCAGCCTTATTTAAACTTTTTCTTTTCTTTCCATACTCATTTCTGTTCAGAAAAACATAACACCTATGAGTTTTTGAAGTGATAACTTCTTATGGGAGGGTAAACCGCTTCGTAACGTAACGCGTTACGGTGCCAGTCTGTCCAGCTTCCCTTTCTCTCAGACATACGGTAGCGGTAGGCAGGCTCTTCCTCTCTCGCTCTAACCCACAGCGCTAGTCGTGTTTCGGACAAACGCTTCCCATATTAAATAGTTCAACTTAGATTAGTTTAAGTTATCCCTTCTGACGGGCGTCCCGAGACGCACACGTTTTTTTTTCTGAACTGTAGAGGCTAGATCATAATTGAAAACCAATTACATAATTAATTAATTATTATCCATGTACATTTTCAGGAACTGGAGAATGTGTTGACCTACCGCATGGCCAACCAAGACATAGAATCCTACATCGAAGCCCTACTGAAAACGCTCAAGAATTGGGAGTACTGGTAATTTTCTTGTACCTATCCTTATTATTTCATAGTTTTACGATATAAGCATCAGGTTCCCGGAAATATATCGGAATAAATCAAGCCCGTCAACTGCTCTTATTAGTAGACGGCCAATTAAAACGTTTATCATTTGGCATGGCCTTCCACTTTCGTCTTAGGGATCAGATGTAATGTACAAAGTAACATTGACATTAAAATAATTAAACCATCTTCCAAAAGTCCTTTCCTCCTGCCGACTCAACCTTTACTCAAGCCCCTCAAACAAACTGACATTTATACCTTGTTTCATAAATAGCAAGGTATAACTGAAAACTGATAAAAAATCTCCATTAATGGCAATTCATTATTTGATATTTTTTAAATTGATTTGAGTGAAGTCGAGGAAGATCAATTACTACATATTATAAATCAAAGTCCTCCGCCGCGTCTGTCTGTCTGTTCGCGATAAACTAAGAAATTACTAAACGAATTTTCATGCGATTTTCACCAATGGATGGGGTTATTCATGAGGAAGGTTTAGGTGTATAATTCGTCCCGAAATTTCTACGGGAACCGGGAAAAATGGGATATGCGCGTACGAAGTATCGGGCAAAAGCTAGAGTGTAACAAAATTTATTTGCCTATTTGATTCAGGTTCGAGAATCAAACTCCACTAGTGAACCAGCAGCCAGTGAACAACAATGAAGCGGTGTTGAAATGGGAAACGAAGCGATTTGTCGAAACGCTCAATAATCACAATATTGGACACCAGCAATACGGTGGTAAGTATCCTCCATTCTGCCAGGGTTGCGGAATTTGTTCGAAAGAGTCACCGCGGCCCTGGAACGCAAAGGGCTTTAGAAGGAACACGGATGGGTTTTAGTCAGTAAGAGTCTGACACGCCCTTCCGCTCCACCCAGAGCGGAAGAAGTCATTTGATGATTTCCCATCATTAAAAAAAAAAGTATCCTCCATTCAATCAATTCGACTGGCCTGTTGGTCTAGTGGTTAGTGACCCTGACTGCTAAACCGGAGGTCGTGGGTTCGATTCCCACACAGGACAAATCCTTGTGTGATGAGCATGATCATTTGTTCTGTGTCTGGGTGTAATTTGTGTATAATATGTATGTATTTAGAAATATATAAGTATGTTTATCAGTTGTCTGGTTGCCATAGCACAGGCTCTGCCTAGTTTGGGACCGGATGACCGTGTGTGAGTTGTCCCAAGATATTATTATATTATTATTATTATATTATTAATCACTTTGCCTTTTCCAATGATACTATTAATTATTTATATAAGGTCCTATTAAAATAGATAGATCATTCAGACCACCAAAATAAGGAAAGTGGTAAAAAAAAGAGTGTGTGTCAGCTCCGACGCACGCCTGGAGCGTACTCCTTAAGAACTATTATTGTGTAGATTATGTAAAAAGAGGGTAAATGAAAGCATCTTAAATATGCTGGGCATCCTTTGTATATACACATAAACATAATCTCAAAGTGAAAGGTGCGCAAAGTATGTTGTCAAACGAACGTAACTCCTCACTTTTAGTTAACGCTCGATCTTACTCATACAATTTTCATACCGCGGGCTAAATATGAAAATCGTTTCTTATGGAGTAAACTCCAAAAATATAAGAAAAACGCATTAGATACTTACAAGAAAATACATTAAAAATGTTGATTACCCAATGCATAAACACATGTCCAATGTCCATGTGTTTGTTATCTCGTAACTCTGATACTACAAATGTTTTTTTTTTTTTGTGAGTGATGTTTCGCAATTCAACCTATGAGGTGGTCGACTGCTTAACCGGGCTTGCCTTTGGCGGCTTTAGTATAATATTAAAGCCTCCAGCCAGGGCTTATAAAAAACTTACAAACTAAGCGACTACACGCTAAAGGCACCCCCTGTGGGCTACGGGCCTCGGCTTAGGGCATCGCTGGGGGAGTTAGTTATGTTAGTCTGGGAGTTTGAGTTCTTTATGCGACCTTCCCAAAATTTCCTCACTTTGGTATTGTTCGTCAAATCGTTGAGCTCCTTAAATTTTTAAGTTTGAGCTACACGATAAGTGACAAATGCTTGCACTGTCAGGACAGGTCCACTCAAATCTGTCTGGTACTTTCCTCAGAAGACCACTTCAGACATTAACCTACATGGTTCTCATATGATTTGACTAGTACGATTGAATGGACTTTAAAAAAGAGACTTTGACCTCTGAGTTTGTGTCGGTGTTTCTTCTCAGGGTAGTCAGCTAGGAAGCACCGGCCTCATCCAGTTTAAAATTACCCAAAAAGATTGACGTGTAAAAGTGTTATGTTTAACCTACTTACAAAATAAATATCATTTATAATTTCTTTTGGAAATATATTTGGTTATTCGTTTGCAGACTTCAAGAGAAACGCGGATAACTTCTGCCGTCGACTACGGGAAGACCCGCGGACATTGTACGGAGTGACGCAGTCCACCGGCACACTGCTAGAAGAAATGGACATGGTATTTGGTAAGTTAACGCTTCAATAAGAACATTTATCTAAACTAATATTATAAACAGTGATCGGATAATCGGGCGCTTAAATACACCTAAACTTCTTCCTGTGAAAGAATAATATGGATATTCCTTTCTGAATAAGTAATCCCGGTTTCCCGGGGTTGAACAATTTTGTAAAAACAACTGTAACAAACTTAATGAAATCATAGCGGTGGTTATTTTGATTTAGTATAGATAAATGATGAATGAAATGGATGATAAATGAAAAATCATAAAAACTTTCATTGTAAATTAAAAGTTCCATTAGAATCGGCTTTTTTAAATTAAAAACAATTACAATGAGAGTTCACAACGAGTTCTAACTATATTATGTATGCATTTATACCATATTTTTAGCAATCTCAGGAATTTCGAACGATTCCGGGATCCGGGATTCTGATAAGCATGTCCGTAGGTATTATACTTTCGTGAGAATAAAAGTGAAGTTTAGGTATATTAGCGCCCGATTATCCGATCACTGATTATAAAGCTAAAAGATTTATTTGTTTGTTAGTTACGATTTGGCTCAAAAACTACTTTTTTTTTATTAGTCAACCGATTTTAAAAACTCTTTCGCCTTTAGAAAGTTACATTATACAGTACTACTTTAAAAGGATGTAGAGGGGGCGTTGAAGTTTGTGGAGTACCTACTAAATCCCGAATTGCTAGTTTATACTAATGAAGTTATTTATTTTTCTTTTTACCCATTTTGTTTAAAACAGTATTTCCAATTTTTTATGAAGGTATCTGCCATATTACTCGTGCCTTGCCACCACCCTTTTTGTTTTTGTTTTATCTCGAGGGGAAATCCTCATGGATCTTCTCCGCCCTGGGGCGGGCGGAGGGGTCTGTCGTACTCTTTCTGACTAAAACCACCCCGGTTTTCCATCTCCCAACTAGGCCGGGGATCGCGGGAACGTATGCGACTTCCGCAATCCCCGGCTGGTGCCGGCCCGCCTCTGCGGACCACCTCGCGTCGGCGAGGGGAGTGAGGTGTTTGACTCCCCTCGCTACGTCAAATAGGGGCGCACGGGAACACCACGCGCCGCCACCTCGGGTCCGGTTGAATGGGGGTCGACGGACATCCCCAAGTCCGTCGCCCCTGGACCCAGTTAGAGGAGCCTGCAGCCTCCTGCGCGATAACTGTCTCGCAGAAGGAGACCACCGCGTCCCAGGACTCCTCACCGCCGACCATAGAACGGACTACGGCCGGCAGCGAGAGGTCTGCTTACCACAGAGATGAGGGCACGGCGACCTCTCCACCACCCTTGGTTAACTTACTAGTCACAGTTACAAGAGAATGTCTCAGGCATTAAGTCCGCCTTTGTAACTTCGTGAAGTTTATGTTGAATAAAGTTCGAGTAAATACGAAAAGATTTTTTTTTTTTGTAGCGAGGCTTGAATATTTGGTGATAATCCGGTATTCAGGCTACCGATATTTCCTGCCAGGGTTGCGGAATCTGTTCGAAAGAGTCACCGCGGCCCTGGAACGCAAAGGGCTTTAGAAGGAACACAGATGGGTTTTAGTCAGTACGAGTCTGACACGCCCTTCCGCTCCACCCAGAGCGGAAGAAGTCATTTGATTATTCCCCATCCTTAAAAAAAAAAAATTAAAAAAAAAAAAAAGGCTACCGATATTTATGTTCATCATCACCATCATATCAGCCGAAAGACGTCCTCTGTTGGACATAGGCCTCCCCCATGTAGGTATTAATGTTATCATTTAATAATTCTTCTCAGGTTTTCTATTCCGCTGCAACAACAACTACATGGACGACTTCAAACCGGCTTTGATACGACACATCACAGGCAAGACTAACTCGCTCTCAAACAATACAGGTTGGAGATCTTCACAATTTAATGAGGTAAACTTTAATTTTTTTTTATTAAATATTAAAGAAATAAATGATAGTGGAATTAAAGAAATAAATAAGTTGGTAGTAAAAAAAAAAACGATTATCCGCAGTTGACTAAAGCGGAATTGAAAGTGAAAAAGCTGTTAATATACCTTCATAATAGAATTTTGTTCATTTATTAATTGCTGCTAGACTATTTACTTAATAAAAGTGGTTACACTCAAACGAATATGAACTGAATAAAAGTATCAATTAAGTCGATTGTAAAATGGTTTCTACAATAAAAAAATTACAAGGGCTAAACTGAACATTACTCTTTCTCAAACTCCTTAAAATTAAAGTTCCTTTTCGAATGACATATTTTTAGAAACTCAATTGCTGACGCAATAAATATGTCAGGTTCCGCCAGGTGAAATATTGTTATTTTAATATAAATTAATGATGTAACTGATTGTTTTTGCTGCTAAGGACAAAGATGGCGTAAGTAATTTCTTCTTTAAACTAACCTTTCTTCGCAAGCAAGAAGTATCATATATTTTTAATTCACTCTATACGGTCGCAGAACTAGACCGGATCGTCGGAAGCCAGACAATCTGACTCGTGTTGCCAAAAAGTACCGTGTTACTCAGTTAATGGGTTGTGGAGGTCTGGTAGGCAACCCTTCCACGTAAAAACTGGTATTCCTGGTATTAGTATGCTTTGTATTTATTTGTTTTATCAGTGCATCCGTTACAAAATTCTTAATTTCAGCTTTCTAAAAATTTAAGATTTGGCTCTGTATTATTTACTTAATGCTTAACGCACAAGAATATGTACAGAGGCGGACTCAATAGCCTTAAGCCTTCTACCAGTCACATTGGGTGATGCAGAGACAAAAAGAGAAAGATACTCGTTGAAAAAAAAAATGCGATTAATATCTAGTTGCGAAAGGACTGGCCCGATATAGCAAAGGACAGAGTTGTGTGAAAAAAGGAGAGGGAGGCCTTTGCCCAGCAGCGGGACAAAATAGGCTAGATCGATAGAATATGGGGTTGATAGCCAGTCTGGACCAATGATTTTATTAGTATATCATCATCATACCAACCGAAACACGTCCACTGCTAGACATAGGCCTCCCTCAAAGGGCAATGCACAGAGAATGCTGCTGCCCATTCTCTAGTGAATCCCTTAGTCGCCTCTTACGACACCCACGGGAAGTGATGGGATGGTGCTATTCTTTTACGTCCGACACCATACAGAATATATACAATGCGTTACAGAGTAAACGCAATACCTCTTAAGGGGTCATTGTACTCATCATTATGAACAACTTTTACTATAGGACCAGCACTGAAACCGCGCAAAAAAATATCAGGTGCTACATACATTTATGCGCGCATAACTGGACAAAATGTACTGAACAGCTGATTTATTTTCGCGATTTCGGATTTGGTCCCATAGTAAAAGTTGTTCACAATGATGAGAACAATGAACCCGCAAGAAGTTTTGCGTTTATTCTGTAACACGTTGTATATAATATCTTCTATTCTTTATATTAGTATATAGAATAGGAGATAACTACTAACTCATCATATGTCTTATCCCACAGTGGGTAGCAAAGGAGTCGTTGACCTTGTCCCTGATGTGCATGAACCCCGCCATCGTGATGGAAAGCCTGCACTCCGCGCGCTGCATCGCCCTGGCGTCCGGTACTCTTACCCCACTAGTGAGCCTGCACTCCGAGCTCGCCACCAGCTTCCCGCATCGCGTGTCGCCTAACCACGTCATCCCCGAGGATAGGGTGAGTCCTAATGTGATGAATGAATCTGATCTTTCCGTGTTAGCCAGAACGCTTTATTGTGTTTTTATTAGGCGAATTTCCCACTATGGCCCTTTTAAAGATGCCAGAATGTATATTTTGTTGAGTACTTTTTTATGTATATTCGACTAAGTTATTTCGTCCAGGTCTGGATAGGAACCCTTCTAGGCGACTCTGCGGGCCAGCTGCGCTACAACGCGGCGGGCGTAGACTCCCCGCGCGCGCGCAAAGCGCTGGGCGCCGCCATACTGCGCGTGTGTGGCAGCGTGCCGCACGGCGTCCTGTGCTTCCTCCCATCCTACTCGCTGCTCGACAGGCTGGTGAAAGAGTGAGTGTCTGTAGCTTGTAGTACCTAGATCCCACTAGGGCCAGTACCTGCCAGGGTCACCACGGCCCTGGAATGCAACGGGCATTTGAAGGAACACGGGTGGGATTTAGTCAGTAACAGTCTGAAACTCCCGCTCCACCCGGAGTGGAAGGACTTCTTTGATTACTTACTACTTCCGACTATTTTCTGTCCAAAAAAAAGCAGTACCTACTTACCTAGATGGTCGTACCTACTGAAAATTTGCAAATATTCCTTAGCGCCATCTTGGATTTCGATTTCGAGCCTATTTTCATTTAAGCAACTCAACTCAACGCAGCATTTATTTCAATTAAACCATTACAGGCACTTGAATAGTCAAGGTCGGTCTGTCCAAAGAGATGAAGCAAATTACACGTTCCAAATCGTAGATCTCTATGGAGAAGAGCGTGCAAGAAACTCCACGAAGACTCTTTTAAATCAATGTTTTGAACCACTAAGACTGCAAATTTTATTCGTTGATGCTTCGTTTTTCAGCTGGAAAGAAACTGGAGTGTGGGACGAGATGAACCGGCTCAAGAACGTTTTCTGTGAGAGGAGGCACGGAGGTGACCATGACGAGACCATGGATGTGAGTGCACAACCATTTATCGTTTACTTATTTTACGACAGTAAATTGGCCACTTATACTTAACAAGCTTAATTATCAAAACATTTAAATGGATATCTTGATATCAAAATCATCACTTCTTCTTTCCCACTGGGCTGTGATTGAATAATTTTAACAAAAAGCGGTCATTGTGACTTAACCATAATAGTTAGAAATATAGCCTCGTGGACTTTTTTCTGGGTAATAATGAGCTCATTAATAATGTAGTACATTATATTTATGTATCATCAATAGTTTTCGCAGCGCATGCGATGAGAGAAATTTTATGTAATTTTTTTTACATATAATTCGAGATTTAGTAGGGATTTCTTTCTCGAATTAAATATAGCCTATGTTACTCGGTGAAGATGTAGCTTTCTAACGGTAAAAGAATTTTTAAAATCGGTTCAGTAGTTTTTGAGCCAAATCGTAACAAACAAACGAATCTTTCCTCTTTATAATATTAGTTTAGATTTAGATTAAGTTGAGCCTTCAACTCAGTGTACTCACAGTTCCTCAAACATTATCGTCTTCCTGTCGGGGTTGGTCTGTACGACCATAAACATTTATACATGGCAGCTGACTGGGCGTGGGGTCCTGGGTTCATTCCCCCGGTCAGGCAAATATGTTATTGGGTTCTTCCATTATGAACTTCTCAGTGGCAATTCGGAGTGTAGAAGTTGACAGCGCCTTGGAAAGCACATCTCTCTCGGCATGTGCTAGGATTTTCGTCCCGACACACTGTGAGTGATGGAATATAGATTGCGTCCGTACACTTCAACGTTAGATTCAGTTGAAAAGCAGCGACAGACAAATCTTAGTTATCTGGCATTTTGCTGAACTGGACCTATTTGGAACGACCGTGGGACACACAATGTTATTGTTTTATTTAAATTAAGCTTCCTAATTTTTGTACCTACATTGTGTTTTCTTGTGTGCCAAATAAACAAGTTTTCTTTATTTCTTTTGACGTGACGACGTATTATAAATCGATGAACGCCGGCTTCACGCACGGAAAAGGATGACTCATTGTAACGTTACGCTCATTGTAACGTTACGATCATTTCATCAATGTTTTTTTATGACGTTGTCACGTAAACCGACTTTACAGACAACCAATTTTTTTCTTTTATTGCACCTGTTTTTATTTCTCTAATACCTTCGTTACATTTCCAAAAAAAAGTGAGTTCATAGTCCTTATTTGTGGTTCCAGGACTTCTACCAGACCGTGGGCACTGAGAAAGGCGCGTTACTATTCGCGATATACCGCGGCAAAGTGTCTGAGGGCATGGACTTCAAAGACCACCAGGCGAGAGCTGTTATTTGTGTGAGTAGATATTTATTATTTACTAGCCTTTGGCCGCCACTTTGTAAGCGCATATCCCGTTTATTTTCTCGTTCCCGTAGAGCCTATAGCTTACCATGAGGTAGGCTATATGCATTTATTAAAAATAAATAAAAGAATAAATTATTTTTGAGAATAATAGAGAATGTAGCTATCATATACAAAAATAATTTTCCAAATCCGACTGAGAGTTCCAGAGATTAACGCATTCAAACAAACAAACAAAAAATCGTAGTCATATCAGCCAATTTCAATTAACTAAGAAATTACTGAGAACATGAGTGATAGACACACTTTATAAAATATAATAAAAAAAACCAAGTTCCTTCTCTGTCTCTTCAACACCCTGTGTCTACGTTTCTTATCCTACTTTTTTGTCGCAGGTCTGCTGGAAGGAATTTCTTTTGATATAAGCTTTACCTTTGTGTTCTTCTCTCTGTATATAAGTTAACTTTTTAAATGTCACCGGAAATTAACAAGCGCCGTGAGATTATAAAATAGCGCGTCAAATTGTAAACTATTTTTTTTAATAAGACATGAAAATATTGGAAACAATTGAATTTAGATGGTTTTATTGTATATGTCACCGGAAAATTGTAGACCCCGTAAGATTGTAATAAATCTTGATTAGATTATAATTTCTCGATATATTATGAAAAAAATGTTTTGTGTACAATAAATCCCATCCAAATTCAATAGTTTCGAATATATCCGTGTGTTATTTAGAAAAAAATAGTTTACAATTTCACGCGATATTTTACAATCTTACGACGTTTTCCATTTTCCGGCAACATATACAAAGCGATTTTATAAAATGTATTGATAAATTATAATACAATAAACATTTAGTACAATCTTACGGAGTCTGCAATTTTCCGGTGACATGTTATAAATCGATAACATAATGTTCAGGTGGGTGTGCCATACCCGAACACATACGACACGGCCGTCAGCGCGAAGATGGAATACAACAACAAATATATGAAGGAGCGGAGCCTACTCAACGGCAGCGAGTGGCTACGGGTGCAGGCGTATAGGTTAGTAAAATTAAAACTTACTCCTATTTACCTTTCCTCAGTAGCCCGTATGTCGCTATGCAAAGATTCGCCTTTGAAAATTCAATAAAATCAATCGTCAAGCGGAAATTTTGTTTTACAATAGAGTAAATTCCTAATTAAATCTATTTAGTCCGTCTGTTATGGTGCCCTTACACGGGCAATATTTTGAGCAATTATTATTCGGCAACACGCATGGAGCAATGAGGAGCAACTTCAATAAGATTCTGCATTTGTTTCAGCAATATTGTTTATGATTGCTCCATATATTCCAGTGTTTTGTTTTATTTTACAACTAAATTTCTCCCGCATTGCATAGTTTCTTGGAGTTTCTTCATATCGCTCAATGTTGTCATTGCAAAACATTTCGCCAAATTGAAGCGTGCTGCCGTTGCCGTAAATTGCTTGATATTTTATGACGACACAATCGACCAGTATTTTAATTATTGCTTATAATTGATCAATTTTCATTGCCATATAAACGTACCATAAGATCACCAAAAAATGTTGGACACGTATTCTTTGTAGTTTTCCTTTAAGAAAAAAAATTAATACAGTGCGTTGAGATTTCGTGAGACAACGCCTTAGTATACTTGTTACCTAAACGTGACGTCATGAGCCCCCACTCCTGATCTTTGATGCGTTTTATGTTCGTCAATTTTTATTTACTTGATAAAGCACAAAATACAAGACATCTCTGGCATTCTGCTGAACTGGACCTATTTGACGCAGCCGTGGGGCACACAGTGTTATTGTTTTATTAAAACAAAGTTTCTTAACTTTTTACCTACATTGTGTTTATCTATGTGTGCCAAACAATCAATTTTCTTCTTTCGTCTTGATGTTTTTACTTTGGTTTGTGCGCAAAGATAACATAACTTTTTTATTTATTTGTTGTGCGCGGAGCTTTTTGTCTGCGCAACAATCTGTTGCCGTTATCTAAACGTTATATTTATTATCTTTTTATCCATAATATATTTATTTTTTGTTTATTATTTCGTTTTAATTACTTTTATGCTGCTCCGATCGACGTAATTCTGTCAACGCCGGTTGTCGCTGAAAACCAGTGCTGTGGCTCCGTCTCGCACACGAGTCCCAGCATTATGCTGAGCGATGGTCGTTTTGCGCGAATGTGACGCATGTCTTCCCAACTTGAACAACTTTTGTAATTTTACTTATTTTATTTTTAGGTACCTATTCGTCATGCTTGTCGCAAATAAACTCTTTTTCTTTTCTTTCTATAAGAAAGAGCTGGGCAAATCGGTTGATTGATAATGTTAGTGGTATGAATGTGTCCAGAGCGCTGAACCAGGCGGTGGGTCGCTGCGTGCGGCACCGCGGGGACTGGGGCGCCGTGCTGCTGGTGGACGCGCGGTACTCGCAGGACTACTTCACCGAGCATCTGTCCAAGTGGGTCAAGCGGTTTGTGAGTGTCTACCCAAACTATTCTACTACTTGTACTTATTCGACGAAACGTCGTGAGGCGTCGCGACAGTGCACGCACTTTGAAACGTTGCAAATTGTAATTTTATGTACTACGTAACAGGGTAACAGGACGTCGCATAGAACGCTAGGCGACGCGACGCTCCTACGATAAACGCGCTAGGTGTCACGACGCTTCCACTATAGACGCGCTAGGCGTCGTAACGCTTCCACTATAGAATCCGAGACGCATCCACGATAGACGCGCTAGGCGGCGCGACGCTTCTACGATAATGCACTATACTCTATCCGTTTAGGTAGTTAACTAAAGGTAAACAATCTTGATGTGTCTTTTTACACAAATTCATATTAAACAAATAAACTACTTTTCAAACTTATGGTTCAATTGATTTAGTATTCGTTACTGTTGTATTTACTTTGGTTTTTACTTGCATTTTATTTTTAAACTGAGTTTTTAAGTAAAAAGTTACATCAAGATTGTTTACCTTTAGTTAACTACCTAAACGGATAGAGTATAGACGTCGCGACGCTTCCACTATAGACAACGCGACGCTTCCACTTCAGACGTGCTAGGCATCGCGACGTTTCCACGGTAGACGCGCTAAACGTCGAGACGCTTTCACTTTAAACGCCGCCACGCCTTGTTAGAAGTGCTAGACGTCGCGACGCTTCCCCGGCGTAGAGGTTGCTAAACTTGAGCTGTGCCTCGTTAGGCACAGCTAAACGAATTAGAATACACTCCTCGGCGTCACGATGCGACTAGTGGCGCCGCGCTATCCAGAACGTAAATCACTGATCTCTTCAGGACTCGGTGTGAATTACCTTACAGCAGCTGCTCGAAAATTATTTCGGGAAAGGTAACTTTATTTGACTGTCACAGCTGGGCAACAACCACCACACGTACGAGAGCCTGCTGGCCAGCCCCAACGGACTCGCCGCCTTCATGCAGAGGATGAAGATCGTGGAAGAAGAAGAGAGCTTGAGGAACGCCTAGCGCTTACTGTAATATTTACACTGATAGACTGACTTCTAAGGGCTTTTTCTTTTGTCAAATATCTTCATCCGAAGAATTTCTGACAGTTTTAACTGAAAAAACTGGCATTGAAAATTTCAGGCAAACCATATTGAAAATTGAATCGCTGAAATGTGGATCGTGTTGATTCATTCAAACATAAACCGCGCAAAATAGGACAAAAGGCCACCTGTTATGATCTTTATATACTTTTTTTTTTTTTTTGTGCTGATGTAATACCAAAATGTTGCTTTAGTTTAATATACAAGACCGTAAACACCATTTGATATGGTTTTCTAAATGATAGTCAAATACTGTAAGTGTCTGGATTGTTGAATTCTCAAATTAAACAAGATTATGAGCAATAGGGAATACCTATGCATGAAAAAAATATTTAGTACTATAGTATTAAAATATAATACTAACAGTGAAAATAGAATCAAAATTGATCGAAAAACAAACGAGATATAACTGTTTTAAACAAATATATCTTTAAATATGTTCCTCTCGCGAAGACGCTGTTTTCTATGGCAGCGGTATAGGCGACATGTTTTTTTTTATTTTTTTTCTAAAGATGGGGATAAAGAAGATCAAGAAATGGGGGGTTAAAAACCGAATACATCTAAAGGCGATGGTCCTGTGGATTGAGTCTCTTGTTGAGGGGTCTGTCTGGATGTTGAGGGCTGGCCTACATAGTGGGGGACGCATGCCAGGGGTGCCGTCTGTGATGTGTCCAGGGTTAGGGTATTAAGGAAACCGTCCCTCCTCGCCGTCTGGAGGGACTGTATGCGGTCCTGTTGCACGGAAAGTTTGGTCTCCATGGTGGTCATTTTGTTGGTGACCGTTGTTTTCAGGTTATCGATACAGGCTGTTAAGTTTCTGAGCTCCCTCAGAATTTCTTGGAGAGTATCGTTCTGCTGGTTCTGATTGCTTAAAATAAGCTTCAGGTCATCATCCCTACAGGACTTACTCTTCTTTCCCTTCACAATGGTATCTTCACCAGGTAGCCTTTCCGAGGCTCTTTTAAGGCTACGGGTCTCTCTACCCATTGATCGAACCTGTTTCACCCCTGTGTCCTGAATGGAGACTAGTGTTTCAGAGGAGGTTGCCATAAAGCAGGATCTGCTTCAGCTTCATCATCGGATAGATCATTTCTCTCATGGAAAGAGGGCTGTTTTGCCATGATGCAAGAGGACTCGGTATGGATTGATCTAGTGATGGTTGTTAATAAGTACTGATGGTAAAAAAAATGTTATTTGACGTCAGAGTTCGTATCGGGCTTCTCTTTCTAATTGGCATCTTTGAAGCTATATAACTTTCTCGCTGTAGAAGGTATTTTAAAAATTATTTAATAATTGTTTATTAGAGCCAATAAGTATTTAATTTTGCAAATAAAAAAATGCATGCATATTCCCTATTGTAATTAAATAATTTCAAATACTCGTGTAGATTAAAAGCCGTTACAATATAGGTAATTTTGTTAGGATTTAGAGAGTAAACGAGTTGAAGTGGGGAACCATTGAAGAGAAAATGAATTGCTTTACTTCCTGTTTTGTGTTCTAATTAGCAGTGATTAGATAATCGAGCGCTAATATACCTAAACTTCACTTTTACTCCCACGAAAGTATAATACGGACATGCTTTTCAGAATCCCGGATCCCGGAATCGTTCGAAATTCCTGAGATTGCTAGAAATGCCCTTATACAAAATATAGTTAGAACTCGTGAACTCTTGTTGTATTTTTTTTAATTTAAAAAGCCGATTCTTATGGTACTTTAATTTAGGTACAATGAAAGTTTTTTCATTAGATTGTTATAGTATAGTTATAGAAATATATAATTTGTCTGTTGTTTTATCAGTTGTCTGGTTGCCATAGCACAGGCTCTGCCTAGTTTGGGATCGGATGACCGTGTGTGAGTTGTCCCAAGATATTATTATTATAGTTGTTTTTACAAAATTGTTCCGACATTCCGTCAAATTAAAAGACATTCCGTCCATATTATTATTTCACTGGAAGAAGTTTAGGTATATAAGCGCCCGATGATCCGATCACTGCTAATTAGTTAAGTAAACCAATCAATCAGAATAAAAAATCGGGTAATTGAATACTGATACTCAAGTATCTCAATCACAAACTCTTATAGGAACTATCATATTTTTTTAAATTGTTTGTTAGTTTTTTAAGCTGTACTGTGCATTTATCTTAGTGTATTGCTCAAAATTTAAAATAATGTTGGAGCTTTTGGAATATTCCTTAAATTCTATGAAAAGGTGCATTGTGTTTGTTATGATTTTATTTAAGTTCTACAAGTCATATAATCGTGTAACGTGTTTGTTATAAGTAAATAAAAGAACGTATTTTTTGTAAATAAGGCCCACTTGAGCAAACCAGAGTTATCTATTAACTCACGAGTTAGGACGAGTTTTTTGATCCGTAGTTAACTCAAGCTATGGTTAAATTGTTTTTTTTTTTGTTTAAATGCATTTTTGAATAAACTGTTACTTATTACTAGTTGTTTTGAACTAATAGATACTCTTTTTTAACCATTAGTCAAGTTAAATATTGATCTTAAAACACACATTAACGAAATTTTGGTGCACTTAATTTAAACCAATGGGGCCAGGCCACAACAGTGCGTTGCGGCGTCGCATCGCAAAAATCAACGACGCCGCACAACGCATCGTGGAAATTTCCGATGCGCTGCCGCAACGTACAAATCTGCGATGCGACAACGCTTTGCCGTTTAGTCGGTGTCCATACTTTGAACGACCTGCACGTGTTTTTTAAGCGATATGGCGCAGTACGATGTCGACCACCTGATATCTTTAATTTACGAACGTCCCGTCCTTTGGGACAAAACTATATCACAATTCAAAGACAAATTTTTAAAAACAGAAGCATGGAGGGAAGTGTGTACAAGTTTATATTCAAATTTTGAGGAGTTAAATAGTGTTGAAAAAACAAAACTCGGTAAGTACTTATAAACATTTATATTTTTGTTAACTGCCAACTAAGACCTCCAATGTTACTATTAAAATAATTACAAAATTCGTTTCTGATTATGTTAGCTCCTGTTCTACTTTCATGTGTTGTTTCGTGTAAAATTTGCAAAGAATCGTCAATAATCATTTCTTCAAACGTTTGTGCGCCATCTCGATTCAATACAAAGTTGTGTAATACACAGCATGCTTTTATAATGTCTATTGTGAAATCGTAAGAAACATTAATGGGTCGATGAAATATGCGCCATTTATTTGCGAGTATGCCAAAAGCGCTCTCAACATATCGTCTGGCTCGGCTCAAACGATAATTAAAAACTCGTTTTTCTATCGATAAAAACTTCCCAGAATATGGGCGCATTATATTATTTGTCAGTGGTAATCCTTCATCCGCCACGAAGACAAAAGGAATTTCTTTTTGAAAGCCAGGTAACGGTTTTGGCGGAGGTATAGATAATTGACCTTTTTTTAATAAGTCGTATAGATTTGAGTTCTGAAAAACAGTGGAGTCACATTCCTTACCATATGCACCTATATCGACATATATAAATTTGTAATTCGTATCAACAAGTGCTAATACAACAATGGAATTATAATTTTTATAATTGAAAAATAGGGATCCACTGTGATCCGGGCTCAATATACGAATGAGTTTTCCATCTAGCGCTCCTATACAATTAGGAAAGTTGGTCTTTTTTTCATACTCTTGAGCAATTTGTTCCATCAGCTCTGTTGTAATTTTTGGTAATTCCAACCTTTTAAGAATGTTCCATACAATACGACAAACAAATTTTATTATTCCTGTTATTGTAGATTTTCCACGATAATATGTGAAATGCATATCTTTAAAAGTATTTCCCGTCGCCAGGTACCTGAAAGAAAACAAAATAAATCATTATTCGTCATATTTTTTTAGGTAACGATGTCATAAAGAAATGGAGAGGAATCAAGGATAATTTTACAAAATACGAAAAAAAATTAAACGAGCAATGTAAATCCGGAGCTGGGGCCAAAAAAAATAAACAATATCATCTATACGACCAGCTCCTATTTCTGAAAAAGAATTCTCAAAATAAAACAACATCAAGTCTTGACGATGAAGAAATAAGACCAAGCACCTCAACCCAACAAAGCCAGCAACCTGTCATGCCACGTTACCAGCCTGCATCGCGTAAAAGAAAAATTGACGAAGACGAATTTGAGAAGAATATTATAGCTGCTTTAAAAACACCTGAAAGTAGACATTTATCTTTTTTTAAAGGAATTTTGCCATCATTGGAAAAATTGAATGATAATCAAACAATAATTTTCCAAAGTCGTGTCCTACAGATATTAAGTGATTTACACCAACCATCATACTATCCCAGCCACTATCAAACTTCACAAACATCCGTCCAAGCAAACTATCAAACATCTCAAACAACTGTTCAGACTGGCTATCAAACAGCTCAAATGTCTATGCAGAGTGGCTACCAATCAGCTCAAATGCCTATGCAGAGTGGCTACCAATCAGCTCAAATGCCTATGCAGAGTGGCTATCAAACATCCATTCAACGCAGTGCCTTCCAAAGCGGATCATCACCGGCACCTATGCAATCGTCTCCACAAACGCCAAGGAATGATGATGTAAATGAGCCAGAACAAATTCATTTCGATGAGGAACTAACAAATTTGACGAATGACACACAATCGGAATACGAGTTTTGAATAACACTAAATTATGAAAATGATTAAACAGTATGATTATAGTAAAAATAGTTTATTTTTTTCTTACCTTACAGTTAATCCCAGCATCTCCAGAGGTTCGATGGGTTTTCTAAATATGTATTTCTTTTGTAAATGAGGCTTTATCAAACTAAGAAGTTCTTCAAAACTTACTACACTCATCCTAAAGTAATCGAAAAATTTAACCTCGTCCACTTTTAGCGCCTCATATTTCCTTTTAAAGTGGTTTCCATCTTTATTCATAATTGTCAGTAATGGGTGCACCCAGTACTTTCTTTTCTGTTTCTTTTTCTTAATACGCCTTAACGCAAGCAGAAGTAGAACACGCGCAGTGCGGTCCATGTCTCACTAGAAACTGAACTGACGGTTAGCGTCTTGTCGTACGATGTCGTATCCGATGAAATTTCTGCGTTGCGACATCGCATCGCATAGCTGTGCAATGTTGTTTTTGCGATGCGACGCCGCAACGCACTGTTGTGGCCTGGCCCATGGTTACACACATACGGATAAAACAAAAACATAACAAATTTTCATACATAATAGCCCTGGGATAGTCAGAGTAAAAGAAAACTCTGGTTTGTAAAACTAGGCCTACGGATTTAATTTAAAATTAATTCATCTTTAATTTTGATATCACAGTTGGTACTCTTTGTTGGAGTCTCCTTTTCCTTTTGAGCCAGCGATGGAAGAGACTCCGATTTGCTAATACTGAAACAATTAGACAGAAACGATTAAAATGGTGAATTTTGGAGAATATTTCTGTTTTCTTGGATGTTAGTCGTAGGAAAATCTTGTTTGTTTTCACGACAAGGTACAAACCAAAGTTGCAGAGATTGTTTATTTTTTACGTCTGGTGACTCGAGTCTTTCCAACCAGATTGTGGCGGTTGATGGAAGCAGCTAGCTATTGCTAGTACCGCTAAAGTTCCCGCTCAAACGCTTAGCAATTACGTCAGTGGTATATATCACCAGGTGGAAAGTGATGGTGTTTTCGGCGATGGAGCACGCTTGTCTAGAAGCAACCTGTTCACAAGACCCCAGGGTAGCAGCCTCAGCATCAGGAAACACGCCTCAGCTGATGAACTTCTTGGCGCGTTACTCAGTCAACTCAAGAGCATAAAACTGGTATCTGACAGAACCGTCCCAGATATGAGAGCAGTGTCTGATCGGCGACTTGACGGTTACGTCAATGGTGTGTGAATACATATCGACGGCAAAAAGTTTTTTTTTTTTCGTTTAATGTGGGTTTGCTCTTGACTCTAGTCTAGGTCATAGATGACAGAGACAAAGTCGACGATGGAGCGAGCTTACCCAGAAGAAGCCTGTTCACTCTAATTTTAAAGAGATTAGGGTTGTATGCGCTCGGAAACACAGGCGCAGGCAGAGAGTTCCACTCCTTTACTTTGCGCATTATAAAAGACGTTTGGAAACGTTTAGTGCGAATTGTTGGAATAGCAACAAGGTAGGGATGGTAACTTGCAGTGCATTTAGAGGTCCGATGGTAGAAGGGGGCCGGAGGGATGAGGTCGTGGAGTTCCTGGACACTCTTCCCGAAGTACAATCTATAGAAGACCGACAGACAGGCAACCTTGCGGCGATGAGCCAAGCTGTGAAGCTTGGCATCCACCGGTCTTATGTCGCCAATGAGCCTTTTAGCTCTGCGTTCCACCGAGTCTCGTATGTAGTCAATCAAGATTTTTTTTTTTGTCATAGGAAGACGTGATGACCATTCGACTTTTTTCTGATCAATAACACTGTAACTAAGTCATTTTTCTTTTAATGCAGTGTACTTACAACTTGGTGCAGTCGACGGCTTTCTCGTGGCGCCTGAGATGACTCGCTTGCAGGAACCTCCTCTTGCAGATCTCGCACGAGTACGGACGCTCACCCGTGTGGAACCTTTTGAATAGTATTTATTTATTACTATGGTAATAAAGTTCAAAAGTGGTTCACCGCAAATGTCCGCGATGGCACATCAGAGAAACACATAGGTTAAAACGTACAGAGACGCGCGATTGGACAAAATCCAGTTATTTAAGTGTTAAAGATCCCAATTCAAGAGTAATAATTACCTCTTATGCACGGCAAGGTCGAATTTTTTGAAGAAGCTCTTGCCGCAGTCTTTGTAGTCGCACGCGTGAGGCGTCAGGCCGTCATGGTCGCGCTCCATGTGCTCTCGCAACTGAAACAATGTTATGAATGTGTTAGCAATGATTCTTGGTTTTGGGACAAGCTGTTTGACTACTTTACACTGCATAAGTGGCGAGCGACTTGTGCCTTAATAATAACAGCGCTCATCATCATCTGTCTAGCCTTTTCCCAACTATATTGGGGTCGGCTTCCAGTCAAACCGGATTCAGCTGAATACCAGTATTTTACGTGGAGCGGCTGCCTACCAGACCTCCACAACCCATTAACTGGGTAACACGGTAGTTCTTGGCTAGACTGGAGTTAGATTTACTGACTTCTGACAATCCGTAACGACTGCCAACGGTCTACAAATGGCAGCCAGGACCAAAGGCTTAACGTGCTTTCTGAGGCACGGAGGAAACTCGGTATGTTAAGATGATCACCCATCCACAGACCAAGCGTTGCTTAACCTTGATCGACCCGTGCGGCTGTTATTCTTTAGCCACGAGCTCCTTCCAATAATACAGTACAGCGCTACGAGTCAATATTCAAAGATAAGCGAAACTTGTCGAAGGCGGTTCTTGGATAGGTGACCATTACATAACGCGACCATCGGCGCCTTGAAAAGTATATTAGCCTTTGAACGCCAAAGCATAAACGCATCGTCGTTACCCCGCCGCCAAGCCACAAATTCGCCGTACTTTTTATTACATATTTGTGACGTGTGGCGTACAGGGAACGCGCTTGCTTGTCATGTATACGTGACAATGGCGTTCAAAAGGTTAAGCCATTGATCCTGTCTGCCATTTGCAGATCTTTGACTGTTGTTATGGGTATTCAGGAGCCAGAAAGTGGACCTACCCGTAGTGGTATCTGTAGTACAGTTACTGGGTTGTGGAGGTCAGTTACGCCAACCACTCCCTGTAAAATACGGTTATTTATCGGTATCCAACTAGCCAGCCGACACCAACAAGAGGCCAGGCAGACTGACCTTGCTGAAGTCTCTAGTGTGAACCACTCACCATCCACGCGAACTTGAAGTTGCGGTCGCATATCTGGCAGCAATGCTCGGCGGGCACGTAGGGCGTGTGCAGACTGCGCGTGTGCTTGTTGAGCGTGGAGCGGTAGCTGAAGCGCTCGCCGCAGATCTTGCACTTGTGACGGCGGAGTGACGGCTCGTGGGTTGCTGCGAAAGAATAAGAATGTCATGAAACACGGGCTCCTGGGCTGAAAAATCGGTCGGCCTAAAACTGTATATGGGTTTTTCCATTAGAAATTTCTCCGTCACTGCCCGGAGTTTGGAAGTTGGTGGTGTGACACCATTGTGCCTTGGAAAACACGTAAAACTGTTAGTCCTACGTCTATCTCGCCGGTCGTGTCGGATTGCCGTCCCATCGAACTGTGACTGTAAAGGAGGCACTTCACTTGGCGTATTTGCGTTACTTGGACAATAGAAGTTATACCCTAAAGTTATTTTTTTAAGTCAAGTCAGGCCAAGTGAAGTGCCAGCATAAAAAAACAGAGAGTGCACCTTAGTTTGCACATGCTTGGGCACTATATCTCCTGCGTGACTAATCGCCGTGGAGATTGGCCAGAGTGATCGAAATTTGGTCAGAAGGATTTAAGTGCCAGGTACCAAATATAATATGGTATTTAACTAGATCGCTAGATTTAAATTTAGCTGCCATAAAATTCGAATTAATAACTTTTGCGTAACTACAAAAGCATGTTACTTCTCCATGCTGTCTCAATATCTCATCCAGAGAGAGGAGAATATGATAAAATTAAAACAATTTATTTACTTACCTATATGAGATCTATAATTATCCTTCTTATTGAAAGCCTTATTGCAAGTTCTACAGACATATAACACTCTCTTCTTAGGCTTTCTTGCTTTAACTTTCTTCTTCTCTTCTGTAGCCATCAAAGTCATGGGCTCTTCCATTTTTATGACCACAGGCCATAATTGCTCATTCTGGGGCTCTTTTACTGACAGAGGCTTATCAAACTTGACATAAAGCTCTATATTCGCTAGGCTTACAATTTCCTGTTTAACCTCAGGTACGCTTGGCTCTTTAGTCTTATCATTAACTAATTCAACTCCAATATTCAACATATCCGTCAGCTGCTCCGCATCAATTTCACTTTTTAAGCTAATTATAAAAGTATCATCGTCTTCCGTTGAAATATACTGGACGCTATTTTCACCTATGAGTTGGTTCAAATTTGCAGCTAGATTCGTGCTTGCTTCTAAATCGACGTCACTTTCAAATATTGTAGCACATTCGTTCACTGATACATGATTATGATTGTCTAATTCGTTATTTGTCTCAGGAGCATTAATAGTTTCAGGTGGATTTAGTAGTTCATCAGGTAAGTACTCGGCTTTGACATGAAATAAAGTGTTCATGATGTCTTGATCCATGCTTTTGCTTCCTTCGGTAAAATCGAACAGAATTTCGGCGTTTTTATCGGCAGTGTAGTCCATGTCATTTGTGTTAGTATTGAACATGTGGCTAGGTTGAATGCTATCGAAGTCTATGTCATTGTAGAACAGTTCTCCGTCCAGAATGTGTAGTTGATTCATTTCTTTTAGTAGTTCTATTTGCATCAAGTTTTCTGGGTTGTTGTCGATATCGTTAGGGTTGTATACGTTGAGTATCTCGTTCTGAGTCGACATGGTCATGTAGTCGTCTTCTGCGGACAGGATGTCGTCCACAATGTTGTCTACGATGCGGTTGGTGTCGTTCAGATTGCTTTTATCATCTTTGTCGGGTTCAGGCGGCTTTGCGTTTTGAGCAGCACCCCCCGCGTCTGTATGTTGCCTGGTAGACAATAGAAAAATTCATCAGAATATGTTACAGAAATCAAATCAGGGGCTAGATAGACTATCCAATCTCCACCTTTTTTTTTTCATTATTATGTTTGAACACATCTCGGTACCCTGGGGTCCCGGATCTTTGGAAGTACGAGGGGCAGGAGCCACGGGTCAAGTTAAGTAAACCTACCTTGATATTTTCAATGTTAGTGTTTATTTGATGTGTATATGAAGTCCTACTGTGACTTCTTCTATCTGCATAAAATTCCTGACACCTGCACATGTAATTAAAATAACAGTAACGGAGTTACCGCGGCTCTGGAATGCAAAGGGCATTTAGAGGAACACGGGTCGGTTTTTGACAGTAAGAGCCTGACACTCCTTTCCGCTCCATCCGCTTCATTGACGCCAGCTATAGAGAGAAGAACTTACCGCACACAGTGCTCCAACAGCGCACTCTTGTACTGGAAGCTCATGCCGCACACGCGGCAGTGGTTCTTGCGCGTGCGCGTGTCGGCCGCCTCGCTCACGCACTTGCTGAGCGCGCAGTTCTGCGCGTGCCGCTTCATTGACGCTATCTGAGGAGAAGAGAACGAAGGTCTTATTAGCTAAATACAACGGTAGTTGACTGGGCTTTTTTTGTTATTATATTCATGTTATTGAAAAGACCCAGCGAAAAAAACTCATTAAATGACGGAGTAGTGAGCGTTTTAAAATCTATGGTTAAAAGAGACAGCACTCATGTGTGACGTTTCAAAATTGAGAAACATTTAGTTAAAAAATTAAGTTTTAAGTTTTATTTACTTTTTCAGAAATCTTAATATTTTACTAACATATTACAATTAAGAATTCTCATGCTTGTAGAATTTTTATAGTATTCAAATACCCTATTAAAGTGGCAAACATACCAACCATATAATATTTTACAAGATGTATGTTTGAACCATTGGGGTTGGAACATTAGGGACAATCATACCTGTTTAAACCGAGTCCCGCAGCCGCTGCAGCAGTAGGGCTTAGTGCCGTTGTGCCGCAGCATATGCCGCTTCAGATTCGTGTTGTCCTTGAAGCGCATGTCGCACTCAGGACACGCGTGCTTCTTTACATCTACCGACAGAAAAGGTTTTTTTTTATCTTATGCAGTGGCGTAGTTAACATTGGGCGCCGAAACTTTAAATAGGTACGCCACTGACCGTATTTATCTAAGTAATAAATTTTGGACTCAAAGGTACAGAGGCGGACTTAATGCTTTAGGCATGGAAACTTAAAACTGCATTATTTGCCCTACGGGCCAATTTTTCAAGCATCAAAGTGGTTTTAAATGTTTTTTCACAAAAGCTGTCAAATCAAGATTTTCATAACATAAATGTTGAAATTTTTTTAATTAATTACATTTTGGCTACATTCCTAAATGAAAATGATTTAATATTTTAACACCAGTTAAAATATTAAACGTTACGTGTTTTTAATTGATCTATATATATATAGTTTATGTGTTATGTATATTATGTTATAATATTAAGCTTGTATGTTAGATTGTGTGTTTTTACTAACAATTGTGTTCATCTTTTCAGCCTAGACTGACATCTACCACGTAACACTGGCAGAATAATTGGAACCGGCTCAGTTGCCAAAAAAAACTAGAAAACTTTATGTAAAAATATTTAAACTTTTTTGAATTCAGATTATAAGAGATCATATTTTCAACAGCCATGCCAATGTTCATTATCTTGGATGTGCTAAATATTGCCTTTAAAAAATGTTTTATAAGGCACCTTTAAGGTAAAGAAATACTTTATTTATGAATTTAAACTTCATGCACAAAGGCGGACTTTATGCCTTAGGCATTCTCTACCAGTCAACCAGAGATAGTGAAGATATAAAATGGCAGGTGCATTGATAAAAGCAAAGAAAAATAATTACTAAGATGTCTACTTACCACTATGTATGCTCTTATGTTTCTCCAAGTCTGAAGGCTTAGTGAAAGACTTCTCGCATTGATCACAGTTGTGGGGCCTGAAAATGAAGGGGACACAATATTGAAAAACTACCTTTTTCTAAACTTGACTAAACACACCTACTAGCAGACAGCCCTGCCGCAGACAAATTCATAGACAGCAAAGGTAGGCAGTTTATACTACAACTTCAAACTCTATTACTAAAATAGAGTTTGAAGTTGTAGTATAAACTGAACTTCATGTGAAGGTTTTCAAGTTATTTTCTTAATATGTACATATTTTATCCATGTTTAAAGTTGGGTACTGACCTATGTTACAGGGTGTAATGTAATATGTTACAAAGCGAACATTCATGCAGTCAGGATGTGGAAATGTGCATGAACATGTGTGTATGTGTTTTGTTTTACACGGATTTTCGGAAACTGCATAACATGAGATGCTCACTGCAAATGTTACATTACAGCCCGTAATACCATTCAGTATCCAGCTTAAACTTAATAAGAAATGCAGTAATAGCAAAAATAATATTGTTTTTTCATACTTGTAGTTCAAATGCTTGGCAAACAGGTGTTGCTGTAATTTATACAGAGCCTCAAAGGCCATCGTACACTGCAGACACTTCCACTCTCTCTCCAGAGGCTTGTGGGTCAGGCTGTGTTTCATGAGCTGCTGCTTTGTTGAAAACTTCTGATCGGGACATTGGTCTGAAACATAATACTTTGTGGTTGTAACAAATTCGAATACGTAAAGAGTGGAAATAATGGTATAAAAGACCAATAAATTAACAGTATTTTTGAGAAGACAAAGTTTTAAGTAAAGGTACCTACTTTATACACATCACCAGTGAGTGGCATAGGTAGTGCTATATTGCGTCAATTAACCTGAATGATAATGTTAATATGGACATGCCTCAGGATTCCCAGGAATATTGTTTTGAATGTTGATGTATTAAATTAAGTTAAACTATTTAAGATATCATGAATATGCACGATAACATATCAAACTACTCTAGTATAAGCTGGTCTCACGCGGAGCTGTTTGCCATATTACTTACTGGTCCTGGGATTCAGAAGACATATTCATGTCAAGATAGCGGTCAATAAATCCCAGGAATAGCACACTACCTATGCATATCCATGCATTTCACTAACTTCAGCAAAAAGTAGTGTATATACTAATAAATTTGAAGGAAAACAAACAATTAATGTTACTATAAATAACGTTGAGGACGAAAATGTCTACACAGCATAAAATTGAAGCCTCAAATAAAAAAATACTACTTACCACAAACCCAAAGGTTATCCTTGGAATGGACTCTCAAATGTCCGTAATACTTCTTAGCATTATCGAACCGCTTCTTACATATCTCACAGTGCAACGTAGTAGGACCGTTCAGGTCGGGCTCCTCCAGGGGCTCGTCTCCAGAAAGAAACTGCGCCAAGACATCGTCGGGGCCCAGCAAGGCTCCATGGGATGGTAAAGTCGTGTGCAACTCATCATATGCACACTCCTGTGGCTTGATTCTTGATAAAAAATCAGAAGTCTCCGAATCCACGAACTAGAATAAATTTGAATAAAATATTTAGCAAAACAACACCAAATTGTATATTTCGAACTTTTGTAAACAGCTGTTGTCATGTCATAATGCAAATAAATGAAACTTACTGGAAGACTAAAAAATGGTAAATTCGAATCCATATTCTATATGCATGTGATTGATGGAGGAAACTTGATAATATTATATTAGTATTACTAATAAATACGCGGATAAACGATCGCTCCATTTGCCATGGTTTTCTCTGCCATACTTTTTTGTTTGACGTCTGTTGACGTCTAACTTTTTTTTAAATGTAACCACTAACCAGAGTCAGGTCACTTTGTCTTTGTATACAAATGATCTGTGAGAATGTTTGATAGCATCACGCACAACCATCGGTTAATTTATTGTGTTTCCAAATATGTGTCCGATTAATTATGTAATATGTATGGACTTTGCAAAATGGTTGTGAAAATGAAAAGCATTTGATTGTCCATAATTTTTGTGGTTTGTCTACAGTTTGCTGTCAAAGTCAGTTCGTTTTTGTTTTCGAAATGTCATATTGTCAATCAAACACCAGCTGATTCAGAAATAGCAACGAAAATTTAAAAATTGAGTAAGATTTGATTTACCATGTTAACACTAGCTTCTATTACCCGATAATTAAAAGCAAGTTAATTGAATTTCTTTGTAATAAAAAATACTACCATTTAACGGTTAGACAAGATCTATTTGGAAAACAGTTATTTACACCTAAAACATTCAGCCAAAATTTATTGTTGTTTTGTACCTTGTACCTAAAGATTTGATCACATACCAAGCATTATAAATACTTTATCACTGATAAGGACTTTTTATCGGTGATTTTGTTGTTTTAACTTAAATGTAGTTAAATAATAAAGAGTATTCTCTCCTCAATTTGTCGACAGGCCTCCTTAGACATTCTGTAGCTCTACGTTGCTTAAAAAACAAATCTATAGCTTGGACACTGCACAACTTGGTTGGTGACTAACTAATTCATATTTCACTAATAGGTATAGTTAATACTATTTAGTAATTACTGGACCATTAGGTAGTCATTAGTAACTATAGGTGATGCAACAAGCAGTCATACTGATTACAATTTCTCATGGTAGTTAGGCAGTTCACTAATTATTAAACTGGTATATGTTTTTGCAGGTGGACCACAAACTAGTTTTTACATCTGTCACCGCAAAATTGCAGACTCCGTAAGATTGTAATAAATCTTGGTTAGCTTATAATTTCTCGATATTTTATGAAAAAATATTTTTGTATGCAATAAATCCCATCCAAATTCAATAGTTTCCAACATATCCGTGTCTTATTTAGAAAAAATAGTTTACAATTCCACACGATATTTTACAATCTTACGGCATTTGCTATTTTCCGGTGACATATCCATTCACAATTGAAACATCAACTGTTTGGTATTTTTATTGGCTTTTGGACTACCTTGCAAATGCTAGCTTTTAATATCTATTAGATTACCATCAAAATTATTTTATTCCTTACATACTTTATTTTTCTGTTTCTTTATAGACAAATACAATGTGCATCCTGTTTATGTACAACGGCACCCATGATGCCAAGAGTGACTACAGCTTAGTTCTGGTATCTAACAGGGATGAATACTATAACAGGGCTACGGAAAATATGGCTCCGTGGAAGGAAGATCCTAATGTTATCGGAGGTGTTACCCAATTTATAATACAATCATAAAATCATCTTGGACACTAAAATTCATCATGTCAATTTCATCTCACAAGTAACACGTAGGTAAATATAATTAAGATCATATTGCTAATCATTGGTATACCTATGTTATAATCTAACAGTTTGAATCAACAGTCAGTGATGTTAACAGGGGCGGATTGAGGTGGGGCATAGGGGCAAGTGCCCCCCCCTACCTTTGAGCTCTTTATTTTTTAAGGTAGGTAGGTTTAACTAAATAAACTACACACAAACACTTACATAGAATCTTCATGCCATTTTAGGGTTCCATAGTCTACAAGGAACCCTTATAGTTTCCCTTATAAATTCATAGTAGTAGCATATTTATATAGAATTTAAAAGGAAAATTATCTCCGCTACCTAGACTTAACGAGTTAATGAGTATTAGTCGACCAACTTATAAAATGAACTGGTTAAGTAAAATAGATTCTGATAATTCCATAGAAAATTACTTAAAACCAAGTGCATTTGTAACTTTGTAATGTAAATAATAGTTAAGTACTTCTTTTTTAAATAATTTAATATGCATTTTCAGTTGACATCATGTAAAAGAAACGTGTATGTTTGAAGGTCGTGACTTGGCAGCCACTGAAGGAGGAACTTGGTTGGCCGTGGCGCCCACTCGTAAGAAACTAGGAGTTCTGTTGAACTTGGCAGGAACCAACAATCCTACAGCCAAGAGTAAGTGGACATTCTCTTTTAAAGTTTCAAAGTACCTACCTTGGAACTTTAATAAGCACCAAGGTACTTTAAGGGTAAGAGAGAATGTGTTATATTTTTAATACATTCTCTCTTACCCTAACTAGCTCTCTATTCGCCAAAAAAAAGAAAATCCAAGGTACAATAATTTTCCCAATTTATTTGTGTAAAAAAAGTTATTGGACTGTCGTATTATTAGCACTGCAATCTAAGTTTAATCTTTTGAACGCCAGATCATAAACGCATCGGCGTGTCCCCGATGCCAAGCCACAAATTCGCCGTACTTTTTGTCACATATTTGTGACGTAAGGCGTACAGGTTGTCATGTTGACCGGAAAATTGCAGACTCCGTAAGATTGTAATAAATCTTTATTAGATTATAATATCTCGATATATTATGAAAAAAACGTATTGTATACAGGACACGCGCTTGCTTGTCATGTATCCGGAAAATTGCAGACTCCGTAAGATTGTAATAAATCTTTATTAGATTATAATTCATCGATTTAATATGGGAAAAAAATGGTTTTTATACAAAAAATCCCAACCAAATTCAATAGTTTCCAATATCGGATATATTGGAAACTATTGAATTTGGATGGAATTTATAGTATACAAAATGATTTTTCTTATTAAGAAAAAGATTCACTCGATATTTTACAATCTTACGGTGCGACTGCTACTGGCTGTGAAGGCTCAAAAAGGCAGAAAACTGTATCGCGATCGCGATTGTGTGTGTGTGTGTGAATGCCGATGCAGAATCGTGGTTTCGCACCAAACGCAGGTGAAGTTGTAAGTCCATCGACGGAATTGCGACTTCATCGCTGCAAAAACTCGCCATGGGTGACCCCTTAAACGTCGAAAAAGCTTGTCATTTAACCCACCTCTAAATAATAGGTGCCTGGGTAGTAAAATTAATTAATCGTTTTACAGGTAGAGGAACAATAGTAGCAGACTATGTTAAGAGCGAGTCATCTGTTAAAGGTTACGTTCATCAAATAAAGAAGTATTCTAAGGACTGCAATGATTTTATTTTCGTATCTGTTGAATTCAGGTAAGGAAAATTTCAATATTTTTGCGAAGACAGTGGCGGACTAAGAGCGGTCCCCTTAGATATCTGGTTGTTGGGCTTGCAAACCTCGTGATGACTCCATTTATCAAATCCCAAATAAGGCCAAAATATGTAATCTTCGGTAAATAAGCAACATTTTGGAGTAGGGATGCCCACAAAAATGCAAATTAATGTAAATGTAGGTAGGTAGAGTCCATCTAACCTGGTCTAACATTCCCACCACAAAACTAATGTTCTGTTTTAGGAGGATCTTTAACCCGTCGTGTAGCTCCTGTCTGTGGTTAGTATTAAGCATGTGTTCCTACATAGTAGTACTGGCGCCACTTCTACGACTGCGTGAATGGCCATGCTATCGTCAAGTGATCTCCACGACACAATTATTCTTCAATAAATCTTATCAGTTGTTTTCTTGAAAACGTTTTGCAGCAAGTGCGCTGCCAGTCGTTAACATTTTATTCGTCAATGAAAGTAATCACATCGCCGCGATACCATCGCCATGTGGAGAGACGTTCATTGAGTATTTATAGAATGAAGCGGGTGGATGAAAATATTGCCGCTGTTCACTTCCTCGTGGAGGTGGCGCCTTACAGTCTAAGCGGATGCAGCTGAATATAAAACTTTTAACTTGTTTATGCATATGTACTGTTATACAACGTGGATTTTTGAGACGGACGGTAAGGGCAGATACCTTAACCGTTATAGTTACAGGAAAACGTTCCTAGGAGACCATCCATAACTTTTTGAGATATTCTGAATTGCATTCACAGATTTTGGAAAAAATGTGCAGTCAGCGAAAAAAATGCTAAAAACCCAAGAAAAAAAAACATGTAGGGATCAAAAGACTCTATGGGGCCATTTAAGATACGAGTGCCTACTAGAAATTTTCTACCTAGGGACTTTTACTTAGAGCAGGTAGCCCTTACTGTCCCGTTTCAAAAATCCATCCCCTGTTTAGTTACATATTAAGTATAAATACTTGATTGTGATATAAGACATTGAAATTACACTAAAAAAATGCCAACATCAAGTTGCGAGAATATGGAGGGCCTCTTTTACTTACGGACTTTTACTCTTTTACGGACTTAGTCCGCCACTGTCACACAAAAGACTAACGTAGTTAGGTACATTACGGGTTGATGGAAAGCAAGAGTTTGGCTAGAAACTTAATCGTAGAGGCGTAACATTTTTGGATCTGGATCCCGTACGTACACAACACAGTATAGGTAGGAAATTAATTGATGTTTACTCAAAAACTTATACATATGCTACTCGACTACTGACCAAGGCTTTGCACTGACTGGATAGATCCACTCAAATCTGTGTGGTTCTTTCCTCAAAAGACCATTTCAAACACTGATTTGCATGGTCCTCATATAACGTATTGTGAATGTGAGGACCATGTAGATCGCAATATTAGGGGTTCATTTCATGTTAGTCTGGCAGTTTGAGTTCTTTATGCGGCCTACCCAAATGTCCTTACTTTGGTATTGTTCGTCAAATCGTTGAGCTCCTTAAAGTTCTAAGTTTGAGCTACACGATAACTGACAAATGTTTGCACTGTTTGGACAGGTCCACTCAAATCTGTCTGGTACTTTCCTCAAAAGACCACTTCAGATATTAACCTACATGGTTCTCATATGATTTGACTAGTACGATTGTATGGACTTTAAAAGAGACTTTGACCTCTGAGTTTGTTTCGGTGTTTCTTCTCAGGGTAGTCAGCTATGAAACACCGGCCTCATGTAGGTAGTTTAAAAATGACCAAAAAGATTGACGTGTAAAAGTGTTATGTTAAACCTACTTCAAAATAAATATCATTTATAAAATTGTTTCAGGAGCGCGGGCCCAACAATAACATCCTTCAGCAATGCGAATGACGAACTGACCACCCACAAGGAAGCCTACGTGGGCTTCGGCAACAGTCTGCCAGAGGAACCGCTCAAGAAAGTGGACGCCGGAAGAAATAAACTGATGCAGATCCTCACCACATTCAACAAAGTGTGCATGCAAGAAGAGCTTCTTGAAAAGTTGATTGAATTGCTAAAATCGGAGGAGAGGTAACTTCGTTTCTCTGGTGCTAATAGTTCCGGATTTTCCCCACTAAACCATCCATCCTGCATAGTATCTACATCAATCTACCTAGCTTTTCCCCAACTATAAAAGGCCCCATTAAAATAGATGGACAATTTTTAACATAGCGTTCAGTACCTACGTCTTACCAAAGATATCCTAGCAAAAAAAAACACTGTTTAAAGAGATTTTATTTTGACCTAAATAATAATTTTTTCGGCACACTAGAATAAACACATCCATTTTGGGTAGGTAATTGACGTGGTCACGTGCACAAGCTCATTTGTAGTACCTATTAGAATTATGAGATAACAAAGACATGGATGTGTTTATGCATTGATTTTTTTTCTTGAAAGTATCTAATGCATTTTTCTAATTATTATTTTTTACCACTGTCCTTATTTTGGTGGTCTGAATGATTTTTAAGTTTGTCCACCAATTTACCTGGGACCTTTTATTTAGGTTTGGCTTCCTGGATAACCAGATGCAACTGGATACCAGTAACGGTTAACACAGAGCGACTGCCTATCTGATGCCCACAACCCAGTTACTGGGTTGATACCTACTCCTCGGCAAGAATCTGACACCAAGATTTGCACTTTTGACTCGTAACAACTGACAAGATCTACGAATGGCAGCCGGGTTCAACAGCTAAATTAATGTGCTTTCCGGGGTACGGACGAGTCTCAGTATGTAAATAATGGGCCTGGACCTATCTCCAGCTGTGCCAGTAGGTTGTCATTTCATACCTTGGTGCTTGGCGCCTTGTGCGGACCATCCCCGCTTAACGCCGCTACTGCCCGCGCTGTTATTTAGCCATTAACTCCTCTTATTGTAACACCTTTTTTTTCAGGCATTTACCGGATCACACCTTGGAAACTAAGCGTCCGAATTTGTATAAGGAATTGAGCTCCATATTTGTGCGCATACCGAAAGGAAAATACGGAACCAGGTATGTTTTAATATGCACACGGAAGGCGTGGTGCCCGCGTTATAGATGCAGAAGCAGACTCCTAAACCCAGCAGTGGAATATTACGAGCTACTAAGATACTGCTGTTTTATGTCATAGTCCTGCTGGGATACTGAATGAGTACGTAAATTCGGAGCCTTTTGTCAGTGTTGAACTTGATTATATTTTTTCATACTTTCAGAACCCATACCATAGTGCTGGTAACCAAAACCGGACATATGAAGATAATTGAGATCACACAGGAAGCCCCTATCGATCCCCTGATGCCCAAATGGACCAGAGCTGAATTTGAATTTGATATGGAACTGAAATGAATTACCGAAAGTTGTATTTAAGAATGATTTGAGATCAATAGATAAATGAAAAACAGTATTTTAAATACAAGTTGGAATTTTATTCATATATTTCACCTAGAGCAATACCAATAAAACAATTTACAAAATTACACAGTAATTAACACAAGCACTCTGACAAAGGTGGAAAAATATTGAATAGGTACAGACGCCAGCACTTCAAGCTACCCGAAACTGTCAAATTTACCCAATCAACCTTGAACTTAAAGCTCTAGGGATAAAGGTGAAAATCTATTAAATGAATTTGACAGATTCTTGTAGCTTGATGTGCTGGTGTCTGTAGAAGCTTAGCTCAAAATAAGGACGATGGTTTCTCCCATTTAGATGGTATTCTTACTGGCATCTCAGTGTATAGATATCTTTCAATTTTGGCAAAGTCAGGCGCAGCAAAAGGTGCATCTTGCTCCAAAGCACAGGCTAACAACCTCGGTACGTTCAACACCGTACCTGAAACTAGAAGTGGGAATTTATTCTCTTTATTTTCTACAAATGTAAACATCAACCTTTTACTGATGAAGTCTCCACTCAATGACACATTGCCCACTTCTACATAATCTTGTAAGGATGTTGAGTACATTTCAACAGACAGCCTGAGTGATTCCCACATAGATAACTTATCAGCAGAAAGTAGACTCAAACGGAAGTGGTATCCGAGTTTACTGTATGCAGTTTTCAAGGTCTCAGTTAGTTCATCAAGAAACTTATCTTGGTCTTCCTCGGTTTTTGTCGCTCCAAAGATTTCAACAACAGATGATTGGCTGGCGTGGAATAGACTTTGTTCCTCTGATTGTGCTGGTGTGTACTGCCTGCCCATTGTGAAGTATTTCAGAGGCAAAACTTTGGCATACACCACATTCTTAGCATGGTACGCAAGAAAGGAGCACAAGGAACCTCCGCCAGTAAGGTGCAAGCGGCTGTCAATGTTGACTTTAGAATCATCAGTATGATGTAAAATAAAGCTAGTATCAGGATTGGTGTGATCTTTTCCACTGCCTTCAATTATTAAACTTTTAACGAAATCCGGATTTGAGAACTGTACAAACTTTTTATCTTTCAATATCTTGCTGAAATAAAACTTTGCACCAAGTTCAAATACTGCACCTTTTCCGAGCAAATAGTAATTTTCATTACCTTTGAAGTCAATAATATTCATTTTTTTGCCTATGTGCAGGTGGTTCTTATTTTTTGTTGGTTGTGAAAGATGTGTGTAGAGAATTTCATTTTTTCCATCTGGTGTGCGAGAATGCAAACTGTTTGGTAGCTTTAATACTTCCAGCATAGCAGCTTCTTCTGCTGACCATATAGGAACTTTCAGTTTCTTGATATTTTCTTTGATTAGATCACTTTGCATTTTAAGTTTCTTTGTAGCATCACTGTCTGGTTCATTTTTAATAAGCTTTCCTAGTTCTCTTGATATTTCATCTTTTTGTTTAGTGTATTCTGCTTTTTTACCATTGAGGTCTTCATACACTCTCCAAAGGTTTTCTACCTTGGCCAAGTCAATATCAGCTTTCCTTCTTTGCAGTACTTTTTGTAAAACTTCTTTTTGTTGTATTTTCTCTGGGAAATCAATATGTGGAGTTATGTAAACAAAATTTTCAGTTGCTTTAGCACCATTTATGAATAGAGCAGAATGTCTTGATGGCAGGACTTTACAATCCCTTACTTTAATTAGTTTAGTAATGCTAAAACCTTTACGAATCATTTTCATTTATTTTCTTCTTTTTACTTGGACTTATGTCTTCTATGATTGCATCACCATCTACATCAGTTTTTTCAGTGGTCTGTGTTACTATTTTTCGTTTATTAGCCTGTTTGAAGCTGCCGTGTCCTGCGGCGCGTTCCGACTCCTCGATGCTGTATGGCTCTAGTTCCAGTGCCTTCAACCTTCGCTTGTGGACCTTTGTTTTGAAGTGTTCGTTTAGTGATTGCTCATTGATAAAATATCTAGCACAATGTAAACAGTAATGCTGCGCTGCGCCGGGCAGGTCCAAATCCACACTTTGATTCAATAACTTATCGGCGTTTCCTGAAAACAAATATTTTGATTTAAAACACTACCTCTCGATTCTCAAAGCTTTAGCGTGCAAAACTAATAATCGATCACCGCTTCATCCAAACCATTATCTAACATAGACATGTTTTGCGAAGACAAGTATATTTTTTTGCGATATGAGAACATGAGAAGCATAATCAATACATTTTGGACCTACCTCGAGTTCTACAAAATATTAACCTCAAAATCTGACACAAACCATGTGACTGATTCACATTCATAAACAAAACGTACCTTCTTTTATATCCTCATCAATTTGGTCAAGATCCTTCTTCCGATTCCTCACTCTCCACCTTTTCTTCAGGTGGGTGTCACCGTAGTGGTACTTTTTGCGTTTGTATGTCATTTTAGTGACAAAATATCAATACGATCCGAAATGTATTTGTGTGAATTTGCGTCTGTGCACATGTGAACTGTCAGTGTGTGCAATGTTGCAATGACAGAGTGTGACGTTTATATTTTTTTGTTTTTGGTTTTCTTGACTGCGTTCCATATCACAAGTCCATGATGCGTTCAGTTGTGAGTTACAATAGCCAAACAGAATGATCGTCGGAGGTTCCCTAACTTGGAAGGTCATTCTGTCTGGCTGACAGATCCAGATTGATCGCGTATACGCAATAGACTGACACGAATATCTAAGTATGTGCTGTTCCGGCTAATCTTTGAAACGGCTGGACCGATTTTCACGGGCCTGTCACTGGCTATATGTCAGATAGCTGATAGTCATAAGGATTAACTTAGGCTACTTTTATTTTAGAAACAAAAAGGTTCAAAAATCGTTGTTTTCTGATTTTAAAGATATTTTAACATGATAACTATGTAATGTATGATCCTATGTAACTGTCACCGAAAAATTACAGACTCCGTAAGATTGTAATAAATCTTTATTACAATCTTCTTTATTGTAATGAATTATTTTCGATATATTATAAAAAAATCGTTTTGTATACAATAAATCCCATCCATCTTCAATAGTTTCCAATTTCACGCTGTTTTTAACAAGATTCTAAAATATAGCGTCGATATTATGTTCTCTATTATTTGTTTTATTTCAATATCTGGAATCCATCTTGAGTCAAGCTTTCTGTCTTTCAGCCTCTCCGCTGGTGGCGTCCTCTGTACTTACCGTTGGTACTAAGTATTTTAAGCGTGCATCGGGTGGTGGCCCGTTTTACCGTCATTATAGCGTCGTTTTTCACGCCGTTCAGTTGTTAGCGTTATTTAAACTTCGCGAAAATATTTATAAAAGTTTGGTAAAAGTATTTCAGTTTTAGATTCGTGTTTTTTTTTTTTACCTCCGTTATTATGGAAAATTCTAACAATCATTTAGAGTCAGGAAGTGTTAATGGCGGCTCAATATCGCGTAAACGGCTAACGCCTATTCGTTCTCCGACACCAAGTGCAAAAGATAGTGATAGTGATTCTTCTACGAGTACCTAGTGGACCCAGCCCTGCGAAACGCAGTGCGAGAATGGACTCTCAAACCGTGAGTTATGCACAATATGAGTTCTTTTCACAAAAATTAACTCGTCTGTGGTAACGGATGTATTGTTTTATAAACCAACCTTTTATCGAACAACTCCGACGTTGAAAATATGAATTCTAGTGCTAAAAACAGTACATCCGTTACCACAAACGAGTTAATTAAACCTACAACGACCCTGAAAATAACAAACTTCAGATTTTGTCGGAAGTCAGTACTTACAACGGTAAAATGTCCAATTTACCCTAAGGCAAATGAAGCATTTCTTAAAAAAATAACGGAACTATTGCGTTTAAGTGTAATGATTGGTATGCCGTTCGATTTTCGGACGTTGAAAAGAAATATTCAGCTACCCCCCCTTTTGTCGGCACTTCAAACCTACCTTCAAAATTTTGGGGATGGATAAACTGACTGTAGCAACAAAATCAGTACCTCTAAACTAATTCTAAAGATAATTTTTATAAAAATCAAAAACCGAGTAGGTAAGCTAGCTGATGGATGATACAACGTCAATAAAAGACAAAAACATGGCTCACACGCTTCACAACGACGAACGCATCGAGCGTAAGGAAAATAAATCGCAATCGCAGGCCTTCACTAAAAACAAGCGTCGCGAATGACTGTCGGGTATTTCAAGGCGGTTGTCTCAAGCAATCAGTGTGCTTGGAGCAATCTAGGTGCGCCAGACAAAATATGGCTGCTGAAAGGTGCACGCATACCCTTCATACTGAAACCGCCGCTAATATTTCCAAGTCCCACAGTTCTGAAATCTTACAGAACCAAAACATCTCCCAATATGAACATAGGTACAGATTCAAACCTTGTTAGAGTCAGGTGTACTAGAACCTGCAGAACGAACGCCCAGCTACTTTTCTACGTTCTTTCTGTTACCGAAGTCTGATCCAGATCTTCCGTTCTACCTTCAATCTGAAGCAACTGAACCAGTTCGTAATAGCCAAACCATTTCAACTATTCAGTCACTTCCGAGTTCCAAATTTCATGCAACAACAAGATTGTATGGCCAAACTAGGTCCGAGCCAAGCATATTTTTCACGTGGCCATCGCACAGCAGCATCAAAGGTCCTTGAGATTAAATTTGCCCAGAACGTTTGCCTCTATAACCAATTAGGTGGTGAAATTCCTGAGGAATCACAACATCAGGTGCGTCGTGAACTTGAGACAAAATAAGATAAGATAGTAGGTATATATTGCGATTCAGAATCAGAATCAAACTTTTATTTGTGAAACATAGATATTTAGGAGCTCGTGGCTAAAATAATAACAGCCGTACGGGTCGATTAAGTTAAGCAACGCTTGCCAAAGTTGGTCCGTGGATGGGTGACCTTAACATAAAGAGTTTCCTCCGTGCCTCGGCTGTCATTCGTAAATCTTTGGCAGTCATTACGGACTGTCAGAAGCCAGTAAATCTGAATCCAGTCTTGCCAAGAACTACCGTGTTACCCAGTTAATGGGTTGTGGAGGTCTGGTAGGCAGCCGCTCCTCGTAAAATACTGGTGTTCAGCTGAATCCGGTTTGACTGGAAGCCGACCCCAATATAGTTGGGAAAAGGCTAGGCAGATGATGATGATGATAGGTATTTACATGAAGGTCTTAGGTTTAAACATATGGGCGCTATGTTTTGCCGTGACATCTGCCTGCCAAAATACCTTGTTCCACTTCGGGGCAATCAATATGTAGTCTCCGCTGGCTTGGTTTAGGTGTCTGAGAACCCTAAGAATCAAATTTGGTGGCGGAAACAACCAATTGCTAGGTTGTAGTGCCACTGATGACAAAATGCGTTGTGGTGTTGTGCTTCTTGATCACTCACGTCCCATGATGCGTACCTTGGTACTACGTGAGCTGTTCTCGATGCGAAGAGGTCTATCTCCGGCGTGCCCCATAATTGAAAGATTTGTCTCGTTGCTGTCCTCGTGAGGAGCTACTCTGGGCAGGCTTTCTGCCGAGAAAGAGCATCCACCTCCGCATTGAATCTGCCCGGAAAATAATGTGCTGTCAGATGAATGTTCTGCTTGTCTAGAACAGTAAGAAGTTGTCGGTTTTGTTGGAGCAGTTTCTTGATTTTGTGCCGCCCTCTTTGTTTATATATGAGACTACTGTCCGATGGTCGGTTTGTAGCAGTATCTGTGCATTTTGGAGTTGCTGTTCGTATTGAGTTATAGCTGCGTAAACAGCGAACATCTCTTTTGTTGGCATGCCATGTCCTTTGTGAATTCGTCCAGGTTCCCACAATATTTGTATCGCTGAGTTGTGCCCCCCATCCGATGTCTGATGCGTCTGTAGTCAATAGGTGCGTCACCGAGCTCAAGTGGATCGGCATCGATTTTCCTATAGCTTGACACCACCACTCCATCTCTGACCGAGCTGGTTGAGGGACAGGTATCAGCCGGTATGGGTGTTTCACCGACAGCTGTCGACTGTAGTATTGGAGAGTGCTACAGTGAAGGCGACCTCTCGGAGTCACGGACGTTGCAAAGTTGAGTCTCCCCATTACAGTTTGGTACTTTTTGAGGGACCACTTGTTTCTCTGGAGCTGCTGGTGAAGTGCATTGCGTTGCTTTAAGAACTTCGGCTGCGACAGGGACTTTGCGTTGCGTTTTGTGCCCCATGTTATGCCGAGAAACTCGAGGCATTGTGTCGGAAACAGTACAAACTTTTTGAAGTTGATTGTCCAGTCCAGTAAATATAAATGTTAAAATCTCCTTATGTCATGCTGGAGAGGCTCCACAATCAATACCTACAGACCAGCGTGGCGCAGATGGAAGCGATGGTGTGAGTCGCATTCAATTAATTACAGATACCCTTAATGCGGATCAAGTAGCTCGATATTAAACTCATTCACATTGTGATATAGGTCTTGCTTATAGAAAAAATTTGGTACATAAATCTGTTATTTCAACTTTCACAAACTTTAACATCAAATATTGATTTGTCGTCAAATTTCTTTATAAAACACATATAGAAAGTTATTTCTGTTGCACGAGAGAAATCTGCTAAACCACCTATTTGGCACTTTAAAGCAATACATGAGTACCTACCTACTAATAATTTTAACGAAAATGATATATTTCATGTATCGAGACATGTGGCTACTCTTTTACTGCTAGCATCAGGCCGCAGGGTTCACGATCTTGCGAATTGATAGCACTAGTTTAGTTGTTGAAGATATTGTATTGTCATTGCATGGTTCTAAAACAGAAAACCATAACCATAATAACCATAACCATTATGGAACTCATAATGCACCAGGTAGACCTTACCTGGATTCCGGATATTGATGAAAAAATAATAGGTAAGTTTTATTTTATGTAAAACTCTATTCTTATGTTTATAAGTAAGTATGTAAATAAGTACATACTTTTTATTGTTGCGTATCATATTTTGATCAAATAACCTGACACTGACCAGCAAATTTAAAACTCTTAGTCAAAGCAAAAACATTATTTTTCTTGTAGTACTTAATCTGGTTTATCTGGTTTTTTTATAGTTTATTAGTTGCTGTTATTTTTTTTTTTCACAAATAAAAGTTTGATTCAGTTTCTGAA
The DNA here is from genome assembly GCA_002192655.3 of Mamestra configurata. Lineage (NCBI taxonomy): Eukaryota > Metazoa > Arthropoda > Insecta > Lepidoptera > Noctuidae > Mamestra > Mamestra configurata. The sequence continues at coordinate 132,111 of NDFZ01005054.1, forward strand.
ACATAATCTATACTATCTTATCCTATTATATACAACGTGTAACAGAATAAACGCAATACCTTTTAAAGGGTCAACAACTTTTACTATGGGACCAAACACGAAATCACGTGACTACCGCCACCCCACCATTGTCATGGTATATCTCGTAAACTAGGTACTGGAGTACTAATTTTCTATGTAGGTTTACTAGAATCTTAGAATCAACACTGAAAGTCGTGGTCCTGCTGAACTAGCGCGCGAAAGTAACCATCATCGTTGATTTCTCGGTAAATACAAATGTTTCCAGTTCAGATTTTTATACGAAATGAATCAAATGTAAGGGTACTAATTAATTGTTTACTTAGAATACCCGTAGCATGCCCCATTTTTCGGCGCTCATGGTGGTCCTGCTGAACTGAACGGAGCGTCACTACCGCTGGGCCACCTCAAAGTCGATTTTCTCGAAAACTACTAAGGTACCAATTCCGTTGTTCGAGTACTAATTAGTACCAATTGAGTACTAATTATTTATATACCAATTATGGATGCGATTGGCGTTGGTGGTCCTGCGGTAGTCAGCACGGACGTTGCCCTCTTTTTCGGCGCTGATGGTGGTCCTGCTGAACGGAGCGTGACCACCGTCGGACCAACTTCAAAGTCGATTTTCTCGAAAACTTCTGAGACACCAATTCTGTTGTTCGAGTACTAATTATTTACCAAAATGGAAGCGATTGGCTTTGGTGGTCCGCGGTAGTTACGAACATAGTACATCAAGTGTTCGGTAACCGCAGAGGTGTGTGTGTGGAAAGTGCAGGAAGTGGCCAGGAAGATAAAAATCAAATATCAGTTTCATTTATTCATATAATATAATCTTACAATAATAAAATTCAGGGAAACAGTATCATACATGAATAAATACAATGCTAATAATAAACAATGAACTTTCTTTCTATATTTTAAGTTAATAAAATTTGTTTTATTTGAAAGAAAGTGAAAACGAACTTTAACAATGTTACACCGATACGATGTTAGACCGTATCGAGCATAGATTGTTAATGATAGGAATGATTTGAATGAATCATTTGACATCAATGATTATATTTTTGCAACTCGCAACCGTAAAGTTACATGGCGTGACGATATGCGTCGGGCACCGCTCATTACATAAAAATATTGTCTACAAATGATAAGTGAAGGTGTCGCGGGTGCCTCCGCCGTACATAACTTATCTATCTAGTGAAGGCATCGATCATGTCTCAACGACAACGCAAACTGAAGCGTGATGCGTGTACTCGAAACTCACACGTTCAAACATTACACAAAATAACTTCGTACCACTAATTCCGCCTAAACTAAACCTAAAAGTATCTAGAAAATATTTCATTACCGTACAGTTACACGGAAACCGGCCTCTAATAGTTCAGTTAATTTCAACTGGCTCATATGAATTAAAATCATTATATACATATAACAATATTATTATATTTTGATGTGAGAATATCTTGTTAAGTTATTGTAGATGTGTTTTAACCGAATTATTGCACAATATAACTGGGTTGCGTAAAACACTGTCAGTGCACATGCATAGATTTCTATATTCCACAAAATATTTGCAAACAAAAAGAATGTGATTCGCATTGATTAAAAACTTAATAAAAAAATAATGATAAAGATTTTATACTAATTGCTAATTTCAAATGTAATTTGTCGAATAATTATTTTAATAAATTTTATAATCTGGTGTCGTCGTATTCCACTATGTACATATACGTATATTACATGTCGTATGCACCTAGTGGCAGTATAGATACCTATAGACGTCTTAATTTCACACCCAATATCGGATTTTTACGAATACTTGCAAGGCTGGCCGCGAGTTTGGGCCAGCCGTTTCCCGGTCAGGTGTGATATTTGGACGTTTGTAAGCACCTTATGACACTAATCTTGGTCGCTATAATTCAAGGATAACAGCAACTATTCTCAAGTACACCAAGTATTTTACAATATTACTTTATCTAATTTGAGATACACATAGGGATGTAACGAGTAAAGCGAATTAGCAGACTATTTGCTTTCATAGACGACAAACCTTTGATAACTGCTATGCAAATAACAGAAGTACTAGCTAGTCGATAGAAATTCTTGCATAAAAATAAATAAATGACTTGCTGGCCGCAACTCGTTACAACCCTACATACACAATAGGTACATGATTGCTGAACATTTAATATTCGATTATATTAATCGCGTTAACATATTAATGTTTAAGTGACCGCTCTAGACAAAGTTAATATTAATCGCAAGCGACAATTTTCATGATATCTATATAACTCTCATACACGATTAAAAAATAAAGCACTTTGTTGTAATGAGAGCTATTTAGCAATCAAATATATTAATATAATTTGTACAGGCTAACAATATTTTTCATTTGACGTATCGGCCCGACGGCTAAACAGACGCGTAACTATTTAATTAATGCTCTATGCACTTCCGACCGTCCGTCGTAATACTTTTTTTTTTACAGGGGACGCAAAGGAAACACTATAACGTTAGGCCTCGGCGTATAGAAAAATAACCCGCACTTTGAGTAGAAAACTTAGGCTAGTTCATAAGTCCTACGCGAAGCCGGCAGCGGGCGGTCACGAGCGCATAGAGGATGCGAGCACGCGGCGCCGCACTGCGCCGGAACTGAGCCACACTCTACGTGCAGCTCGGCGCCGCGTGCGGGCTGCGCGCGGCCTACATGCCGTACCCGTGGTAGGGCGCGGGCGACGGCGCCTGCGCCGCGTACGCGTACGGCGACGCCTGCGCGCCTACTCCCGCGTACGGCATTGATGGTCCTGTACAATAAAAAAACACTATTTACGAAACGGCTCAATTCAGCACTGCAAAATACAAATAGGGCAATCATGTTAAAATTCAAACGTTCGGGTCGAATGGGCCTTCATGCACAATATGGATAACAGAAGACATACCGGCAGTGAGCATGAGCTGCGGCTCCATGATCATGGCGGGCTTGGCCTCGTGTTCGGCGCTCTCCGTGCTGCGCTTGGCATCCGCCTCCTCTAGCTTCTCCACCTTTGTCGTTAGTTCGCGGACGGTCTGCAAATAGACAATTTAGTTGAGTTGGAAATTCTGTCGTTTTGAATTCAAAACACGAGTTATGCATGTTATATGAACATGCATGAAAAAAATATTTATTATCTGTTCAGTTTCGATCAAAATTGATCTAAAAACAAACGATATAACTATTTTAAACAATATCTCGTCTCTCTCGCAAAAACGCCGTTTTCTATGGCAGCTGTATATGCGACATAGTATTTGACGTCATAGTTTGTATCGAACTTCTCTTTCTAATTGTCATCTTTGAAGCTTTATTACTTCATCGCTGATGAAGATATTTAAAAAAAAAATCTTTGTTTACTAGAGCTAATAAGTATTACATTTAGGAAATAAAAAAAATGCATGCATATTCCCTACTATCAAATTTTGAACAAGAGGTGTCGTCTTAATACAAAGCGAACACGTCTTCGCGCCGATAACGGGCGCGTTTTTGCTGGAAAGTGACTTATAAGCCCACTCCTTGTCTTTGATGCGTTTTATCGATAATCTAATTGAAGGATTAAATAGAATCGTATTTTTTTAAACCAGGCAACATACCAATACTCCATAGTATTTACAACTGTCGTGGGTGTATGACCAAATAACTGAACATATAAATAAAGCAAAAAGTGTATAAGGTACCTATCTGTAGTTTTTACCTACCCCTATGGAAAAAAGGCGTGGGTTTATAATTGTTAACTGATATTCACCTGAATAAGGAAGGGCATGGCGAAGTCCATGATGTTATGTCTCCACGCAAGTTCGATGACGACGTCAGGTTTCAGCAGGTCGTAACACTGGAACGGAACACGTTTTTATTGATCAAATTGAGTTTTCATAAGCTTTTTGTGTCGCTGGCTGGCAGTGATTTTTTGTTGGCCAATTTCATGGAATCGTGTGGCTATTTAGATCACATTAAAGCGCCATCTTCAGGGGCGAGGAAAGGGGATTATCACGCCGTACACCTTAGCTGCACGTGTTGGGGCACAGAGGGCAGGTTGCGAGCTGGAGACGTGAGGCTCGAGAGTGAAGAGGCGCGCATGATCACACGCGCGCCACCTCTTTGGGCTTGACAGCTCAGATAATTCAGCGTCAGCTGCAACCGTCGACACTCGTCGGCGACAGTCGGTGACGTTTGAAGTGGTAGACGGCCGCGTCAGCCATTTTGTCAGTAGACTACAAATAAGCAGATATTGGACGCTGACATGTCGGCGACTGTCGCCAAAGAGTCGACTATGGCTGACGCAGACTGGTGTCGACTGCTGTAATTGCCTCGGCTGTTAACAGCATGCCACTCGTGTTTATGTACCCTTACGGTGGGCGCAGGTCGCTAAAGGATTGGCTGTTTACCTGGTAGAGGCAGGCGGAGAAGCACTCGTAGTTGTCTCTCTCCAGGAACCAGTTGAGCAGTTCCTCGGCCACGTCGGCAGAGCGCGACTCGGACGCGTATTCCATGGCGTCCGCGTACAGCGCGTCCTTCTTGCACAGCTCCACGCTCTGCTTCCATCTGTTGTTGCCTACAAACAACAACATCGCATTTATTATAAAGGGCCTGAAGGAACAAAATCGCGTTTACTATAGGGAGCATGAAGGAACAAAGGTGTTAATGTCAAGTATGTCTCGAATTTGCGACGCTAGATGGCTTAGTCTACGTTGTGCAGGTTCCCTATATGAGAGAATAAAAACATGATTCCGAAAAGAAATGAACATCATCATATCAGCCAAAATACGCCTCTCCCAAGTGACACCACATCGACCGGACCTGTGAGCCTCGTATCCAGCGTATTCACCAGATCATCGGTCCACATGTCAGGTAAGCAAAATTTCTAGTGCTAAAATCCTATCCAAGTTGGGAATCGAACCCAGAACTAGGCATGCGACCACTGAACCAGCCGGTCAATTTTGTAAACATACTAATATTATAAAGGCGAAAGTTTCTGAGTGTGTGTGTGTGTATGTTTGTTACTTCTTCACGCGCAAACGGCTGGACCGATTTAGATGAAATTTGGTATAGAGATTGTTTAAGTCCCGGGAAAGGACATAGGATTTTTATCCCGAGAGTAAGTTCCCTTGGGATAATTTTTGGCATTAACGCGGACGGAGCCGCGGGCGGTAGCTAGTTTTACATAAATTTGCCCATGTGACATTTTTACAGAATAGCACCAGTTTCGCATTAAATTTTCACATAAAAAAACAGGTTACAGAAGTTTGGATGGTGAGTTTGAAGAGTTATAAGTTCCAAGTTCTGCTTACCTTTGTACAAGTAGGCGGCGATCCGTCTGAACTCGGTGAGTTCGTGTTTCTCTAGCTGCTGCGCGAGCGCAATCGTGTCGAAGTTGTCGAACGCGTCTATCGATGTTCGTAGTCCCTGCAAATAACGATACGTTACATGTCATCACGCAATATTATTATTATTTATTTATTAAAACCTTATGCACTAGTTAAATGCATTGTACAAAGGCGGACTTAATACCTTACGCATTTCCTACCAGTCGACCTTAGAGCGGTATAAGTATAAATATATACTTTATAGTCAAACACCGAAACACCTAGTCAGACCTAAGGTTTGACTAGGCAAACGTAGAAGCGTCGACGCTTCGGAGTTTGACTATAACATATACACGGATTTGGGTAAGAAATTGGTCATACTGCGCAAAATGCGCGCTTCACAGCTGTTAAAAGTTTGAATCGACTAAGAGAAGTCGATCACATGATGGCGAAATATTTTGAGTTCACCCCTACCTTATATCACAAAAAACCGCACATACCTGATAATCCTCCTCATCAATAAGCAAGGAGTTGAGCGCCTCATTGACGGCCTTGTTGTTCAGGCTCTGGACGGAGCGCAGGTACGCCTTCACGAGCTGCAGGTGGCCGGCCTTCGTGAAGAATGTGACGGCGCGCGTGTGATCCATGCGCGGCGCCAGCACCAGCAGCAGGTCGTTGAGCAGGAGAGGCTTGAAGTCCAGGTAGAACTGGATGGCTTTGTAGTACAGCTCCATGTTTGCGACCTGGATTTAAGAAGGGAAATTTAGTTGGGACACGCTGATGCGAAGAGTAGTGTATTTTCCTGGATAGAAAAATAATAACGATAATTGGTAGATTAGACACGTATTTTTTGCTTTTGAATAAGCAAAAAATACGTGTCTAATCTACCAATAAAAATTACCTAAACATTGCATCAAAGTTCTCATGGGTGACGGCACTTGTAAATAGTACCAAGATGTGATAGATAACTTATGGTTTCTATGAGAATAATTTTGAAAAAAAATTATACCTAATAATTATACCTTGCCCTGAAAGGATTTTCACTGCAATTTTTTTCTATGTTCTACTGTAAGGACGGCTTTCGGAAGTATGCCATCTTATTATACTAGCTTAGCTGTAGGTCGTGGCCCGTGGGGCAATTTTGATCCTTCTTTATTTTAGGCTAGAAACTAAGTACCAGATCAATAAAACTCAGGTAGGCGTAAATATCCCGTTGTGACGGGTTACCTTCGTGATGATGTCCTTGAAGTGTCCCTCGCGCCAGGCCTCGGTGGGGTGCTGCATCATGGTGAGCGCGGCGTTGTCGTACTCCTCGTACTTGTCGTACAGGAACACCAGCTCCGACCACAGGTGGGCTTGCTCCGCCGCGCGTAGAACCTGGAACATCATGTTACATGTTATGTCATTTTGTGTGTGTGTGTGTGGCAGAATTTCTATGACACGAAATTAATGTGACAGCTGTCGCTGAACACCAGCGTTATGGCTCTGTCTCCCAGCATTGTGCTGAGCGTTAGCCGTTTGCCGCCGATGTGATTTCACAAAATTTTGACAAGGCTCTTTGAATAGAGCCAATACAAAGGCTCACTATTTGACTTGAGCTAAGCTTCAAAAGGCCACTGTTATATCTGGCAGTCATGTTCTTTCTGTGGCCACGGAACTCGATCAGTATGTGTACTGTCTATATAACACGCTGCTGTATGCTCTTAATATTAGTATTTTTTATGGTGTACAATAAAGAGTCTATTCTATGATAAAGTTCAACATCACAAAATTGAGCATCAAGTTTTCTTTAGATACAACCCCTTTTTCAAGCATATTGCGCCCACGCAGGAGTGTGTGATTTGGCATAAATATTTTTTTAAAATTAATTATGGATTATTGTCGAATTTTGACCACAGAGCGAGAACAAATTCACATAAATATTGCAGTAATCAGTAAAATATGTTACCTTAGGAATATTAACGCGCGACCAGAAGAGCTCGAGATGCTCCCGCATCTTAGCGGGCTTGTACTTGGAGTACAGGATGGCCAGCTCCGTGAACATGCCCATGTGCGCGCGCTCCAGCCCCAGCGCCGCCTCCAGCAGCGAGATCAGCTCGTCGAAGTGTCCGCGGTCCTGGGGACGCATGGAAACGAATGTTGTTTAATATGTAAATATGTCTTCTAAAATATGAAGAAGATTACCTGAAATTGAACACAAACAATATAGCAATGATGTAGCAAAAAACCTCAGGATGTGTTTTTTGCGCAGATAAATATAGTAAACTGAGGTTTATGTTTTAGTTTGGGAGTCAGTAAAGCTATAATTGACATAGTATTGCACGCCAATATACTTCGGCATGCAAGAGTTAGGCACGAGCGAGACGCCACGCCACGCGTACTCTCTCAGACAGTGATACAATCTTCATGTTATGCCCGGTTTCTGAGGTACTTTATTGGTTGTTTATCTGTCCGTCAACCACTAACCAACCAAAGGTGTTATGACACATAACAATAACGGACACGAACAACCGATAACCTGGCTAACAAAACAACTGGCCTTTTAAAAAATTGACGGCTCACGTCGCGCTTAGTGTCAGCAGACTAATTGTCTAATTATTTTAAAATTTGCTGTGCTCGACAGGGTCCATTGTTTCTATTTTTTTTTATTTACCACCTGTTTGTGTACATTATGGATGCAATAAACAATTTGAGACGGAATGGAAGCTATTATTGGCTGCACTTGTACCTGGTAGTAGTTGATGAGGTCCTCCAGCTCGTCGGCGTGTACGACGATGTGCAGGCCGCACATCTGCGCCAGACGGAACTCTCCGGCGTCCACGCACGCGAAGCACACCTCCTTCCACGTGCGCGTGGAGTTGGCCTTGCGCGCGCTGTCCACGGCACCTGCACCACAATACATCATCAATATATCGATATCCTATTTGTAATTTTTAGGGTCATTTGAATAAAAATGGTTAGTTAAAATCAACTTAATTCGCTAGCAATTCGTCCTGGCTTCGCCTGGGCTGAGCCTATGTACGCTCCTAATTGGCATGAATTTTCCCGCCATTTTCAACAACCATCAAAATGACAAACCTAAACCTTCCTCATGAATCACTCCGTCCATTGGTGAAAACAGTATGAATATCTGTGCGGTCGTTTTTGAGTTTACAGCGTCGATACAGACACACGCAGCGAGGCGGAGTTTTTTTTACAATTTGCAGTGATAGTGAGGTTTAGTAGAAAACAACACGCCGCTCACTCACCCTGGAACTCCTTGAGATGTACAAGCGTGATGGCGAGACGCGCGAAGTTGCTGACATTGTTGTACAAGAGCTTGGCGGCGTTGTACATCTTGTCGTCGAAGCAGCGGTCGCCGATCTTCTGTATGTCGGCGTGGTTGGGCCCCGAGATGAACTCCTCGAGGTCGGCCAGGCGGCCCGTGCGCGCGTACGCGTAGATCAGCTCCGACTCGATGTACGACTCGCGCGCCTTCTTGCGGGCCATCTGTTGGGACACAACTGTTTAGCTTTCGTTGCCAACTCCGTGGGGGCAACAAGGTGTTCCATACTATTACATTCTGTGGGATAATGGACGAAAGATAACTTCTTTGCTGTCAAATATATTTTATATTTTCTAAAATTGTAAGTGTATTAACTGAGGGAAATATATATTTGTTGTTATAAATAGGTAAGATAGACAGGGATAGCAAATAGTGGATTTAGTGCGAGTTTTTAATTGAACTATCAAGCCTATTTGGCCCGTTTCTTCTTCCGCTAAACTCAGTCCTATGCTGTATCCGGCCAGTCTTTTCGGTAGGAGTCGAGCTCGTCACGTTTTTCCTTACTATTTATTTATTTCTAACCAACACCGTCCCACAGCAGGAAAGAAGAAAGGGAGGACTCCTCCCTCTCTTCCTCATTCTTCCCGGCTCTGTGCTAGTGTGGACCAATCCCTATCGACAGGCGTCATGCTCGCCATCTTCGACTGAGTTTGCCTCGATGCCGCCGGACATTTTCCTTATCAAAAACAAAATATGAAAAAAAACTGTGCCATACCTGCAAGTACCGCACGAGGTCATCCCAGGACTCCCGGGCGGTGGCGGTGGCGACGACGTCCATGTAGGCGGACGGGTCGTCGGCCTTGATGTAGGAGTCGATGGCTTCCTTCACCAGCGCCTGCGTCAGCTGCGCCTTGGCCAGCTGCGACCACACGCCCGGCTCGTTGCAGCGCTCCGCGAACTCGTACGCGCGCTCCAAGTCCTTCACTTGCTCGATCAACACCTGGAACGTCGAAATGGTTATGATAAATCTCAATCTAAATAAAATGGAGGGTTTCCAGAAAAATTTACACCACTAATTGGCGCCACATATGCGAGAGGTCCTCTTCATTGAGAAAGTGGCTTTGACGTAAGCATGACGTTGATGTCAATTTAATAATTTCAGAAAATATTTGCGGTTTGACAGGTGTCTGGACCTGACGCCTCAGAGCTGCCACCTGGTGCTCGTCATTTCAGGAAACCCTCATTATCACATGTATGATGGATCACTTGAGAGCGGCTCGACCGATTCGGCAGTTTTTTTTTTTTAATTTGTGTAATTGTCAGAGTAAGGTTTTAATGGTTTTATAAAAAAACAATGTTAACCCGTGTTAAACCGGGGCGGGTCGCTAGTGATATTATAAAAAAAACCTTATTTAATTTTTCTATCTTTTCGAGAATTGTACAGCTACCCCTGGTTGAGAATGCCTTGTATCCACTCATGATTGAAAATTGGTTTTGGATCATATCTAACTATTCTATGATGAAATACCAAAACAAATTCAGAGGTCACAGTATCTTCACTCTATATACTTTATATTGGTCACGATTTGCTGCTTTATTTATTTATTTTCTTTCCATAATTTACTTGCAACTTGACATAAAACTGTAAATCTTAACATTTGAAATCGCCATTTAATGATCTTATTGAAACAAATTATTTGACTTTAGATATGTCACCGGAAAATTGCAAACGCCGTAAGATTGTAAAATATCGCGTGAAATTATAATATTGTTTTCTTAATAAGACACGAATATATTGGATACTATTGAAGAGGCTACAAATCCACTTTACCTGGATAGCAGAGGTGTTAACGTCGAACTTCTTGAAGATAGCGAAAGCCTCCTCGTAGAGTTCGTTGTTGATGGCGATGTTAGCAATGTCGGGTGCGTCGTAGTTGTCGAGGCGATTGATGTACTCCATCACGCGACTGCGGTCCGCCTTTATTGCTGGAAGGATAAGGTGCAAGGTTGAATGGCAGTGTTATCAATGTTCTTTGTGTAAAATTCTAAACGCGACCTGAGCTGACTCTTAGTTTATAACATCCGAAGGGAGGCAAGAGTTTCGTACAAATATTATCATACTCGCTTTTGCCTGCAGTTTCGCAAGTACAGCAACGTTATTTATACATCAGATGTATACGCTGAACATAGCTATTAAGTTTCATTGAAATCCGTTCAGTAGTGTTTGCGTGATTAAGCAACAGACATCCTTCTATCCATCCACCCTCAAAAACTTCCGCGTTTAGTTGTTAATTTGAATTAAGAATTCGAGATTATCTAATATGTAAAATTCTCGTGTCACAGTGTTTGCTCCTCTGTAACGGCTTGACCGACTCTAATGAAATTTTGTGTATATTCAGTAGGTCTGCGAATAGGATGTAAACTATATTTCATACCCCTAAGTGATAAGCTTGGGATGGACTGACCATCGCCAAGTTTTTTTTTGTTTTTGGCCAAAACTTTTTTATTAATTTTTATTTTTATTCGACTCTCCTTTCGCAGGTACGCTGGAAGAGATTTCTTTAGAAATAAGCATCACCTTTGTACCTATTTTTCTGTTCCCTTCTTCTTATTTATTTGTTAAATGTGTGTATATAAACTGTTTTATAAATAAATAAATAAGATTCGACATTAAAAAGTACGTACAACCCTAAATGTTCACCCTTCTACCACCAACCCAATTTTTTTAATAGCGATATTAGTACTTTAATTATTTTCTACTAACGGCGTTCGATATTGATCATTTACAAAAACAATCAACGTGCTAATCCCAGGACCCACTGGTTCGAAATTCGAAAAAATCTTTTGAAGTTGGGAAGCCTCTATATAACATAACGCTACGGCCAATAGGAGCCGAGCATTCATGAAAAATGTGACATAGACGAAGTTGCGTGAGTCAGCTAGTTATTATTATAAAATTTTGGAAGAACAAACTCTATGTCATACATGACAATTGACAAAGAAAATTTCATTGTAACCCATAATTTTAAGGACTTTTTGAAACCAATGGTTCAAAAAGGCCTTAGGTTAAAAATCAACTTAAAATATATGACGTTAAAGTCGATACTTTAATTAGTGGCGAAGGATTGAAAATCTCGAATACAGTAAGAAACTGAATATAGTAGGATCATTAGGTTTATCTTACCAGTAAGTATAAGCAAGTTCTGCAGATTCCTGTGATCGGAGAACACGGAGTTGTCGAGCACAATCTTCTCCAACAGCTCAATGAGCTCGTTGGGCAAGTCAGCAGTCATGAAAGCCTTCACCGTCACTGAGATGTCTTCCGGGTCTTGAGTCTCTGACAGAGCTGTTTGGACCACCTGCAATTGGCAATGGTGTCTTAGTTAAATGAGTATTAGTAGTTGAAGTACTGCGCCCAGTGACGTCACCATTACAGGGCACTGATCACTGAACAAACTCTTCACACGCACGGACAGTCCTCTGTGCAGAGCATGCATGGAGGAGGAGGAAATACGGGAACAAACCAACGGTTCAGCAACATCCCTTACAGACATCCTAAACAAACTGGAAGACCTAATTTGCTTCTGGAAGGAGGGTAGGCTGGTTGGAATGATGGCTGCCATAGTCCACTCAATATGGTCAGCCATGAGGATTAAATCCGGAAACAATATCCTGATAGGAGTATGAACAAGACATTTTGAACAGACCTAAAAATTGGAATATGGGCAAGATGAGTTAGCTAGGTATCGTGTGACGTGGCTCACCTGGTCGATGAGCTGCCGCTTGAAGGGGTTCGCCTCGGCCAGCACCTCGAGCCACAGGTCGGCGTCGCGGCGGCGCACGAGGTAGCGCGCCTGCGTCTTGAACAGCGAGTTGTCGTTGCAGACGGCGATGAGCTCNCGATGAGCTCGCGGTCGCACTGGCCGCGCTCGTACGCCACGCACGCCAGGTGCGGGTCGCGCTTCTCGCAGTAGCGCCCCACTACGCGCGAGTCGTACCTGCGGACGAAACAACTCATTCGGTTGTAGCGGCATCCAGATCGCCACAAAAACTAACGCAGCGACATCAACACCACCAGATACGAACTAAAGTCCTGACGTCATAAAAATCTTGCATCACGGTATCAGAGTTTTCCGTGCGATTTTAAACATGAACAACAGCCCTAATAGGGATCGGATCTCTAGATGGCACAGTCTACTTCGTGCACGTTCCCCTAAATGGAGCGTGCAGGAACTATAGGTGACAGCACAGAAGTGTCAATGTCAAGTATGTTTTACCTATAAGTTTCGAATAGAACACTAGATGGCACAATCAACGCCGTGCACGTTCCATATATCAACCGTCGTGGTAGACGAGCCCCCTAAACTAAAAAAAATCTTTTTAAAATAGGCGCCACAGACAGCCCACTCTGCAGAGGCTGCTTTGATGCCGAAGAAACAGCCGCCCACGTCATCCTGGAATGCGAGGCCGTGGCTACCCAACGTGAACAAATCCTCGGAACGGTGAGGTCGCTCCGCGAAGCCTGGGAAGCTCCCAGGAAACTTCTGTGCTTCTGGGCGGAGCTAGGCTGGCTAACTAATCCAGGACACCTACGCACAACGGACCGAATGGGAGTCCCTACTCTACTCTACTAGTTCTCCACCAGGCACAACACCGGGCCGCACCACAAAGGGCCGGTTCCAACCCAGACGGGGTTGAAGCCGGCCCTTATCAGCAGAGGTTTGCGGGAATTTACACCCTGTTCCGCTTACCTTCATACTGTCAGATTTTGACGTGACAACGTCTAATAAATCGATGAACGCCAGCTACACGCACGAAAAAGGATGACTCATCGTAACGTTACGCTAATTGTAACGTTACGATCATTTCATCAATGTTTTGTTATGACGTTGTCACGTTCAACTATCGACCGTAAACCGACTTTACAGACAACCAATTTTTTTTAATGGTAGTCGCTTTATAATTTAAATCGGATCACTAACGAAATAGAAAGTACAGATTGTTCTGATAACTACTATTTTGAAATGCGACACTTTCGTAAAAGGGGAAATCTTACACTGTGCCAATGGCTCTTGTCATATTTTATGAGCACAATATTCCATATACCATGCCATGAAAGGCGCAGTTCAATTTTTTTCTCCTGTATTTTTCAGAGCATTTTAATGTGAACTTGTCTGCAGTAACTACTATTGAAAACAGAAATTAAATTTATTGTGTTTCGGTTTTTTTTTTTAATGTGTGCTTGCTAAACATTGCTGTAGGATTTATCAGATACAAGAGTATGGTTTCAATTTAAAAAAAGGAAAAATGTTTAAAGGCAACAAACTGAGCCACCTCGAGCCAACCTTTGCAGTAGGCGTCTGGTCGTCTCGCCACCTCTACCTAGGCCGGCCGCGGTGGCGCCATCCATCCTCAGGCACACACTTTGTGGAGCTATTGCCCAGGCAGTGGTTGCTGCATGCGACTGAGAGGCCCAATCCAATTTTAGCTTGTCAGCCTTTTTCTTCTAAATCTATGATACCCGTTTTTGAGCGCAGCATGGCGTTTCGTATTTTAACATAATTTTATCAAACAAAAATTTATCTGGAATGCCTTGGGGGAGGCCTTTGCCCAGCACAGGAATTGCAACGGCTAGATAAAAGCAAAATATTGGCACTCACCATTGGTTCTCCTTGAGGAACCGCTCGGGGTTGTTGTTGGAGTCGATGTAGATCTTGGCGAGCGCGTTGTGCGTGGCGGGCTCCGTGCTGCCCTCGTGCACGCGCGTCTCCAGCCACGGCAGCAGCAGCTTCAGCCTGAGGACACCACACGACACTCTTACTACTTGTCCTTTAAACAGCTTACACCTTTCTCAATTATATTGGGGTGAGCCTAGGCCTATTGACTTCCTGCGAAGGTTTTGGAATTTGTTCCAAGGATTCACCGCGGCCCTGAGACGTAAAGGGCATTAGGAGGAACACGGACGGCCAGAGCAGAAGAAGTCATTTGAAGAATTGCAATCCAAAAAAAAGGCTTATTGGGTTCCAATGTAACACAGCTGAATATCGGTATTTTGAGTGGACCATCACAACTCTTTGACTAGACAACATAATTTACAAGACCCCTTGGCATGACTCAGCAACGAGGCGGCTATATGTGCTGATGACAACATGGGCTAATCTCGTAGCAAAGCACATGTTTTCTGTCACCGCTTGGCGGTTATCGCTTTTCATTAAATTGGCCACTTTTTTGATAAACCAGTCTAGCTACACAAAACATCGTTTATTTAAAATACAAATATCAAGACCGTTCCCTCATGTGCAGACATGAAATGACTGTGGTCCGTCGGGAGATCAAAAAAAAAACCGAGGCATAAATTTGCCGGGACTTTATATAAATTCCCTTTTTGAGCCGCGACACGGGCGTTTGTGAACGATTTCGTCAGGACTGGGTGGTCCGTCAATGTCCTTGAAGTGTCTATATCAAACTTAAATTATTTTCTTTATATGAAATTTCTCAGTAATGGTCTGGAGTCTGGACCAGACTATTATTTGGGACTTAGGGCACACGCACGGTTTCCTGATCAGGAATTCAGATTCGGAGGCCTGAATGTTTGCCTTACATACAAAATGTTCAACTAGGCGCACACATTCGTAAATTTTCCGATTAGGAAAAAACCTGACGATCTTTTCGAAAACAAGCTTTATGTTCGGGTCAGAAGAACGGAAAATCGAACGTCTCACAGAATTCATCTGAATTCCTGATCAGAAAACCTTATCAGGATACCGTGGGTATGCGGCCGGGCTTAAACACAACAAGGCGAAGTGTGAGTGTACTAAAGGCTCTGTCTAACCTTTCGGGGAATACAAGTACAATATTATATTATATCTTACCTGTTCCTCTTTTCGACCTCGGCGACCAGTTCGTCGGTAGAGAACTGTCCTCGCACGACTAAGATGAGGTTCTTGATGATGTCCTCTGCACAGTCCACATCGAGTAGACCACCCACTACGACTGGCAAACGGGATGGGTTCACCTGTACACGAAAATACAAAGTTATTTTGTTATCGCTGACCAAATTTTGTCCCGGTCTTAGGTTAGGCAATCAACGACACTAATTATGCTAGTGAATGGCGAAACATGTTAGATCCTAATCCTAATGTACCATGTTTTTATTTTTCTATGTTATTGGGTATTTTGTGAACATATTTTGTTGTTTAGCGCCCACTGATGGCGTAAATTTTCCTGGAAAACCTCATGGGCGGGACTAATACACTTTATAGGCGCCCCGCGACGGCTCACTGTTTATGGTATGTGTCATACCTGCCACAAAATATCGCTTATCTTTCTTTTGTATCTTCTGCTTACCTTCTGCACATAGATCTCGATGTACTTCTGCAGGCTGTTCCTGTAGAGGTACAGCACGAGGTCGTGCACGAAGTCGAAGCGGTCGCACACGATGATGAGCGGCAGCTGGTCGGGCAGCTTGGCCTCCTTCAGGAAGTTCTTCACGCGCTCCGCGTTGTAGCAGTTGGACTCGCGGCAGATGCGCTCCACCTCCTTGATCTGACCGGTCTTGCATGCCGCCTGGGGAAGACAAATCATTTTATACAGAGAAATAGAACACTTATAGTGGCCCTCACGGTAGACTTTTAACTCCGAAAATTCTATCACTCCGACATTTGTCTGCGTTGCTTTATTGTATAGACAAAATTCTATCGAATTGTATAAAAGTCAGGCGAACCGCTATCTATGGTAGCCGTCTTCTCTTCTACGTTTCGTGTCGACGTTTACAATTTTTTTTAAACCTTAATTTACAGTGCCTTAAATTAAATTGGGTTTGACTATAAATTCTGCCATAAATATTTTCATACTAATTTCCAAAACAAGCAAACGAAACAGAAAATTTGAAACTAAGTTACTCTGATTCTGCATTTCACTAGCCAGATTTTTCTGATGCTTCTATAGAAATCGATAAAATTAAAGTATGGTTTTAAATCCTTTATGCTTTATCATGGATTGCACACTTTACGTACAAGCCGAGAAATATTTTTGTAATCTAGTTTGTCAAATAATAGTCTCAAGTAGCCAAAAAAAAAAAACAAAAGAAACCAACCTGAATATACTTGAAATGCACTTCCGGATCCTGGCTAAAGTTGACAATCGACCCCAAGAAGTAGAACAAGCCCTCATAAGTCTTGAAGCTCTCGAACAGCTCTATGAGAGACTTGGTCGTCAGTTGTTCGTGGTACTTGGTCGCTATCTGCACGCAGATCTGTAGGTTTTGACGAATGTTGGCTTGGAGCATTGCCTTCAGGCATTCGAGGGAATCCTCCACTGACAGGCTTCCGAAGTACGTCACCAACCAATCGGCGGGGAGAAGGTGTGTGTGCACCTGTGAATGAGATATTTCGGTTAATTTTGTCTAGGTAACCCGTTGTGTTGTCCAAATTTCCGAGTTCATACAAATATGTTTATCTATAATAAATAAATAAATAATATCTTGATCAAACTAGGCAGAGCCTGTGCTATGGCAACCAGACAACTGATAAACATTCTTATATATTTCTTAATACATACATATTATAGACAAATTACACCCAGACACTGAATAAATGATCATACTCATCACACAAAGATTTGTCCTGGGTGGGAATCGAACCCACAACCCCCGGTTTAGCAGTCAGGGTCACTAACCGCTCGACCAACAGGCCAGTCTATATATTTAAAACACAGAAATTGTTTCTACCTATGACCGGATACTCACTTCCAGTCAAAGTCACGCTCTTTCGAGCGTACTGTACTTCATTATACACGTGAAACCTGTGGGCTAGATGTACGCAGAGCCCGTACAGTGCTCTCCGCGTTCAGTATAATAACGCGTTTAGGATGCCGGTGGGGCTGCCCCGCTTCTGTAGTGCGTTGGGGATGTTCGCAGATGCGTATGCGGATTATTTTTACACAACAATGCGTAAAAGGTGCGCTTCCTTGGTGCATGGTTGCAAGTCGCCTGGACTGTGTTCATGTGGGTCGCTGTTGTGCAATTACTCACGGGTTATCGCAGCAGTGATCCACCTTTATTTTATGTGTTGATTGTTTTTTTTATCAGTGTTACCCTAACATAGTCGTAAGTTTTACTAGCAGTTTTTGAGTCATGGACGAATAAAGAGAAATCTATTCTATATCAAGCAAGAGACAGAACAGAACAAGGTCAATAGGCACCAAGGGACCTACGGCCGGCTCTGATAGTTTATCTCGGTACTTTGATACTGACCACAGCCCTCTTGATGTCGTAGAGGTCGGTGTAGTGCTCGAGAGCACGCTGCAGAAGCCCGGCCTTCTCGCACAACTGCGCGACATGCGCGCGGTCGTAGTGCGTGAACATGGCGTTGCCGAGGATAGCGTCCGCCACCTGAGGCGCCGACATCAGGTTCATTTCCAATAACCTGTCAAAAAAATAACATCAATCATTCGGTCTTGCCATATCGTGAGATAACCGGCATGTCTTAAAGCCAAAAAAAAACGAAGACGTGTGACATTCACTGTTTACGGCCCATTCTCTCCCTCAGAGAGGTAGACTGGCGATATGTAATTATGAATCAATGTAATTAGTATTGCATCCTGTTCTGCACTGCATGTGGGGTTCTCTTTGGAAAAGTTGAACTGAGTAAGACATAATTTATAGGTGATTAGATCGAGCAAAGATAAGACTGTGTCCCAGCAATGGGAATAGGATAGACAGATAATGCTTATTAGCAACTAGATGGATGTTACAGGCTTTCTTACAAAACAAATGCCTCACAAGAATCTACTGTTCCGCAGCATTGTGTTATTGAATGTTCACACCCAGCTACTCTCCAACTCAACCAATTTAACCCTTAAATGCATGATTTTTACTATTTAAGCAAATTAAATTTATTTGGATATAAGACCCCATACTCTGTGGAAACGAAAAATGGCAATGAATTGGTTGATGGAAATTTCCATCACAATGCATTTGGGTGGGCAAAAGCTCAAATGAAAAACTTCGTTCCAGCGACTGTTCTTAGATGTGTAAACGAACCGCTTACCTCTATGAGAACCGAAGATATGAAAAAGAAGGAAAGGTATGAAAACATAAGAAAGATACAGGAAATCGCGTATGATTATAACTTGAGATGGGGTGAACTTAGGTGATTTCCAATGCTTGATAAGAAACCTGTGCATAAATAGGTACCATATCTTAATTTAAATTTTCATTAAATAAAAAAATGGTTGGATATGAAATCGATTACCATGATTTCATACATTTTCTATATAACATTTAACAGAATAAACGAAATACCTAAAAAGGGGCATTTTACTCAACATTATGAACAACTTTTACTAAGGGACCAACACCAAAATCGCGAAAAAAAAATTGACTTCCCCATACATTCATGTATGGATAACAGTGACAAAATGTACTGAACAGCTGATATTTTCGCTATTTCAGGGTAAGTGCCATAATGAAAGTTGTTCTTAATTATGAGTACAATGACCGCTTTTCAGGTATTGCGTTCCTTACGTTACACGCTGTATAGAATGAGTAACCTAATCCATTGAGTAATCACTGACCTGGTCTGCAGAGGACCTTCCTCGGGGCGGTTGTTCTTCAAGGCGTCCAACAAGAAGGCGGTGCACTGCTGCACCATGTTCTGCTCCATGAACACGTCGACGATCTGGTTGATGTCGGCCAGCGGCGGCTCCTCGGCCACCAGCATGCCCGCGAAGCCGGCGCCCTGCTCGGGGTTGGTGCGCATCACGGAGCGCAGCAGGTAGATGTAGTCGGGCGTGTAGCCCACCTGAGGGACCACATGATGTTGTAGCGACACTGTGCGGTCTAGTGTTCCTAATTTTTTTTTTTTTAGTGTGTGGGCTGTGTGTTTCGACTGCTTAACCGGGCTTGTCTGTGGTGGTCTTAATATAAATATTAAAGCCTCCAGCCAGGGGCTTACAAAAACTGACAAACTAAGCGACTACACGCTAAGGACACCCCTTGTGGGGTACGGGCCTCGGCTTAGGGCGTCGCTGGGAGGAGGACAGCTAGGGACGGGCTGGATCGAAGTATTAGTCTTGCAAACTCGGAACTTTTCCTGAAAAGTACTTGACACTGACGCTTCTGTGCTGCCACCTATAATGCCTGCAAGCTCTAGGGCAATGCCATTGGAAAAAAATAAGCCATATTACAGTAACATACAGAGCAGAGAGTAGCTGCGGCGGTTATGCCTCATTCTGCCAAGAGTGTCCGTGAAGTTTCTTGCACGTTCTTCTCCATAGAGATCTACGCTTCGGAACGTGTTAATAGCTTCATGTTTTTGACGGACTGACTTTGACAATTCAAAACTACCTGTTAATGGTTTATTTGAAATAAATGCTTTGACTTTGACTAAGTGTAACCATATCGAAGTAAAAACGACAATTTAATGAAACGGGAAAAAAGTGCCATTATTTGTACCTGCATCTGGAGCGCATTCAAGTTGCATTACATTGCGGTCCAACGAGGTATACTGTGAGCAATCGCTCGAGCATGCCCCGCAATGTAATTAAACTGGCATGCGAGTTAAATCTAGGTTAAAAAGCGGCCTTAAACTATGTTTTTTCCAAAAGCCACAGCCACATCTGATTGCTCTAAAGCTGTCTTCAGCAAAACCATGGTCTATAACCAGAATATTACATACCTTCTTAGCATAGAGCACAATCTTCTGGAACTGGCCGGTCTCGGCGAAGCACTGGATGACCTTGCTGGCCACGTTAGCGCGCAGGTATACCGACAGGGCGAGGGTAGGGTCCACCTGCTTCACTAAGTCTCCGAGCTCTTCAGAACACTCAAGTTTCTCTTCTTTCAGCCATTTTTCTAGAAGTTGCTTGCGACCTGTTGAACGGAATTGACTAACATTGTAATTTTTTTTTTGTGTGGCTTCTCGCAGTTCAACCTATGAGGTTGTCGACTGCTTAACCGGGCTTGCCTGTGGTGGCCTTAATAGGCTTAATATAATATTAAAGCCTCCAGCCAGTGCTTATAAAAAACTCATTGTCATCTCACTTAATCCCCTGTACTTCAAACTACTTTATGTGAAAAAAGAAAAAATACATGTAAAATATTTTTTAGAAGTCTATCTGACGGACTAATTAGATTTTTTGTGTGGAATAAAAATAGTATCTGAAACGGTCTTTTGAGAAAATAACCACACAGATTTAAGTGAACCTGCCAAGTCAGTGGAAGCATCTATAGCGTCACACAAGAAGTAAACAATTGACGTTGTAAAGACTCAGCGTCACACAACTCCTACTACATCGCGGTATCAAACTTCTCCGAGCGATTTGAGCACATACAGCCGCCCGATAACAACCATCGAGCAGTACAATCGCGGGCAAGGGAGGCTAGACTCGTGACCTCCCGCAACGTCCCAGTGCGTCGCAACTACCAACTGGCAACCATCGAGCAGTTGCCCTCGAAATACAACAATCGTCTGGTCAGATAATCCTCCCTTTTCAATGGAGGTTTGCGGAACTTTACAGCCTGTTCCGCATATACATAAGTCAGTCGAAATACATTTCATACCTTGCAGCAGCACCGGGCGGCACAGCTCCAGCGACTCAAACTTGTTGAGCTGCGCCTGGTCGAGGAGGATGCCGAAGTACTGCAGCAGCGGGGACGTCTGCCCCGGCTGGGTGGGCACCTGCTGGAAGCGCTGGATAGTCTGCGGCGTGCGCAGGATGCCGCGAGGGGCCATCGCTGCCACCTGGCGGAAAATAGTCGAGTATTTGAAATTCACATTCAAGATTCAGAACAACAGATAAATAAAATTGACATAAAAAACGAGTGCCAGTGCCTAAATCAATCCACACAATTCTTTTTTTTGGTGAAAATTTACCATTCATAAATTTTAGGATTTCTTAATTAATTCCTTCCTCTTCCTCCATAAATTTTCCATAAGGCATACGCTGACAGCCACTCTAAACAAAATTCAATTCTATCCACGTTGTTTGGCTATACGGATGTTCTTTGACGCGGAACCGATGACCGATGTCGGAATGATGGCGGCGGTGACAGGTGGCGGTGACGTCATTCAATCGATAAGAATGCTTGGATAAAGACGGTTATTAATAAAATATTGATTTAAATGTAATAATAACCTGAACTTATACCTACTAAGGAAATTATTATATCTACCCACTTATTAGAACATATACACTATAACACATATACTAATTTTATTTTATGTTTTGATTACCACTAGTTATGAATAACATACGTTTGCTGTGCCCTAACAGGGTCTGCAAAACGTTTTATACCTTGTGGAACTCATATAAATGAACATGAATGTCGTACCTCTGGTGCAACACTGTGAACACTATTGCTTTAGCACTGTTTTGAAAAATGAACTAGATATGACAGACCTGTAGCACTTCTGGACTTGGTGATTTTTTTTCCTTAGTCTAATGTGTCCCACTGCTGGGCAAAGGCCATATCCTTCCAGACATTCTTTTCTTGCGCTACCTCGAACTAGCCTTCGCGGTGTGCATCCAAATCATCTCGCCACCGCTTTCTGGGCCGGTCTCGGCGACGCCGTCCATCCTCTGGCACCCATTGCGTGGAGACTTTTGCCCAGCGGTCACTATGCATGCGGTTGGTGTGACCCGCCCAGTCCCATTTCAGCCTGGCAGCTTTTATGCACACGCACGTCAATGTTACCTGTTTTGGAGCGCAGCGTGGTGTTGCGTACTCTATCAATTCTTTTTAAACCTAAAATACTGCGCTCCATTGCCCTTTGACATACCCCAAGGCGAAACTTTTGCGACTCGGTGAGTGACCAGGTCTGAGCACCGTAGGTTAGGACGGGCAGAATACACATGGTGAAATAATAACAATGATAAAGTTCTAATAGTTTCCGTGTCAGGGCATTAATGTCGTTACGGTTCTGTAGGATGTGTCTTACATAATGACAATCTTTAAATGTATCTCCTGAAAAGTGCGTTTTCGAAATGGTGACAGTGTTCCACCGGGTGTACGATATGATATTCGAGCTTTAAGATAGCGAATTGGGAAACAGTAATACAAACCAAAGGCAACTAAGAAATTAATTGCTAACGTATAAGTGGTTTTTGCCCTTTGGAAAAACAATAACAAGCCGTTTTTATACGACTTAATTTATGGGAGTGAATACCGCGACTCCCCGACTGCCAGGTGGCGTCGACGTCACAGTATCGATCGAACGCCCACAACCGTGGCGGCACTATTTATTATAGTCATTCTAACTATAGCTTCGATGTATTCTAAAAATATCACCGATTGTGTTTAACGTTTTTTAAGTTTAGTTAAACTTTTACAATGAAGGTAATT
Organism: Mamestra configurata; assembly: GCA_002192655.3. Taxonomy (NCBI): domain Eukaryota; kingdom Metazoa; phylum Arthropoda; class Insecta; order Lepidoptera; family Noctuidae; genus Mamestra; species Mamestra configurata. Next base: position 155,072 of record NDFZ01005054.1, read on the forward strand.
ATAGTTTTTGGTCTTTATTTATCAAGCCGATAAATAAAAACCGCTGGGCAAATGTCTCTCAAATGTAATCCAAATCCTTCTAGATATTCTTCTCTCGCGTCGTCTCAAACCAGCCCTCATTGTACGCGTTCAAATAATCTCGTAAATTTTTTCTGGACCAGCCTCGACTACTAACGCCTCGGTTTCTATAATTTTCTTTCAATGTGCATTGTTTAACTCTCTAATTAAGATGAATTACAATATTATTTGTCGCTCGACTATACAATAATATTTTTGGATTTAACTTTTTGGCCGCCAGAGCATCGGCGTGCTCCCGACGCCAAGCCACAAATTCGCCGTACTTTTTGTCACATATTTGTGACGTTTGGCGTACAGGGCACGCGCTTGCTTGTCATGTATACGTGACAATGGTGTTTAAAAGGTTAATTAATGCATAGATACTTTATAATAGCTCGTCAATTGCACGGCTTAGTTCCTACTGCTATCGAAGAGAACTCTTCAAAACAATTTTGCCTAGTTTGTGAGTAAGTTGTAGCGTAATCAGTACATACCTTAGCCGCCTCCCCATACTGCCCATTAGTGAAGAGCATGTTGAACTTCCTGACGAACAGTTCCTCGGCGCCCGCGAGGTTGTTCCTCACGGCCAGCCGCAGCGCCAGCTCGGGGTTCTGGAGTACAGTGTTGATGTACGGCACTATCGAGTCTTCCTCGACGGTCACTGACAGCACCTGGCCCTTGCGGTTCACTCCTGCAAAAATGATAATGATTTAGGTTTTTGCTCAGAAGGTTTTGAGGGTATTTTGTGTAATGAGCAGTCAGATAATCGGGCGCTTATAGACCTAAACTTCTTCACGTGAAAGAATAATATGGACATTCCTTTCTGAACAAATAAGTAATCCCGGTCTCCCGGGATTGAATAATTTTGTAAAAACAACTATAACAAACTTAATGAAATTATAGCAGTGGTTATTTTGATTTAGTCTTTATTTTATTCAAAACAAATAGAATACTTACCTATAAAAAATTACAATGAGAGTTCACAACGAGTTCTAACTATATTTTGTATGCGGGCATTTTTAGCAATCTCAGGAATTTCGAACGATTATACTTTCGTGGGAATAAAAGTGAAGTATAGTATTAGCGCCCGATTATCCGATCACTGGTTATGAGTCATGTTATGACTTATAGGAAGGTCAGCTAACGATAATATTTACTAGTATTATTGATGAGCAATCATAGATGATAGGTCAGGCATCAGGGGAGGCAAAGTATGATGACGAAACTGGTAACTAAGCCATTATCAAGTCAATTAAAATCCATTTGTCCTACAAGCTTCTAAGGACAACATTGTTTAATGTCCTGTTACATTTTTGTTGTTCTCTATGGTGTCGGACGCAAACGAATAGCACCATCCCATCACTTCCCGTGGGTGTCGTAAGAGGCGATTAAGGGAGTCACCAGAGAATGGGCAGTAGCATTCTCCGTGCATTGCAACAGCTACACTGCGATCGCCAACCCGCCTGCCAATCGTGGCGATTATGGCAAACCTCCCTTTTGGGGAGGCCTATGTCTAGCAATGGACGTCATTCGGCTGATGGTAATGATGATGAACATTTTTGTAGCTCGAGGGAGCTCGTTGCTAAATGATAACAGCCGCACAAGTCCAATTTCAAGATTAAGCAACGTTTGCCGAGGTCGGACGTAGACTGGTGACCATCCGTTACATACTGAGTTTCCTCCGTGCTTCGGAAAGACGTTGGGCCGTTGGTACCGGCTGTCATCTCTACTTCTATATATCACAGTAATATTATAAAGGCGAAAGTTTGTGAGTGTGTGTATGTTTGTTACTTCGTCACGGCAAACGGCTGGACCGATTTAGATGAAATTTGGTATAGAGATTGTTTGAGTCCCGGGAAAGGACATAGGATAGTTTTTATCTCGGGAGTATGTTCCCTTGGGATAATTTTCGACATTAACGCGGACGGAACCGCGAGCGGCAACTAGTATATTATAAATTCGGAAGTTTGTATGTTTGTTACTCAATCACGTCAGAACGGCTGAACGGATCTTGATAAAATTTGGCACGGAGGTAGCTTATAGTTTGGAATAACACAAGTTTTTATCCGGGAGTAATTTCGTACTGTTCATATTTATAGTGTGGTGTTAGCGACGCCAACGTAGTTGGGAAACAGCTAGGCAGAATGAACATCATCGGTTAAAAACTCGTTACATTATACTAACATAATTATCTTAATGGCATACAATTATAACACTTGAAACTATTCAGACACGTAGCTGACGTAGCACCTGTGTCATTCACGCTACATAAGGCCAGTTGCATATAATATGCAGTCTAATATCATATTTGACGCGGTTGTATCAGCGTTACAAATGAATGCTGCGTGACTCCTGTGCCACGCCTAGTAGTGTTATCACAACATACTATGTATTATAAAACAAAGTCCCCCGTCTCTGTATGCTTTGTACGCTATGAACTCAAAAACTGCCGAACGGATTTTCATACAGCTTTCAGCAATGGACGGAGTGATTCATGAGGAAGGTTTAGGTTTTTGTGGAAATTGACTGAAATATGGAGCTCGAGGCTAAAGAATAAAAGCCGCACGTGTCGATCAAGGTTAAGCAACGCTTACCAAGGTTGGTCTGTGGACGGGTGACCATCTTAACATACCGAGTTTCCTCCGTGCCTCGGAAAGCACGTTAAGCCGTTGGTCCCGGCTGTCATCTGTAGATCATTGGCAGTCGTTACGGGTTGTCAGAAGCCAGTAAATCTGACTCGTCTTGTCAAGAACTACCGTGTCACCCAGTTAATGGGTTGTGGAGATCTGGTAGGCAGCCGCTCCAAGTAAAATACTGGTATTCAGCTGAATCCGGTTATTGGAAGCCGACCCCAATATAGTTGGGAAAAGGCAGGTAGATGGCGATGGCTAAAATATGATGACGCTTGTTGAAGATGTCGCTCTACTATCCGTGCGAAGCCAGGGCGGGTAGCTAGTTTATCATAAAGGTAATGTTATATTAGCGAGACAGTGTTTATTTTGGAGGCAAAAAAGAATTATTGCCAAGTATAATAAGCTTCGTTCTTCTCCATAAGAATCTACTTTTTGCGAATGGACAACTAGAGTCACTAATATTTTAATTTCAAACTGTAAATTTGACGTTCAAAGTGCCTTTTAATGGTCTAGTTGAAATAAATGAATTGACTTTGACTTCTTCCAGCTTCGCCTTCATGAAAGACGATAACTATGCCAAAGGAACATACTCCCGGGATGATAAGTATCACAAGTTCTATTTTTTTTTTATTTGAGATGAGTTTGCTCTTGACTCTAGTCTAGTCCATTCCAGAAAGTGGTCTACCCGCGTGCCAATTTTTCATCCGAATCCGTTCAGCAGATAATACATGTGGAAGTAAGAAACAGACGGACAGTGTTACTTTCGCATTTATAATATTACGTGCTGTCGCCAGCGTGAAGGCGAAAATTATCCTATGGGAATATACTCGCGGGATACAAAATACCCTTTATTCTATTTACAAAATACCCTTTATTCCAGGACATGGTCTACCGCGAGGCAAGTTTCACCCAAATCCGTTCAGACGGTTAATACGTGAAGAGGTAACAAACAAACACGACTCATTTCAGCATTTATAATATTAGTTAGGAGTATAGATTCAATGCATCCGTCACCGGAAAAATTGCAGACTCCGTAAGATTGTAACAAATCTTTATTAGATTATAATTTCTCGATATGTTATTAATAAATCGTTTTGTATACAATAAATCCCATCCAATTTCAATAGTTTCCAATATATCTGTGTTTTATTTGGAAAATATAGTTTACAATTTCACGCGTCATTTTACAATCTTACGGCGTTTGCCGTTTTCCGGGGACATATCTGTTTATTTTTCTGAGCACCCTATAACTAACTCCAATAACTAATCACGAGACATTTCCTTCGATAATGAGTTAATTAGACTTATCGGAAAGCACACTATACAATAATGATGAATCATTGAATACACATTTTATATAAATAAACACTATTATAATTCAAACATCATTGCGATGTATTTTCTCGTTTTGTTTTGATATGTCCGTAGACGCCAGACGTCGGAACATGTTTTGATAACCTAGTGGCCTTTGACCTTAATTTAAATGCTTCCTTTTGTGTCTGGGTTCATAATATAATGGAGCATATCTTGAACGTATACTTGACAATAGCGTAATATTTTGCAAAATTAAAATTATATGATTGATTCAGGATTTTTTTTTTGTGAGTGGCGTCTCGCAGTTCACCCTGAGGTTGTCGACTGCTTAACCGGGCTTGCCTGTGGAGGCCTTAATATACATATTAAAGCCTCCAGCCAGGGGCTTATAAAAACTTACAAACTAAGTGACTACACGCTAAGGGCACCCCCTGTGGGATACGGGTCTTGGCTTAGGGCGTCACTGGGGAGAGGACAGCTAGGGACGGGCTGGATCGAATTAGAGAGCAAAAGCGCGAGCTACGCTCGTTTTTCTTAAGCTTATTTTTGCAAAAACCAGCTACTAATCAAAATGATAAAAAAATCAAACTAAACATTTCAAAGAACTGTAATAGTGTTTAAATAATCTTCCCACAACTAACATATGAACATATAACACGCTATTCGATTACGATTAGAATTAAACTAGTGATAGCAACAGTCCCCAGTAACATGAGTAACTAGTTATCTGTAACTGATGACGTAACCGCATTATCCCGGTTTCCCCTAAGGGCATCAAAGGTCACATAATCGTCACAAAAATTAGCCTTAAGTTTTATTTCATGGGACTTCCCAAACTTACGTCATCACTACATATTATAAAACAAAGTCCTCCGCCGCGTCTGTCTGTCTGTTCGCGATAAAATCAAAAACTACTAAACCGATTTTCATGCGGTTTTGTGTATAAATCGTCCCGAAATTCCTATGGGAACGGGAAAAATGGGACATGCGCGTACGAAGCCGAGGGCAAAAGTTAGTAGAATATACTTACTTTTTTGTGCACCAACAATAGTAACGCAATTCTTTTACATTTTTTTAATTTTTTTTTTTAATATCTTGGGACAACTCACACACGGTCATTCGATCCCAAACTAGGCAGAGCCTGTGCTATGGCAACCAGACGACTGATAAACATACTTATATATTTCTAAATACATTAAGTTAATTTGGCGGTCACTGACGACTCAAACAACTTGGATGGACTGTACACTGTTGAAGGTAATTTTATTGAGTCTCTGATCCAATAGCATGGACTGCTGAGGGCAATCCTTCGTAGGGGCGGTTGTATTGATACAGGAGGTTTTCAATAAGCTGGTGGATACTTTTTAGGGTTCCGTAGTCAACAAGGAACCCTTATAGTTTCGCCGTGTCCGTCTGTCTGTCCGTCCGCAGTTTAGCTCAAAGACGCTTAGCGCTAGAAAGTTGAAATTTGGAATGGGTATACATATTACTCACGCCGACAAAGTGGTAAAATAAAATCTTGAAATACTATATAAAGACAAAATTCTATAGAAGTTTATGGAAGTCTGTATCGTGTGGACAGTCCATAAGGGATTTTTTGCCTTAACATTAAACACATTAAACCCCCGACCACTAGACCAACGAGATCCTTAACTAAAGTAATCTATTTATTCTACTATTATAATAAAGCTGCCGAGTTTGTTTGTTTGAACGCGGTAACCTCTGGAACTACAAGTCGGACTTGGAAAATTATTTTTGTATATGATAGCCACATTCATGAGGAAGGCTATACGGGAACGGAAAAAGACGGGATATGCGCGTACGAAGTCGCGGGCAAAAGCAAGTACCAGTATAAAATTAAAGTACTACCCATACTTATAAAATAAATGAGAAATGAAGTCTGTCTTTCTGTTTAGTTACATTTTGCCGCCTAATCTATATTGCTAAAGTAATTTTGATATTTTGGTATAGATTTATAAATTGGACCTTGGAGAAGGACATATGATACTTTTGTCCCAAGAAAACGTTCCCTTGGAATATATATTTACGCGGGCCATGCCTCTGTTAAAAGCTTATCAAAAAACATGCGGGGCAGTCTTTGGGGACTGCCGATAGAAGTGAAAACTAAGCGAAATCTAAAGCCTTCGGTGACTATGACGCGAGTTCCATGATTTTTGTTCACCCAAAAAGTACACATATATACACAGTATACATATGGCTCATGGTAAGCGTTCGGTAACGATGACGCGAGTTCCATGATTTTTGTTCACCCAAAAAGTGCTCAAGGCGCTTCAAGAAGTTTTCACTTAAAAAAATAAATAAAAAAACTCACCAATAATCCCTCCAGTAGTTTCATGGGGCGCCGTTACGAAGATCGTGTCCGACGAGATCCGGTTCATATAGATACAGGTTCCGGTCTCAATATCGTACATATGAATGTAACCGTATTTGGTGATCAAGTAGATGACGTCATACTTCGGGGACACCTGCATGGCGACAGGGAAGTCGTTCTGCGCCTCCGCGGGGAAGAATACGTCGACAGCTTTCTTGAGGAAGGGCTGGTTGCCTGCTGGGGTCTGGCCGACCTCTGTGTAAGAAAAGGGTGTTATGTTAGGTCAATGAACTGAAAAAGGACAACAGTAAAAAAAAAAACATGATTTTACAAAAAAATAACTGAGTAAATTAATGATATCAGAGAAAAAAATGGAGACGCTTTTGAAGTTATCTTTGTCACGTTTAAGGTCGCGTCATTTGTACTGGATGGTGCGAAGTCACTATGGCGTTACTTGCCTGTGACGTCAGATGCATATAGTGCTGCCTACGCTCAGCATAAATTTAAAATGCTCACAATATATTTTTTTTGATAATATTTTCTGTAGGCTTTTGGAACATAAAAAAAAAATCTAGTCAATTACTGTAATGAAATGAATAATCAAGTTTATTCTGCAGTCTCGTTAAATGTAAGTGAATTATGTGTGTGAGATAGCAGTTTGTAGGTCAAGATCGTTCTTCAGTATTTATTTATTCATAAGTTTTTGTAAGTTATAATATTATGTTGAAAATTACGTCATGACTAGTCATAGTTTACTGATTTAAATTTCATAACCAGGGAACATCTACATACCGAAGTATTAAAATGACTCAATTCTAGGAATCGAAGTTGCTCAGATTCGTTCAAACTTCTTCCTACAGGGTTTTAATGTCTTTGAAGCATGTCATGAACCACGCCGCAGTCTCAAGTCTGCCTTTTATATATATATAGATGGATCCTGCATGGCGATGTCTTACAAAAATAGCCTCAACGATAGTTACTGTGTAGCTTTGAATGGAATAGAGTTTCTCTTTAATGTTGTATCCAAAGACTCGAAATGGCGAGTAAAACAAACGGCGATGTAATTAAGCACTGTCATAATACAAAATAAATTTTAAAAAAAACAACAAATAACAGTCGATCCCATGAGAAATTGCCCAACAGTGACCCACATATACACAGTCCAGACTACTCGCAATCATGCTATAGAGGTATGCAGTACAGAGGGTTAAGTCCCGCACACCTCCATTGAAAAGGGAGGATTCTTCGACCCGACGATTGTGTCTGGTGGGCAACTGCCCAATAGTTGATATTCGGGCTGTTGTATATGTTCAAATCGCACGGAGAACTTTGCTTGCGCGATGCACGATTTGGTTGATGGTTCGTCGCTGACAGGATAGATGGCCTTGCGGTTCTTTTTGTTGCCGTACAAATTTCGCTTCTTAGTTTTTCATGTGGCGGCAATGATACCACTACAATTCTTTGGATATTGTTGGTGCTGTCCTATACCCAGCGCACCAAGAAAGCACACCTCTACGCAAAGTTGTGTAGAAGCAATTTACATGCTCATCTACGAACATCCTAGACCCACTACAGAAGCAAAGCCGCCCCACACATATCCTAATTGCGTTGATATACCGCGGAGAGCGCTGTACGATCCCTGGCTGCACGTGTAGAAAGAAGTTAAAACTTTTCCAACTCACCAATAATATGAAGTTTCCCTCCCTGGGCAGTTCTGACGGCGAAACAGAAGAGAGTCGAGGGCTCTGCGTTACCCTCGGC